>CM042166.1:59076544-59079044 GCA_023376005.1 Doryteuthis pealeii
CCCTCACCAACTCAGCGTATGAGTAGCACAGGGATCTGTGCGGTAAAGTAAGGAGCTGATGGTAAGTGTGGCGTTCCACCACAGATGCAAAAACCATCTCCTTCGTCTAGCACTAGGGAAAAGGGGATAGACTCCCTCACTGATTGGCTGATACCAACATTAGGCTACCCCGACAACTTTACTTACTTTTAAATGATCTAATAAACCACTGTATTAGATTGATGGATCTAAATGATGTCACTGTGTATATGAACACTACTGAAGACAACAGGTTCAGTATTAAAACCAAGTAGTGAAAAAGACACATCAAATGACCTTTGGAATACAAGAGCTTATTCTGTATTTATTACAACTTATATAAATTTTGGCAATCTTTCAAATTAGTTCATAGGAACTGTCAATTAATTTGACATAGGAAAACAAGAAAATGAGTGAATATTAAAGAAATAAGAGGAAGCCACTTTATTAAGAACTGCCCAAAAGTTCACAACAGCCTCTGTTTTAATAGTATTATGAATTAGTTTTTTTATCTGCTTAACCATGATAAATTAATAATATTAGATATTAATAAATAATAAATAGCACCATATAATAATCAATTCATTAATGAATAATTATTGAATTCTATTTATCAAATTTAATATAATATTCCATTTTGTCTCCAGAAGTCTAAAACAACATGCCTCATGTTATGATAGCAATGGAATTTCTTATTACTTTGTAGTGAGACCAGGTTGCATCATACACTCACACACACACACACACATATATATATATATATATATATATTTATATATATATATATATATATATATATTAATATATTTATATTTATATATATAAATAAAAGTTAGAGTAACATAGACATGAAGTCAATGGCACTTTGTTATTGACAGTTTCTCACTTATACGATCCTACTTACTTTAAAATATAGCACTCTACAATATTAATATATATATATATATATATATATATATATAAAGAAAAATACAGGGTGAAAATGAGAAACACAAGACAAAGAGAAAAATAGAAGGAAGAGAAGGAGAGAAAAAAGAATATAAGAGAGGGAAGTGGATATAAAAAGAAAGAAAAATAGAAGAAAAGCAGGAAAAGAAAAAAAGATGAGAGGAAAGGAGAAAGCTAAAAGAAAAGAAGGGAGAGAAAAACGAAAAATCCTAAAGAGAGGGAAGATGACGAAAAGAAGAAAATAGAAGGAAGGGAAGAAAATTAAAAAAATAGAGGAAAGAGAAGAAGAAAAAAAGAAAAAAAAATATAAGGAAGGATCAAGAGAAAGTTGAAATTGGATTCTTGTAAATAACATCAGTTTTGTGCAGTATTTTTTTTTTTTTTTTTTTTTTCAGCTTAATATAATGTTTCTATTGAAAGGCCGTTCCTTCTTCTAAAACTTCCTGAAAATACATTCACTTCTTTCAAAAGGTATATAGTTATTACATAAACAAGTAAACACACTGGTAAAAACAAAACCACCTTATAAACATTCAGGAAGAAGTAGAAAAAATAGAGATTAAAGAATAAGAATAGGTTGTTGAGCCTGACGTCATTGTGATGTCATATGGCATCACTGATCAAAACAGACTTAACTCTACCAACTTTAATTGAAAAATGCCTCTCATTTAAACAAGCAGATAATTAGGCTTTATATTAACTTCACAAATCATATACTGACACTATTATCACCATCATCATTTGCAAGTTGTTGGCCAATAAAAGCTTTTTTCTAACTCATTCCATGATAACCCTAACTGTGCTAATATCTGCCATATTTTAACAGCAAACCCCTCTATCTCATCTCTTTCTTTTTTCTGTTCACCTAATGTGCTTGTTATTCATTGGGCACCATTCAATGAAGCTTTTTTGCCATCAGTTTAGGGGATGGGTGGAGTCTCCATGGTATAATAATTTACATGCTGGACTGAAACATTGTGGTAAGTGAGTTCAAACTCCATCCATACTATTGTACTTACTTTCAGACTAATACCCTTGGGAAAGGTATGGACCTTCTCATCCATCTAGCTATGGGTTAAATTGTACCGCTACTGTTCTTCTACAAGGATGGCTTGGCATTAAATAACCCATGAAGGTTGATATGCCATTAAATAAAGAAACTAAAACCGTTTACTGTTCATCTCTAGACTTTTTTCATATCATTTAACATTTCTTGTAACTTATCTAGAATTCCATATATTAGTACAATGTTGTCTGTAGACCAAAAATCTTAAAATATTTTTTGTTTACTCCTGTTTCTTCCTAATTCATTCCCCAATATCAAAATCTTTTACAAATGGTAGCAGTATATTTTACTTACTTTCAGTAAAAAGATTCTTGGTTTGGTTTTTCTTTCTCAATTTTCTGGGTAATTTGGGCTGAATTGAGTCTTGCAATCAAGTTTGGCATTTTGGTTGAATATTTCATAGGGAAGATACTGATATTGTCAAAAATAACCAAAAAAACTCAGCTCACTAATTGACTTTTGATTAAG
>CM042166.1:59084044-59401544 GCA_023376005.1 Doryteuthis pealeii
CACCTTTTCATAACTTTAAGATATGTAAATCATTTGGTTGATTTATTTGTATGTTGTATAGGGTTATTTTATACTTAGAGGTTAGGGAATCACATTCATTATATGTTGATATTTATATTTTTGTGTTGTTTCTTTTTTTTTTTCTAATATAGTCCTATTGAATATAAATAATTTTTAAACAGATCTATAAAAATGGAACCCTAACAGGTACTACCATTTCGGATCAGAGTGGACCTGGGAGTAATGGCAATGAAGGGGTACTCCACACTCCCCAAATACCCAGAAATGGACCTTTATTATCAGATGCAGTTTTGTGTTATACCCAGGACACCCTTTTTTAGTGTGTGGTGGTGGAGTCTTACCCCTCTGCCAGGGATACTGTGCCCTGTTGTATGTACAAGTTAAATTGAGTACAAGTTAGATTATAAGAGTACAGAAAAAAATTAAATGAAAAGCAAGTGAAATTTTATCTATTCATCTCGATACTGGGGATTCATCTTCCCTGCTATACCTCCATCATACTAGAAGTGGATAATCTGACTGAGCAGCTTCAAAGCAGATTTCACAAAAAAATAGCTCAGTCGGTAGAGCAGCTAGGAATCATGAGGTTCCTGGTTCGATACCAGCCCTCGATAACTCAGTGTATGAGTAGCATAGGTATCTGTGCAATAAAGTGAGGAGCTGATGGTAGGTGTGGCGCTCCACCTTAGATGCTAAAAATAATGTCCTTGGTCTAGTGCTAGTCAAAAGGGAATAGACTCCCTCGCTGTCTGGCTGATACCAATATTAAGCCGCCCCGACGACTTTACTTTTTTTTGTAACTTTCTATATTTCAGTTTTTTGTGGAGGCATGGGGTGTAATGGTTAATGTTGTAGGAAATGGACTTAGCAGGATGAGTTCAAATCCTGGACGAGGCTGTTTGCATTTCCCATAGTGCTAATACCCTTGGGAAAGGTATGAATCCAACTATTCTCCCTCCAACTATTAGTAAATAGTAAGGCAGAATGGCTCTTTAATCTTAATTAGGCAGCAAGTCTAGAAGAAAAAATCTGAATTCAAACAAGATAAACTCTGCTAAAGAAATTGACCTTGTGTCGCATTCTACTCATGCACAGTGTTTGGTAAATATGTATATTTCTGTTTTTTCCCTTTTCTGTTTGACTTTCTGATCTTTCTCTCTATAAATAAAATAGTTTTTCTTTGTTTCTTTATATGATACAGTGAAGAAGAGACAAGTGACAATGTGGAGTACCCCTTCATTGTTCCTAGGTCCACCCTGACCCGGAGTGGTGATACCTGTTAAAGTCTCACCTATGGGTTATAATGAACAAAATGAGTTCTAAAAATGTTTTAAAAATTGAGTTAAAAGGGGAAAACTGAATACCCACCAAGAATGAATAAAACAAAATGTTTTCAGCATAAAATGACCCAATAAGGGTTGATATGCCGTAAAATCCAACAAATAAATAAATACATAAATATAATCACTACGACAAGTATTTCACGATTTACTCAATAATTGGACATTATTATATATTTTGAGTTTTAAGTATATATATATTTACCAACCCTTCCGCACAAGCAGGATGTGACACAAGGTTTATTTCTTAAGCGGAGTTCAACAGGTTTGAATTCAGAGTTTTCCTTCTTCTAGACCGATTGTCTAACCAAGTTTAAAGAGCCCAGTCTGCCCTACTATTTATCCATAGCTGGAGGGAGAGTAGGATTCACACAGGCTTTTTTTTCCCTAATACACTAGATTTTTTTTTGTTTTTTTAAGAGTTCAATCTAATTTTTATCTACCTTTAAATGATAATATTCAATGTTTTCACTTCCTAGTACAAAAGGCACTTTCCATTATTCGCTGGATCCATAACTAAGATTAAATAAAAGCAAATGATATTAACAGATAGAGAAAAACAAGCAATGTTTACAAAAGTATGTCAACAGGTGATTAAATATAGTGCAATGTAAACAATGTGCTGCAGAAAGGTGTGACTTCCCGGGAAATTTATTTTCATTGAAAATACAGTGACACCGGAAATTATCAATCAGGGCTGTATTGATAAAAGAACTGGGGGGTGGGAGGAGTGTCCGAGATGTAGTGGTTAAGATACTGGGCTGCAACATTGCAGTATGCAAGTTCAAATTCTAGTCACCCTATCACATTCACTTTCAGACTAATACTCTTTTGCGAAAGCTATGAATCCCTCATATCCTTCAGCTATGAGTAAAATAGTAGTACTATTGTTTTGTTACAAGGATGGCTTTGGTATTAAATAACCCATGAAGGTTGATATGCCATTAAACAAGGAAACCAAACCAAAAGAATTAGATTGCAATTTGTCAGCTTAATGAAAGTTTAATTGTATTTGTTAATGATAATTTATATGCAAACATATTACCTATCAATTTTTGATAAAAAGTAGAGGGTTTTCATTGGAATATTGAAGAGGATGTTTTCACATATACATACATACATATATATATATATATATATATATATATATATATATATATATATATGTCATCCACAGACATTGTGTTTTAACATTTCAAGTCTCTTCAGTGTGACTAGACACAACTGCCGCCTCTGACCAGAAGCGAAACCCGACTGACTTTTTGTCAGCCCAATTTGTTAAATTCTCAGCCATTTGACAGCTGCTGTAAAGGGGTGGTGTTTAAACTATTAAATACATACATTTGTTTATATATTTTATGATCACCAGAGAGATCCAGTTTGTAAACAGATGATCATTGCTTTATGCTGGCAGTGAAAGCTAATTTAAGTCACCCGTAGAGAGCTCTACCGGGTTTTAGGAGCATATAATAAGTCATACACAGACACTGTGTTTTGACATTTCACGTCTCTTCAGTGTGGCTAGACACAACAACTACCTCTGACCAGGAGCGAAACCCAACTGACTTTTTGTTATATATATATATATTCCAACCTCTTCGTATGAGTGGGATGCAACACAAGATCAATTTTTCAAGTAGAGTTTTAGGTTTTAATTCAGTTTTTTTCTTCTCCTAGGCTGGTTGCCTAACCAAAGTTAAAGAGACCAGTCTACCCTATTATATACCCATAGTTGGAGGGAGAATAGTTCACACAAGTATTAGCGCTATGAGAAATACAAACAACCACATCCAACATTAGAAATCGCCAAATCCATTTTCTATGATGATAACCATTCCACCACATACCCCCATCAAAATATTATGCTTAATCATTCCTCCATAGAAAATAGTAGTTTACAGATTTCATTAACTACCAACAAAGAATGAAAGAGTTCAGTCAGAGACAGTCATCCCTCCGGGCAGAATCTGCTCCCTCTGAAAAAAGAGGTTTGTTGCCTAATGCCTGAGGTGTCCTCATTAAGTAGGAATTCAGATGGAACTAGGACAATTTTTTCTACCACTTGTCTGGGAGAGTTACTTCCTGGGAGAGTTACTTCCTGGGAGTATACCTATGTTAAACCAACCTTGTGTCACAGATGGAGATGAGTAATGCCTACCAGTCAGAGAGATTATATAAGTAGTAAGTAAATTCTGCAGAGTGACCTATTGTTGGTATCAGACAAACAGTGAAGGAGTTTATCCCCTTTTTGCAACCGCTACATAAGGGAGATTTCTTTGCTGAGATGGAGCACCATATCTATCATCAGCTTCCAGAGGCTTTACCACACAGATCGGATTACCCAGGCTGTGCTATTCATGTCCTAATTGAGGTGGACTGATAAGGTTTAATATAGCAGCTATTCACAGTATTTCTTTTAATGGAATGACTGGATAACTGAAGGAGTTGGGGTTCAGGGTTTAAATGGTGAATATTGTCCAAATTCATTAAATAAGAAAATTTGAAATTAGGGATTAAAAAAAGATTAAAAATAAAAGATAAAGCAAAAAAAATAATAAATAAACAAAAAATTAATATATAAATGAAGGAAAAAAATAAAAATAATTGTGTGATTAAAAAGAAAAAAATAGGAAAGTAAAGAAATGAAGAAAAATGATGGGTGATGCAAAATTGTAAAAGTTTATAAAATCCAGGATTAAAGAAATTGTGATAAATCTTTGTCACAACTGGATAGACCTTTGTGTGTGTGACTGATTGGTGACCAATGGTCACTAATAATTATTTAATTATATATATATATATATATATATATATATATATAACACTGCCCAGCTTATCAGTAAGCCCACCAGAAGATAAGCAGTAACAAATTCAGCATTTTCACAATACTTATCAGTTGTCTTGCCTAAACAATATGATTCAATTAATGAAACATAAGACTGTCTACACTCCAGTAAACACAGTCGTTTCTCTGTAAAGTAATTAACTCTTATACTGGCTTTTCCTTTTATTTTTATACTTATACTCCCTAGTTTACTTGTTCATTCTTTATATTTTTATTTTTGTTTATTCATTTAATTTTTTTATAGTGAATAAAGCTTCCAGTCTATCTGTGTTGTACTGTTCAGCCAGACTGGAGCCCATAGAACTGGAGGGTGTTTTAAACCCAATGTAATGGACACTTAGTAATGGATGTGAATGCATAAGAAATATCTTTATTATTTTCTACAAGAAGAGTAGATTATTTAAATTCTATTGAAGAAGAGCCTGTGTCAGTGATGATTACAAATAAATAGGTCAAAAGACTGTAGCACTTCTTAGAAGTGAGAGCTGATGTTTTTACTTTAGAAGTAAGTATAAATGGAATTTGTCTTCCACTTAGAATGTATTAACTCAACTCTTATATCTGTTGTGCCATGTGACAGAAATGTTGTGTATATAACAATAAAGATGAGGACAAAAGTCTGAAAAATCCAAATAATACAAGTTATCAAGCCTCATCTCTAAAATTCAACTCTTATATCTGTTGTGTTATGTGTCAGAAATGTTGTGTATATAACAATAAAGATGAGGAAAAAAGTCTGAAAATACAAGTTATCATCTCTAGAAGCCTCATCTCTAAAATTCAAACAAATACATCACTGAAAATGTTATAATATATTACATAAAAGCTTTTTAAGTACAAAAATCTGTGGCCGCATTATATTCAAGATGGCATTGTATTTGAATGAATACAGTTGTTATCTCTGATATTTTTGGCGCTTCTGTTTAAGTCTGATCAAAATGTCAATGTACCACAACCATTAATCAGTTGAGAGTCCCATTGTCACCAGGTGGGACCCAAAAGTGATAGATTGATTTTTTTTAATTTATTGTCAACTACTATTCACTTGCTGTCAAAAATTACAATGTATATGATAAAGACATAGATTTTTTTTTTTTAATACAATTTGATGATCAAACATTGGCAATAGTTCAAATTTCACTTAGTACACTATAAAGCATTAAACTGGTTTTGCTACTAATCAAAAATCTTATGCTATTTCCATTGAATGTATATTCTGTTCAGATATGAAACTTATACTGTACCAAATGTTGAATGTAATTTTGAATTTCTGTCAAGCAACTGATATCCATAGAACTAGAAAATGCAATAAGTAAAAAGATCTACTTCACACTCACATATTCTAAATCGTTGTATGTACTTATGTGTAAATCAAATTTTTGAAGATTAAATAATTAGATAACAATTAGCAACATAATGGGAAAGACTTGAAACAACACTTGACTTTAAAATTCCATAAATTAGTGATTTCATGACCGAATATCAAGAGTCGACCTATATAGAAGTATATACAGTAATTCTAATAAGTGTTTCCAAGATGGCAGATGATAAAGATATCTGCAAATTAAAGATTACCATATTTGACGGCATATAGGATGCAATTTTTTTCCAAAATTTTGGCTCAAAAATTTACCCTGCGTCTTATACATTATAGGTGAAATCTGAGACTTCCCGTAGGCCTAGGCTAATCTTCTCTATGATGCTCACTAACCCAGCTTACACTCAGTACTTTTACCTACCATAAACTGCTTATTGCTTGCCTGTATTATCAAATTTTTGTAATTTTACCTACCCTGTACTGCCAAATTGCTTTTATACAGCTATGTTTCTGCTTGTGTAATGCACAGCTAGACTGTTTTCAACAATATATGCTTAAATACACTAAAAACTTTTTTTTACTGAATCTGACATGCTAAAATGGGGATGCATCTTATATGCCATCAAATACGGTAGCTAAATTAAAGAATTTGTACAATTTTTTTTAAACTGAAAAAAAAAATGCTGCTTCAATTTTATAATTTCTAAATTCAATTCCTAATTTCGTGTTGCATTCTTAATGGCCTCAGGTAAAAGATAAAGGCAATGGTTGATATCAAAAGAACATTTTTCAATCATTTTCCAATCAATTTTGACATCATTTGCTGACACAGAAAATAATATTTAGATCTGTAAAAGAAAATCCTAGGACAAATCTAAAAATGTTTATCTGACTAAACTGTTCTTGTGAAGTTCATTTTTTATTTATGTATTTTTTATTTTTTATCTATCTATCTTTTAATTTATTTTTAAAGACGTTTGGAATAAACAGTCCCTCAACATCTAAATTTGTTATATTTGATTTTTTTTTTTTTTTTTTTTCAAAATTTTTGTTTAGATTTTTTTTAAGATTCAGAAAAAAAATTTAATTTATTTCATTAGATTTTCTGAAAAGGGTTCAATTTACAATGTACACTCATCCAAAAAACAAGCCTGACATTGATTCAGGTGTCACACTTTAGAATTCCCTTTGAAAAATACAACCCCCACCCATGTGACTAAACATGCATAAAATAAGAAATGAAATATGACAAAACAATTGCACAGTCACACTTGGGGAGGGGCAATATTTGAAAGGGAATACTAAAGCTTGACACCAGATATAAAGTCTGGAGTCATTTTACCATGAGCATAAACTGCAAAATAAACCTCCCCTCTTAAAACTCAATAATAACTTTAATTTTTTTTGCCTAATCTGAATCTCTATTATTACAATTCATAGAAATTTCTGGAAAAGATTTGATACAAAAAAATGAACATGAAGCAGATGATTATTCTGTACTCCAGTTTTTTTTTCTGAGTATTTGATTAAAGTTTATTTTTGTTAAGTTTTTAAGTAAATGAAATTCTGTTTATATTTATATCAAATCCTAATGATGGAAAAAGATGGCTGAAAATTGATCACTAACAAATACTAAACAGGCTTTTTAGAATTTAAAAAAAGAAATTAAAAAAACAAAACAAAAATAAGATTAGCTTATAAAAGGAAATCCTATTTCATTCAAATATTCTTATGGCCTATCAGAATCACTATCTTATCTTTGATAAAAATTTAGTTAACCTTTTAGGTATGTGATTCAATTTACAAAATGATAACTTTCTGGTCCAACAATAAAATAATCTCCCTTTTATTTTTGCCCAAGGTCAAGGATGATTACACTATAGTTATAAAAACAATCAGTAAAGCAAAGAATGAAAATTGGTGATTAGAAAAAAAATTAGATTACAAATGATTAATAAAATAATTACTTATCTTTTAAAGCAAAGTATGTATATGAACTAACTCTATTAGAACAAAAAAAACAACATAAACACAATCTTTGTCAAGTTATATAACAGACTATTCAGAAACTTATTTGATGTGGGAAGAAGTGGTTGTTTTTGTCACACAGTTTTATATAAAAGCAAGATCCAGACAAACAAATAAATGAGATTTAGTCCAGATACCAATAGATTTTATTGGTTGGTTGTTTGGATTTATGGCATGTCAAAGATAGATGGATATGAACAGACTGAGATAGATAGATAGATAGATATGAACAGACTGGGATAGATAGATATGAACAGACTGGGATAGATAGATATGAACAGACTGGGATATATAGATAGATATAAACAGACTGGGATATATAGATAGATATAAACAGACTGGGATATATAGATAGAGATGAACAGACTGGGATATATAGATAGATAGAGATGAACAGACTGGGATAGATAGATAGATAGATATGAACAGACTGGGATAGATAGATATGAACAGACTGGGATAGATAGATATGAACAGACTGGGATATATAGATATGAACAGACTGGGATATATAGATAGATAGAGATGAACAGACTGGGATAGATAGATAGATAGAGATGAACAGACTGGGATAGATAGATTATGAACAGACTGGGATAGATAGATATGAACAGACTGGGATAGATAGAGATGAGATGATAGATAGATAGATAGAGATGAACAGACTGGGATAGATAGATAGATAGATATGAACAGACTGGGATAGATAGATATGACAGACTGGGATAGATAGATATGAACAGACTGGGATAGATAGATATAAACAGACTGGGATATATAGATAGATAGAGATGAACAGACTGGGATAGATAGATAGATAGAGATGAACAGACTGGGATAGATAGATAGATAGATAGATAGATATGAACAGACTGGGATAGATAGATATGAACAGACTGGGATAGATAGATATGACTGGGATAGATAGATATGAACAGACTGGGATAGATAGATATAAACAGACTGGGATTAGATAGATAGATGAACAGACTGGGATAGATAGATAGATAGAGATGAACAGACTGGATAGATAGATAGATAGATAGATAGATATGAACAGATAGATAGATAGATAGAGATAGATAGATAGATAGAGATGAACAGACTGAGATAGATAGATAGATATGAACAGACTGGGGTAGATAGATAGATGAACAGACTGAGATAGATAGATAGATATGAACAGACTGAGGTAGATAGATAGATAGAGATGAGCAAACTGAGATAGATAGATAGATATGAACAGACTGGGGTAGATAGATAGATATGAACAGACTGAGATAGATAGATAGATATGAACAGACTGAGGTAGATAGATAGATAGAGATGAACAGACTGAGGTAGATAGATAGATAGAGATGAACAGACTGAGGTAGATAGATAGATAGAGATGAACAGACTAGATAGATAGAGATGAACAGACTGAGAGATAGATAGATAGAGATGAACAGACTGAGATAGATAGATAGAGATGAACAGACTGAGATAGATAGATAGAGATGAGCAGACTGAGATAGATAGATATGAACAGACTGATATAGATAGATAGATAGATATGAATAGACTGAGTGTTTTATTCATTCATGTTAGGTATTCAGTTTTGGTTTTTTTAAACTAAATTTTTTTTTTAAACTCAATTTTTGAACTATTTGACTCAAAGATGGGACCCAAAAAGGTATTAACATTCTAGGTCAGTGGACCTGGGATTAATGGCAATGAAAGGGTACTCTACACTCTCCAGTGCTCTAGAATTGGAATTTCCACTAGATGCAGTTTAATGTCATAATGAGAACATTACATCCCAAATATCAAAAACTAATCTTTTTCTCTTAAGTGAGTGAAATAAAGTAAATAAAGTATCTATGCTAATTTGTCTCTAAATTTCATATAATATTCATAAAAATATCCAAGCAAAGCTTGATAGTTTATGTCCGTTTTTTTGTGAATAAGAACAGATTCTTGGTGAGAACAGTGATGCTATGTCTTTCATATGTTTTTAATACTGAAACCAGTTATTTACCTCGTACCCCACTTGTACAAGGTCAGGCACAAGGCTCTATTAATGTGGGGCCAACCACAAGCCGAGACTCATGGTGTGACGGGTGCAAAAAATGCATTGATCCCATTGGCATTCCCCCTCAAGGAGGGTGCCTCAGGCACCGGGCAATAAACCCAGCCCTGTCCCTTTAAATCAAGGGGGCAAGTGTTGCCTGGGGGGATGGCTCCCTAGGATCAACAATGTTAATTTTACTCTGTAGGTTCAGCAGCCGAAGCTCACTAAACCCCCGGTAGTGGCTGGAAACCAGAGTTTGTTTTTTTTTAAGTTGAAACTATTGAGTCAGTCAGTCAGTCAACTGTTGGTTTGAACAACAGCAACTGGCTAAGCACAACTGAACCAGCCAGTCAGTCAGTCTACTGTTGGTTTGAACAACAGCAACTGGCTAAGCACAACTGAAACAATGTCTAAGACAGTTGGTATTTAAGGAAATCAAGAATAGTCCATTCATGTATTTGGGTGATTCCATTCCTTGAGTTCTGATTGGCTGCTTGGTTTCAATGATGTTGTGGAGTTTCATAAATACCCTGTCATTCTACAGTAGTGTTGCAGCAAGACAGGTTCGTATTTATTGCTGTGTCTTACCAATTCGACGGTAATTGGAACTTAGCTTGATTATTCTATAGAAACCATTTCCTTAAAAAAGGTTGAATTTTCTTTTGAAGAATTTGAAGTTTCTCTATTTTTTCTTGCAATATTCTTTATAGAAAGTTTCTCCTGTTATTTGGTGCTTGTAACTAAAATTGTAACATTCACCATTTTTCAACACATTCAAGATACAGAAATGTATACATATAAGGTTTATATTGTGTACACATGTGTATGTGTAAGCATGCATACAATTACATATCTAGATATATTTGAGTGTTTGGTTTATTCCTTTGAAGATACTTGATAAAAAAATATTTCATCTTTGAGTAGATTTTGAGGTGTTACCAGATAATTAAATTATCAAATGTTCTCAATGAATGTGCCAACTTTTAAACATTACATTAGAGATAGGCAGTGTGAAAAAAATGACAAAGAAGTGTTAAACAATATATTTGATGTATGACTAAAAATTAACCACACAAAAGGTTTAAATTTTTCAATTTAAATGAAGACGTGCACAGCTGAGAAAGTTACATAATTAATTGATGATATCTTGATATCTGTTTTGTCATCTAGACTTCATATAGGCAAATTAATGCTGATTTGAATAAAAAGTATGGAGCCAATCTTGATACTTTTTTTGCACACACACACACACACACACACACACACACACTTATATGAGAGAGAGAGAGAGGCGCATGGTTTAATGGTTGGAGTCATAGGAAATGGACTCGTCGACCTAAATTCAAATCTTGAACAAAGCTGTTTGCACTTCATATAGCGCTGTATTTCCTTGGGAAAAGTATGCATCCAAATACTCTCCCTTCAGCTATGGGTAAATAGCAGGGCAGAATGGGCTCTTAACCTTGGATAGGTAACCAGTCTTGGAGAAGGAAAACTCTGAATTCAAACCTATTAAACTCCATGTAAGAAACTGACCTTGTGTCACATCCTGTCCATCCAGAGGGGTTGGTAATATATATATATATAGTGCCAGTGCTCATGTTATATTGTCCCTCAACGTAGGAAATGGACATGATGACGCTAATTCAAATTCTCTACAAGGCTGTTAACATTTCTCATAATGCTAATACCCTTGGAAAAGGTATGAACAACTATTCTGTTACCCCTATGGGTAAATAGTAGGGCAGACTGAGTTCTTTTACTTTGGTATAGCAACCAGTTTAGGGGAAGGAAACTCTGAATTCAAACCTGTTAAACTCTGCTTAAAAATAACATTGTGTCATATCCTGCTCGTACAAAGAGCTTGGGAAATGCACATACACACACACATATATATATATATATATATATATATATATATATATATATATATGAACACAGTGACTTTCTATGCATGTTACTTTCTTTCTGTATAACATCTATCGTACTGAAGGAAAACAGATATAAAACATGAACAAGTGAATCCTACTCTAATACAAACATCTTTTTGAACAGTATGGTAAACTTAACTTGGAAATGATATATAGAGTGTACAGATACTACACTGATCTTTGACAGGGCCAGGCATTGAAACAGCTACTCTGATTCTAGGAAGATATTCCAATCTATATGTAAATAATCCTCTCATTATTTTTACTTGTAAAATCCTAGTTTATATATAGAAAGGAACATACATTACTTGCTAAAAAAAAGAAAACAATAATTTTCACATGTATAACAAGTGCTGGGATTAACAGGAGTTTTGATCAACTAATCAAGCTGAAAGGTTGCAGCTATTGGGAATGTGAAGTTACATCATTTTAATTAAATAAAAGCTAATCTGTGATTGGGCATTGGACAGCCACTTGTGCAAGAAAGAAATCCTTCATTTTCTATTCCAGACTGCCATCTTCCAAAGTCACCATCACTGCTATCTCAGTAATGCTTCATAGGCCTCTTCATAATACAGCTTATAAATCTGAATTCAGTGTCTGTCTGCCATGTTTTTAATACAGCTTACTGCAGTAATCACTACTTGCAGACCATTAGCATGTTCTGCCATGCAAATTCAACTCTTGGCTTATTACTACATACCATTATATAAAGTACTTTGATGAAGCCATATTTTTGCATCTCTGGCATCCAAACGACTTCTTAACAGTAATCACTTCTCCTTATAATCCTGCTTATGTTGATGTAACTTCACCTCTGATCTGATTGCTTCAAAGTTCAGATCCATATTGACCTTGAGCAAATACACTTCTTGAATTGTTTCTTGCACTAATGCAATTCAATTTCTGATTTATATTCTTGAACAGTTATCAAAATGAAATGTACTGCCACAAATTTGTAGCAGAAAGGATGTTACACATAAAACACACTGAAGATATTCATCTTTTTGGTTTTGGAACTAGAATCCATGAGAAGCAAATATAATTTACAAGGTATATAGCTTCATAATCAGTAAGCATGTAAAAGAGTTCAGGGAAAGAAAACCAGAGAAATGATAATGAGAAGATTCTGTCCCTAAGTGACATACATGCACTACTGGTATGTTAATGTTAACCAATGTGAACTTGCTATCATAAACATTTGTATAGAGCTAAAGAAAGAACATCAAAGTTAATATCTATATTTACAACAAAGTCATCTAGTTCTCATTACATCTTATTATAATGGAGATTGTGTCTTTTTCTGTCTGTAACCGAAAAACTATATTACTACTTTCACAATTCCCTTAGTTATTTACATCACATTCTCCATGATTTTATTTTTATTTAAACCTCAATTATTAATAAAATTGTTTTACATTATTAATACTGTTGGCCATATCTACATACTAGATATTTACCACATACTCCACCTGTATGGGTTAGGCACAAGGCACAATTAATGTGGGACCACCCACAAACCGAAGCTCATGGGTGGCGGGTGCAAAAAATGCATTGATCCTGTTGGCATTACCCCTCAGGCACGAGGCAATAAACCCAACTCTGCTCCTTTAAATCAAGGGGGCAAGTGTTGCGTTGGGGGATGGTCCCCTGGGATCAACGATGCTAACTTGTTACAATAATAGAAATATAACTTGTACTACTATTCACTACTTAAGTAAAAGTAAAGTAAGTAAAGTCATCGGGTGACCTAAAGTTGGTATCAGCCAATCAGCAAGGGAGTCTAGTGCTAGACCAAGGAGATTGTTTTTGCATCTGAGATGGAGCGCCACATCTACCATCAGCTTCTTACTTTACCACACAGATCCCTGTGCTGCTCATACACTGAGTCGGCGAGGGCTAAGAACTAAAGACCTTGTGCTTTCTAGCCGAACGCTCTTCACTACTTAAATACAACATTATTAGACTCATGTCAAACTATATTTTCTATAGAGAAGAATTCTGTTATATAGCAAAGTAAAAATTGTTAAATTAGATAAATAGTGAAAATTCTACCTAAGCTGTAGCCATGTCAGTACTAATGTATGGTAGCATCACTTAGACTCTAATGAAATGCTTAAAGAAAAAGCTAGGTGGGAACTACACATACATGAATCACATTGTCTTGAACAAATCCTGGAAGCAGCAACCCACAAAAAAACAGCTGTAAGGCCACTCACCTCCAATCACACAAACCATCCAAGTAAGATGAATAAGATATGATAGACACTGTTGGAGAAGCAAAGACAAAATCGTGAGTGATTTTCTCTTGTGGACACCTACATATGGACACACCAGAGTTCCCTGATCAGCAAAGACTTACATTGATGAGTCAGCTCTGTGTGGGTACTGGATGTGTTGAAGAGGACTTGCCAGGAGCGATGACCAATAGAAACGGGTGGTGAGAGAGTCATGGGAATTCATGCTATCAGTGCAACATGATATATATATATATATATATATATATATATATATATATATAAGCAACATCTTCCAAAAGATATATATATATATATATATATATATATATAGAGATAGATAGATAGATATATATATCTTTTAGATGCACTGTGCACGGTGTTACCAAACTAAATTTTTGAATGTTGCTAAAATAAAATCGCATCAGAGTCACTAAAGTACACATATTTAGAATTCCTTTTTCATTTCATCTGTCACTAAAAGTTGAGATCTCACAAGATCTAATGATAAAACCACTTGTCTGGATTCTCTGTTGAGGAAGCAGTACAGATATAATATCCGTACTGGACGTGTTCAAAACCCAAAATATATATGTTAGCATATTTGTAAAAAAAAAAAAAAGTCCACATGACACACTTGGGAGATAATTGTGCTAAACTGTTATGCTGCTGCATGCACACATTTTGAGAACCACTGCCCTTAATGTTTAACCAAATCCTGAAAATCTGAATAAGATTTCTAAATGATGATATTCTTTTTTTTAGATTTTTCCCTACTTTTTTCCAGGATGGAATGGAAACCATTTTAAGGGAATAAATGCATTTCTGCCGGAGCTTTCTTTTCTAACATTAATTGTATTTTAGAATTTATCGTTTTATATAAAAAATTTCCTCAATTCTTCACATCAAAATCCTAAATTAAATCAATATTCCATATGTCTACTTTTTTCATTTCCAATCTCTTTAAATATTGTTAATTTCCAATAACAACAGTGAATCAACCTTTATATGTGTGTCCTGAAGCATTCTTTCTTTATAAGTATGGGTATCCAGTGATGCCCAGAACAAAAGATAAGAGACAAAATATCTGAATGAAACAATTCTGATATATATACAAGGGACATTAAAAAATTATCTGCACTCTTGTTTTATGGAAGCCAAGCTTATTATGAATGATTTGATAGGTGTTGAAGTGAGTTAGTGTACTGTTGGTTTGAACAACAGCAACTAGCTAAGCACAACTGAACCAGTGCCAAGAGAATTGGTACTTATGGGAATCAAGAATAGTCCACTCATGCATTTGGGGGATTCCATTCTTTGAGTCCTGATTGGCTGCTTGGTTTCTATGATGTTATGAGGTTTCATAAATAACCTGGCATTTTACAGTAGTAAGCAGCAAAATAGATTCGTATTCAGTTCCAACTACTTGTTGCCTTGTCTTACCAATCATATGATTTTGAATAAGTTATTTGTATAATAAAAGAGTTTGTAAACACAATTGATATAAAGTATCATTCTATTACCCCCCCCCAATGAGGTCACCTAATAGCCATGGGTGATGACCCATGATGCTTAAGGACGGAATCCTGGTAGATGAGCAGTCCATGACATGCAATATCCCACTTTGGCGCTTACTTAGGCTAGATGGGCAGTCAGTGAGGTCCCCTCGAATCAATCGACTGGTCACGTCAAGCCCTAGTAACTATATGATTATCCCAACCCTATTGCCCTTATGGCAAGCCCCAACCCTTTTTATCATATGGGTGCTCAAAGGCGGTGATTGCAGGTCTTCATGTCCTGGGTATGAGGTTAAACTCTATCTGATGGTGAGGTTCCAGTTCTGGAGGTTTAAGGAATCTGGAGCACCCCTTCATCACCAATGGTCACAGGTCCATTCTGACCCAGAGTGGTAGTTCCTATTAGGGTCCCATATGTGGTCAGGTGATATGACAGTGTTGCTATCCCCATAATCTGTTATTGCCTGATGTGTCAGCAATTCCATCAAAGCATCTATTGCATGTCCAACCCCAAGCAGCACAGTCATCTGTACCAAGTCTACCATGGTGGTAGCTACCACAACCTCTGCCGGTGTTATGTCGGGGTTGCATCCTGGCTGTTTCTCTGGTATATAGGGGGTGTTAGCTTGATGCATTGAGACTACCCGTGGTGACAATAGGTTGATATTCTTTGCCTCACCACACCCAAGATGCTGGATATTTTGTTTTAGTCCAATGGGACAGATAATCAAATATTTTGCATTCAGCAACAGCAGTAAAAATTAGAATGAAGACATCATATAAAATTTGTGCTTTAAGATGGAAGATAAAAAAATCTTGTTATTTACAAAGTCAATTTCATTAGCAATCGACTAAGAAATAATTATAAAAATCAGAATTTTTACATTACGGTGATGCCCTCAAAATTTGAACATCCCATTGTTTGAACAAATTGGAATCCAAACTAATCTTTTGAGTAAATTTTGCCCTAAATTAGCATTCATGTTTGTTTGCGTGCATTTTCCCAGCCTTTTCAATTCACATCTTTACACATTGTTTCCTCAGTTCATTGGTGGAAGTATTTGTAAAAGCATCTCTTGTGTATCAATCCACTAGTTTATCTACTGTTTTAACATTAATTTGCAATCTGATCAGCCTCCTGGAACAAATGAAATTCTGATTCTAGGGGCACCATTGTATTAATGATGTTGTTTTTTTTTTTTTTACTTAACCCTGAAATTAAATGAATGCTTTATAGCAGGAGTTCCAAAAGTTTTCTTGCTTGGGGAGCATTTTAAAATTAATTTTTACAATATCAATTTTTTCCTTAAGGGACCCCCATTTTCCAACATACATGACTGGTACTTAAACTTTGACCACACACCCTGTCCTATTATTTAAAAACTGAGGTTATTTCCTATAAGTCTAACACGATCAAATGATGAATTGACTGATAAATTATTTATTTATTTATTGATCTACTAGGAAAAAAGAAGACGGGGTTAGAGTTAGGGTTTAGGGTTAGTTTAATGGGAAAATAAATAATTTATCAGTCAAGAGTGGTTCCCCTTTGATCATGTTAGAATTAAAGGAAATAACCAAAACTGTCTATGTAAATGAAAATGTTTTCTGCATTGTTTTTATAAACAGATGTCATAATAAATCTGAGAATATAAATTACATTTTTTTTTAAATTCAGTTTCCATTATCATAAAAAACATGGGTGATAGAAGCTGCAGACATTTTTTTATACCTCAGATGTAATGAAACAAGTTATTTACTAAGTTTTGCTTAGCCTGACACACAGGCTTCAGGTTGTTTACAGTAAGTAAAGTAAAGTCGTCAGGGCGGCTTAAGGTCGGTATCAGCCAGACAGCAAGATTATTTTAGCATCTGAGGAGGAGCGCCACACATACCATAGGCTCCTCACTTTACTGCACAAATCCCAGTACTACTCATATGCTGAGTTGGCGAGGGCCGGTATTGAACCAGGAATCTCGTGATTCATAGCCGAACACTCTACCAACTGAAAGTACCTAGGTGTAACTATGTGGTCACACATCTAAGTTCTTAATAGATTCATCATTGCTTAACTGCAGTAATCTGGAGGGAACCAGTGTTTTCAGTGTTGATTTATATTAAATATTTTGGCTCACTTGGTACATAAAATCCAAAACGTATTTAAAAATGTATTTATACATTTTACCTTATAGAAATAATCTAAACTGCAGAACATTATTTGTAATGGCATTTTTTTATTGAGTAAATCAAGGATATTTATCAATAAGAAATGTGGACTTAATGTTTCTTAGCAATATTTTCTCAATGGATCTACATCAGACAAATAATCTCATTTCCATTTCTCTTTTGCATTTAATATCAACAAGAAAAGAAAATCCCAATTTACATAAATATAAAGTGGAAAACTGAATCAAAATAGTTAATTTTTTTTTAATACTACTAACATACCCTGCAAAGAGTTAAGACACCCCACTAAAAAAAGGGGGGTGTTTAGGGTATGACACTAAACTGTATCTGTTGGTGAGGCTCCTGTTCTGGAGATTTAGTGAGTGTGAATTTCCCCTTCATTAGTATTATTCCCAATTTTGAAATTTTGTAGTAAACTTTTTGCAATGGAATACTGTTATGGTAACAAAGCATGTTTTATCAAGTAATGTCTTAAAACAGTATTTATTATTACCCTGTAGTGAGACCAAGTTGCATAACCAATATGCAGGGCTGGTGCAAAATGATTTTGGCACCCTGCACAAGCCTTTAGATGCACCACCCCTTGAAATTTTTGATAAGCTAATATAAATACAGTAACCATTACTACATTGTTTCTAACTCTTGAAACACCATTGATTACATAATTTTCATCTTGTGGCTTTATTACTTCATCCATGCAAATAACCAATTATTATCATTACATTAAGTTAATAAATCCTTGATGTAAATGTCAATGAAATCATTTATTATTTATTATATATTTTGGGGTAATCTTTAAAAAAAATGACATATCATAAGCATTTAGCTCACTTCAGCCTCCTGCAAGTTATGTTTGTGCCCTTAGGTAATCACCTAGTTCACCTAAAGGGTAATAATACCAGGCCTGCCAAAATGTATGTGGGCATACAGTTTCATTTTCTGCTTTATATTAAAAAAAACTTTATATATAAAAAAAGGTGCTCTTGTCTCATTAGTAAAAACTACTTTGAGAGCTCCTCCTTCTACTCCTACATATGAGTAAACTTGTGAGGCAGAGCCAACTTTGATGCCCTTATGGGGCTAAGTTATGTTAGTTGGTGCTGGTATCTTAATCCCAATAGAAGCTTGGTTTTTTGTTCTTCTGGGCTGGTGAGCTGAAATGGAACTTAGGCACGAAACAGAACGAAAAGGAACTAGAAAGGAAAGAGACAAAGGCAAGGGGTAGTGTTACAACTCAGGCTTTATTGAATCGGGTCATAGTGGCTTGTAGTGAGGGAAAATCTCCCTGGCTAACAGGACCAACTAGACCCAATTACGGCCTCAAATAGCCGAGGTATTATTTTGTGGGGTGGGAGTCAGTCCTTTTTGTCAGACCTGCGCAAAGCTGTTCTTCCAGTCAAGGCCACATGGGAGTTCTTTTTTATTTTATTTTTATCTTCATATATTTTTAAACCTCACACCCTACATTCTTGGAGAACTAGACAAAAAAATACAATCAAATAATACAAATTATCAAGCCTCGTCTCAAAGATTCAGAGAAATAGCAAAAATCTACTTTCAAGATGACAGCACTAATACATGTTTATAGAACTCTTTAAAATCAATCAAGATAAAACAATATATTTAAAATGAATTAAAGAATAAAGCAATTTCCAGTCCATTTTGTAACCAAATGATAATTTTATTAGCTTTGCACTCATACTGAATATCATTTTTTATCATCCAAATTCACTATAATATGTAGAATAATCACACTAAGTTCCAATTACCGTCGAGTTGGTAAGACAAGGCAACGAATAGTTGTAACTGAATACGAATCCAATCTTGTCACAATACTACTGCAAAAGGACAGGGTATTTATGAAGCCTCATAACATCATAGAAAACAAGCAGCCAATCAGGACTCAAGGAATAGAATCACCCAATTACATGAATGGACTATTCTTGACTTCCATAAATACCAGCTATCTTGGGGCACTGGCAGTTGTACTTAGCCAGTTGCTGTTTTTCAAACCAACAGTATACTGACTGACTTCAATATAATAGAGACAATAATAAAATGAAAATTAGAATCCTTAAACCCTTCCTTAATAGAAGCACTAATATCATCATGAATCATTGTTACAACAGGAACCCAGCAGGTTTACAGGTCATTTCAGTATCTTTATAGATATTCATTGAACAAGGAATCATTTATCAGTTAGGGAAATTAAAAGACCACTGTACAATGAGGTTATTCTATTATCATTTCTTCAGAGACAGTGCATCATATTCATAAACCTTAAACCTGTTATCAGTCTTTTACTGGAAAATGAGATATTTCTTGGTTACTTTCTCATAATTAGAAAAGCAGCATGCTTTAATATTTATCAGCATGGGAAGTGAAATTTGAGAGCTAAATTTGAACTGAAGTTACATCTGCATTCACTGTGTACAAATAATCTTGGAAAAGGCATGAATTGACTTCTCCCTTAGAAATGGATAAAACAACAGAACAGATGGAACTCTGAAGCTATGGTGGTGAGCAAACAGCTGAGAAAATAAATTCTGAATTTAAAGTTGTGGAGATCTTAATGAGAAACCCACTCTGCTATCTCACTAGAATACACCAACTGAACTCACCATTGCATGAGCCTCAGTTTGTGCGTGTTTCCCAATATTAAAAAGACTTTATCTTAATCCAGTCTGATGGGATATGAGGGAAATATAAACCATATTATTAGTATTAAAAATAATTACTTAAAGGTATTGTTGTTTACAAATGATTATTATCATTAGTTACTTGAAACCATATAATTGTTTGAGAAAAACAGACTGACCTTGACATTAGATAGAAGAGTTATTAGTATAAAACCAATCAACTGATTAATTACCATTTACTATCTCATCCCCACCCCCCAATAGTCTGGATAACACACAGTTCACTGATACAAAACACAGTGAAGAGCCATGATTGACCCTGCAACTTCTGGTAGGGAAACTTTCCATTCTCTGATACTGATCCAATGTACTAACAATTTTGGAGACCTCTGTTCTAACAGGATACTGGCCTTCTCCATTAACTTTTGCAATAAAATTTCTCTTTCTTCATATTCTTATAGTTAATGCTAAGATCAAAGGTTCTTTTTTCAAATAATATTGTTTTTCCCCACCTTTCTTTTTGAATTCTCTTTGCCAAAGAATAAAGCAGTCTTTAGTGTCTGTTGGCACAAACCATTTTGAAAAGAGATGATTTGATCGAGGAGGAGATAATGCAGAATGGTGGTGGTGGTGGGGGGTAATGAAATGAAGAACAAGACAAAAAAAGAAGGGAAAAAGAAGTGTTCTTTTTCTTAAGCCTGAAAGAAATTGAGGTGATTAAGAAAAATGGTGCAGATTAATACATTTGGATTGGTGCTATGTAAGAATTCCAAGAAAGGTTTTTTTTTTTTGTTTTGTTTTTTTTTTTCGTTTTTTTTTTTTGGCTTTCATTCATTTATTTGTTCTGTTATTCTCTGAGTTGTTCATTCATTTATTTCGTTTTTTTTTTCTTTTTCATTCTTCATTTTTTTTCTTTTTTGCATCTACTAGCAATGTTCAAAAAGAATAAAAATAATTAAAGAAAAGAACGAGAATGTTTCTCATTTTGACGGCTGTGCATACAATCTTGGGTGGAAATGAGGTGGATTTGCAATGATGCATCAGGGTGGCAGGATTGTTATCAGTTAGAAATAATCCCAATCTTTGCACTGCACTACATGTGGATAATCCTTTTGTGAAGAGATTTACTTTTTCTTTCTTTCTTTCTAGTTTATTTGTTCATTCTTTGTAAAGAACTAAGAATTTCTTGAGGTATTTTATTTGAAGTACATTGGAAAAATATAAGCTTATATGATTCTTTTTAAGACATTTTTATGTGTGGGCAACAGAATTCTTCATTTTGATTCTGTCTCTGCTTTTCATTATCATTGGATTTACTATAACTAATATATGAAAAATCAGTCATGTTTGTAATTCCTTTTGTCTATGTGAATGTTATATACAATGAAGACATTTTATTCTGAGTCTGACAATAGTAAATTTATATTCAGTTGAATATACAGCATCACACATAAATAAGTACACAACTAACAATTTTTGTAAAAAGTTGATTTTCTTCTAAATCAGAGGAATCAAAATTTTATGAATTCAAATGGATCATTATACATTCAAAATGGATATTTTAGGTACTATTTATTACCAAATTTTACAGCATTGAGAATCAATAACCAGATGTATTAATACAAAAATAAGTATAATATATATATATATATATATATGGGAGATTATGTGCTTAATTAAAGTCATACCTAATTTTGTTAATTAATTATAATTAAATGAATTAGGCGTGCATATCGGTTTAAATGTAAAGTGTAAACAAATCAAGAAAAAGTCGATCTCTGTATGTACATTTCAGCCTATTAGGCCTCATCAGCAGAGCTATAGACAGGGCAGTGCTTTGTGCATGATTAGAACCCTACTTGTCAGGCTGACAGGTGAACATTCTAACCACTACACTAGCTGGCTTCCCCAGAATTTCTCGTTCATTTTATTTCTAATTCATTTAATTATAATTAATTAATTAACAAAATTAGGTATGACTTTAATTAAGCACATAATCTCCCACAAATTGTAGGCCTTCGTCATTTCAAACACATTGTTTGACTACTTCATATTATATATATATATATATATATATATATATATATATATAAATTTTTGGTACCAGCAAATTTATGATATATTTATTAAGGATATCATGTATAGTAATCTACACTATGATAATGAATGGCAGATAAAAAGGAGGGATAGAGTGAGGAAAGTTGTTTTATTGATATAAAACTAGGGCTCTTTCATCCAGTGCTTTTTCATGTTTTACAACCGGAGAACGATTAAAAGTCACAATAGTAAATTAAATTAAATTGGGGGAAATGATAGGAAATTAGGTTAGTTAAGAGGGGGGGGCGCAAAAAATATATATAATGTTATTTTTGTTTATAGAGATTCAATACTGTAGAGTTTGGTAATAAATAATACCTAATAATTTCTGTTTTGATGGTATTATTTTCCACAAGCAACAATAAAGTTATAGTATCTTTGGTTTAGAAAAAAATACTTTTTATCAAAATTGTTAGAGGTTGCATTATGCTATATATATATATATATATATATATATATATATTAGTTGGAGAAATCAAGATTTACAGGCTCCCGGGGGAGATTCATTCATGAGTCAAATTAGAGTCCAAATTTCTGGTCCTACTGTCTAAACATTTTGCTACTCAAATCACAAGTACAACTGAGCAATTACTGGCTTTATTAGTGTGTGTGTGTGTGTGTGTGTGTGTGTATGTGTATATATATATAGTTATGCAGGCACACTCATTAGGTACGACCAGTGCACCTCCGCAACATGAAATAACAAAAAAAAAAAAACGAAAGGTTCCAGATGTAAAAATAAATAGTACAAAAGGGATGGGATTCAAGACTTTTCTCTCTGCTTCCATAAAAGGGTAGAAGACTGATGAATGGCAATAATGCTGAATGATGAAGAACAACCAGGATTTCTAATAAACACATGACATTTATTAACATTTAAATACAAATTATTATAAAAAAAAAAGGTAAATACATATATACAAATATACATGTAATCAGAGGGGTAAAGTGAATATATGATTCGTGTAGTCAGATGAGTGGGCAAGCAATTGAACATATCAACCATATCAACATTACATAAAATATATGACAGACAATAGGGATTTACAGAATACAAAATATATGTTTTTTTGTTAACTCACAGTGACGTAACTCGAAAGAATGTCCTTTTATTAAATTGTACATTTCCTTTTGCTTTTTTTATCAATGGTGATTCATTTCTTCCTTCCAAATGAATTAACTTTAATTCACGGTAAAATGTCTTTAATTCTTCCATCCTCTTATCTTTTGATCCAAATATCGAATTTTTGCAGAGCGGTCGTATTCTGGTGTTGTCTATCGGACAGTCCCTTCAACTATGTGTTGTTTGCGCGTTTTTTGCACGAAAAATCCTTCTCAGTCGTCGTCATAGCAACATCCTGGGGTAAAGTGTACTCTTAGGGTTACAGGGTCACAGTTGAAATCTACATGCATACTTCCCTGTCATCTGAGATGTGCAGGAAAAGTACAACTGTCTTCTAGGTACATAGGCAGTAGTGGTCACGTTAACATTATTTCGTAAAAATACAAAACCAACTGAATCTTACTTCCTTTGCTCGTCTACGCATCTTTGGGTTTTCTTTTTTTTATTTATTTATTTCAAATAGAGTTTTCTTCTAATTCTAACATATGTATACTGGTTGATGTACCAGTGATATGTTACAATACATTGACTTCTGAGTGCCACAACTTCAGATTTTTCTGAGTAACAAGTTGTCACAATACAGTGCTATTGTTCTTAATAAAGAAAAAGGAAACAGAAAGAAAACTAGGCTGTGTTGAGAGCTGGAATGGATTAATGGAATTTCAGTTCATTTCAATGGGGAAAATTAATTTGATATACAAGGAAATTGAGTTACAAGTGGAACAAATTAAACTCATAAGTCAATTGGTATATATATATATATATATATATATATATATATATATATACAGTGGTACCTAGCCTTTGTAGACAGAGATTCTCAAACATTAATTAATTGTATTTGGGGAGTCATTAAATCATTCTAGAGATTAATAATTAATTTTTTTAATAAAAGGCTTTTATATTTTACTTGAAGCATTGTGTTTATATTGGTTTGTTAGTCGGTTTTGAAGGCTATCACAATGTAAGTGTAAAGAAAAATAAGGTAACTATGGTGTAATTTGTTAACCTGTGATTTATTCTTAATATTCCAAGATAAAAATCTCATCTACAGAAGATCTCCGAAACTAGAGTTGTTGCTAGTCGCTGTCCATTTGATTTTGTCTCCTGTCTTCCAAACTGTGTGTGAGTGGGTGTTTATGTATGTGTGTGTGTGCCTGTTCAACAGTTTCTGATTACCATTCCAGGTCATTAATGAAAATTCCTTAATGAAAATTCCTTTTCAAAATGTTTTAATCGACAGGTCCTTAAAGTTTCCATTTATTTCTCTTCTCCATTTACATAATAAAATATGCCCCCCCACCCTCATAATAATAACTGTTTTTATTTGCTGCATTAAAAATCTATTTAAATATATATATATATATATATATATATATATATCTAAAGGGTAGTGTGGACAGGGAGTCAACAGCACTGAGTAACCAAATGCCATAGACTCCATGTCCACACTACCCTAACTTAGATATAAATGCTCTATCCATAATATTGAGCATCGTCTACTTATAGGTATCACATCCATATTATTGATTTTATATATATATATATATATATATATATATATATATATGCACTTAGCTGGTTTAAGAATTAAGATGTTTGGTTTAGTTACTTGTTAATAGATATTTAAGTCATGTATATTTAAATAACATTCCTGTTTTACATATAACTATATATAAAAACATAGTTTTATTCTATTATATAGTTCCAAATCCTAGTTGACTAGTATCTGAATGTTTGTTTGTATGTTAGTGTGTGGTGTGTAGGACATGACACACCACATGGCAGACGGATTAGACAGCAGATGTCATTGAAACTGGTGATCATTGTATTTTTACATCTGCAAAAGCCATAGTTCTATGATCATGGACTTAGTGTTAGATTACTTGTTGTTTTAGACATGCAACAGACTTAATACCAAGAAAGATCTGCGTGTTTGTGGCATAAATGGAGTGTGGCTGGGATGCAACCTTACTACCAGTGGATAACAACCCCACCCCCCAAATATCTGGAAACCAGTGTTACAGAGTAACCTGATTTAAAGCATAATTTCTTTAGTCAGTTCAGAAATTAAACAAATTTTGATGTTTAAAGGAGTAAACAGTTGACTGGCACAATCCAAACACAAAGTGATTATTTTCATTCCATGTTCTTTTTTTTTGTCAGAGATATACAGCCCCAACAAGTTTCCATGAAAAGAAAAGCAACAAATTAAATTAATTGGTGACAATGCTTCATTTAAAAATTAAAGAAAAAATAGAATAAAATAAGTCTGTCCATATTTATCTATCTATCTTAGTCTGTTAATATCTATCTATCTTAGTCTGTTAATATCTATCTATCTTAGTCTGTTCATATCTATCTATCTTAGTCTGTTCATATCTATCTATCTTAGTCTGTTCATATCTATCTATCTATCTATCTTAGTCTGTTAATATCCATCTATCTATCTTAGTCTGTTAATATCTATCTTAGTCTGTTAATATCTATCTATCTATCTATCTATCTATCTAAGTATCTATCTAAGTATGTTAATATCTATCCATCAATATCTATCTATCTATCCATATCTATCATATCTGCTACAAATATTAGTTGTATAAAAAAATTTTAAAAACATGGCACAATGAGGTTTAGTTTCTTTGTTTAATTGCATATTAAATAAAAGAAGAGGGGCATTCATACTTTTCCCAAAGGTATTAGTCCGAAAGTGAATTTAACAGTGCTACTAAAGATTGAACTTGCTTACTTCAATGTTGCAGTCCAGCACATACACCATGATAAAATTGGGTATTTTTAAATGTTCTGAATGGTCTATAGACCAAAATGGCTTTCCAGCTTCTTGGATTCCCTTTGATTTTATTTGTTCAAAAAGACAATATTATATTATCCAAATTTGAATTCATCTTTTGAATAGCTAATGTATTTTGGTGCTGTTATAACTCGAGTTTGAGTTAACAGAGAATAATAGGAAGGAATAATAATGATAGGAGGAAAAGGTTTACTAAGCAAAGATACAAGTTGAACAGTGTAATTAACAATTATAGATTGAATTAACAAGTCCCATGAGATCTCGTTTCTCCCTCCTGAGGTCTCATCAGACATTATGTAGAAAAAATAGATGATTCCATTCTCCTTATTTAGGTACTATATGACAGGTGCCTTCACCAAGATTTGACAGGCCACAGAAGTATTAGAAGAGAAGAAGTAATACTTGCCAGATTGCATATTGTGCACACCCACATTAGCCATTAATACCTGTTAAAAGGGGAGGATGCCCCAGTGTACCTAACATGCAAAATACAACTTACAATCAAACATATCCTTCTAAATTGTAACAGCCTTAAACATATCTGCTCTAATTACTATCAAGCAAGAAACCTGAGGGACATCTTTAAGAATACAAATCCTGAAAACATTTTAAATTTTCTAAAAATAAAGCAACCTTTTCAACAAGATATAACAGAACATAACCAAATATCTCCATAGAACCACTACTTTAAAGACTGAAATCCAAAATAACCTTTTCTGGCATTAAATGACCCACAGAGGTTGATATGCCATTAAACAAAACTCAAACTCAAAGTATAATGTTGCAGTCCAGCATATTAGTCACTTGAAAATGTTTGATTTAGACTTTTGCTGAATGATTCTTTTTTTGTTCATTTGATTAAAGTCTCTGGTGCATTTAACCCTGAAGCAAAAAAGGGGATGTAATAACAGAAATAAAGTTAACAAATAGTAACGTTACAATATGACTGTTGTGAAGGAAAGGTACAAGGCAAATATAGCGTGTATATTTGGGTTAACAGTTTATTCTGGGTTAGTAGTAATGTGTTAGAGAGTATACATTTCTTTTGTAATTGTCTTTCAGAGTTGCCAGAGGAATTCTCTTGGCGGGAATATATTTTGGTAATACAAAGAGTTTCAAATACATTTATCTTAATTATATAGGTCTTTGCAATGTCTCTAAGTTGTCCGGTAAAGTCGCTGTGTTTCTGTTGTTCTGCTAGTATCAGCTAGTACTGCCCCTGTTGCCTGTCAGGTCTGTTCTGTGGAATTTTAGGGGTCTGCCCCTGGCGTCTGATTCCAGGAACTAATAGGGGCAGATAACCCAATTTCCAATAGTAAGTCTAAATCTCCTCTAGAGCTTATACTTATTTATTTCTGATTTCCCCTTTTCTTTGTTGTCATTTAGTTTCAATGAAAAAAAATAAGCAACTATAAATTAAGATAGAAAAGAAAATGCTGGTAAAAATTAATGGTATAAAAAGTGTTGATTTAATGAATGTATCAATAAAAAAATTCTTTGAGAAATCAGAAAATCAATGAGGCAGAAGGTAGATATATTCTAATTAACTTATAATATTGCCATAGGAATTGTTATTTACTAATCTTTGCTTAGTCTACCAAACAGGCTTTAGATTACTTACAGTACATTGATCACTCATTAATAATTGATCACTCGTCTAAGTACTGAGCAGGCTCATTGCTACTTCTGCCCTGTTGACTAGGGCTGTAGAATACACAGACTGCACCTCTGCAGAGGAGTAAGACCCCCCTCTACTCACTGTTGGCCAAGAGTAGTGACCTATAATGTCTAAGGACATAGCGCTAATACCATTGGAAAAGGTATGAATCCTACTCTCCCTCCAGCTATGGATAAATAGTAGGGCAGACTGGAATCTTTAACCTTGGTTAGGCAACCGGTCTAGAAGGAAAACTCTGAATTAAAACCTGGTAAACTCCGCTTAAGAAATTGACCTTGTGTCACATCCTGCTCGTGCAGAGGGGTTGGTAATATATATATATATATATATATATATATATATATATATAATGCCTAAGGACAGTATTGTGGTGTCTGACCCAGGTACTAAGTGGTACCATGACATGCAATACTCCTCTTTGACCCTTACTTGGGATAAGGCAATTATAGAGGCCCCATCTGATCAGTTGGCTGGTCATGTCAGGCCCCAACAACTGTCCCAACCATATTCTCCAAATTGCTCTTATGGTAAACACCCACCCCTTTTTATCATTTTGGTGCTAGAATGCAGTGGCTGAGGGTTAACAACCACTATTTATCAATACACATGAGTAAGTAAAAAAAAGTAAAGTCGTCAGGGTGGCCTAAAGTCAGTATCGGCCAATCAGCGAGGGAGTCTATCCCTTTTTCACTAGCACTAGACCAAGGAGATTGTTTTTACACTTGAGGTGGAGCGCCACGCCTACCATCAGCTACTTACTTTACCACACAGATCCCTGTGCTACTCATACGCTGAGTTGGTGAAGGCTGATATCGAACTAGGAACCTTGCTGTTTCTAGCCGAACGCTCTACCAACTGAGCTAACCTGGCCCTATCGTGAAGTTGAGGAAAATTATTTCTTAAATAAGATTTGGCATTGAATAACCCACAAGGGTTCATATACCATTAAACCAACCAACCATTGCTACTTTGTTAATATGGTTAGACTGGTTGCTTAACCAAAGTTAAAGAGTGCCATTTACTTTGCTATTTAGCTGTAGCTAAAGGGAGAATATCTGAATGCATACCTTTCCCAAGGGTATTAGCACTATATGAAAATGATTGATTGATTTATTATGTTATAGACACAGACAGAGCATGAAGCATGGATGGTGAAATAAGAACAATCTCTGTAGATTTAATAAAAGGTTTGGTTCAAAATTTCCAGAAGGTTACTGACTATGAGAGATACCTAAGAAAGGCTGAAAGGGAAAACAGACAAACCAGTGTAACCATAACAACTAAGACTCAAGTACATCAGTATATGAGTTTCAGTTCTCTTTGAAATCAAAATGGTTATCCATACATTAATGAATAATAATGAGTAAAATATGAATAAAAAAGAAACATATAAGTCTTTAAGAATAAAAGTATTTTGAAAATGACAAAGAAAAACGTAATCAATTTAAATATCCTCAAAATTAATATCAAGTTTATCAGATCTCAAGGGAAAAAAAACTGTCTGTTAACTAACAAAATATTTTTGGCTAATTAATCATTATTTTCACAGTTGTTTTTCAGAGTACATAAGATATGGAGGTGGGGACATCATCAAATTAGTTGAAATGATTGTACTATTTCTCTGAATGTTTGAGATGAGGCATGAAGATTAGTATTATCTGCGATTGAGATTAAGAAAAAAAAAAAAAAAAAACACAATATGAGTCTAGGTAAAAAATCATACATAAGTAAATAGGTAGATATTCTAGCCAAATCAAGACATTAGGTTTATAAGTTCCCAAAATTCACACTCAATTGTCCAATTGGACACATGGCCTAGTGGATAAGGTAGTTAGGTTAAGACAGTTCTAAGTAACAGTTATTTCTGGAACCCGAGTTCAATCCTGAGTGAAAGCAGTTAGAAAAATAATTAATTAACACAACTCCTACCCCAGCTATGGTTAGTGGAATGAGAACAGGATACCCCCATGGACTAAATAAAGGGTTAGGTTCAAAGTTCCGTGATGGCTCCCGAATACGACAAGAAAATTCCCGAGTTCACAAAGAAGGTTCCCAAGTGCGACAAGAAATACCTGAAGAAGGCCGGAGGGCATATCGTCCGAAATGTTGTACAAATAACAATGAAGATGGGGACAATAGTTCGAATAATGCAGATAATACTGAAATGATTGTAATCTGGTTGTTTGGTTAGTTTTATGGCATGTCAAATGTTGTTGGGTTATTCAAAGCCAAAATCAACTTTTTTTTCATGCAATTAATAATAATAATTTGTAAACATTTATAGCTTCAAATAACTATTCTTAACACTAGTAATTTATACACAATTATATGGTTTCAAGTAACTATTCCTTGTAGAACAGAAGTGGTACTATTTAACCCATAGTGGGAGGGATAAAAGGGTTCATAATTTTCCTTAGGGTATTATTCCAAAAGTGAACTTTATAGTGTGACCGATACTGGAACTTGCTTACTACGATGTTGCAGCCTAATGTGTTATCCAATACACCATAGAGACTCCCTCCCCCATGATTATATGGTTTTATATATTCCAATCTAATTCTAATAATTTTCAAGGAGATCTATTTGGCACGTAAAAAGGAGCCTAACTGATACTACCACTGAAGAGTAGAGTGGACCTTAGAGTAATGGCAACAATTGGGTGACTCTACATTCCCCAGATTTAGTTTAATGTCCATACCCATTAGTATTGTGGATACAATACATCACTAAAATAGGTTTTACATTTATAAACTAAATTTATAAACTTATAAATTTATATAAACTTATTTATATAAACTTATTTATAACTTATTTATAATTTATTTTATTCTATACAAACTATTATTTTATTTTATTTATTTTAATATTATGTCTTTAAATATTTAAATATTGATATTAATTTTAATATTAATATTAAATATAATAAATAAGTTATAATTTTAAATATTGTACTAAATGCTAAAATAACTTTAAATAAAATTAATTTAAAATTAATTTAATTTAATTTAAAATTAATTTTAATTTAAATCTAAATTTAATTTAATTTGAATTTAAAATTAAATTTAATCTAAAATTAAATTTTTTTATTTAAAAACATAAATTTAAATAAAAAATACTGTTGCACTAAATATAATAAAACAATTAAATTAATATTAATATTAAATAAAATATAATTAATATTATGTCTTTAAATATTTAAATATTAATATTTTTATTTATTTTAATTATATTATTTTATTTTATATAAACTTATTTATAACTTATTTATATAAACTTATAAACTATAATTTATAAACTAAGTTTTTAGTACAATACATCATACCTATTTGGCACGTAAAAAGGACCCTAACTGATACTACCACTCAAGAGTAGAGTGGACCTTAGAGTAATGGCAACAATTGGGTGACTCTACATTCCCCAGATTTAGTTTAATGTCCATACCCAGGACACCAATTTTTGTGTGTTAGGGGGTCTTACCGCTCAGCTAGTGTATTCTAGGCCCCACTGAAAGGACATTGAAATTATTGATTTATTATTGATTAAAACAAACATTGAGTTTTCCTTCTCCTAGACTGATTGCCTGACCAAGATTAAACAGCCTAGTCTGCCCTACTATTTACTCATAGCTGAAGAGAGAATAGTTAAATGTTCAATTATGACTTTTAATAAATGAAAATTTGTTTTTTATTTTAATAGAGATACCTATTTTTTCTTTCAATCAAAAGCAAGAAAATCTTAATCTTTAATAAGTTTTAATACCATGTTTAAAATAGGGTGTTAATTTCTCATAGAATACTTTTTAAAATATGTAGTACAGTGGTACTTTGACTTACAGGTTTAATTTGTTCTGCTCATAGCTCAATTTCCTTGTATATCAAATCAATTTTTCCCATTGAAATAAACTGAAATGCCATTAATCCATTCCAGCTACCCACCTAAGAGAAAATACCCTAATTTTTTTAATTAGATTTCTTTAATAAGAAAAAAAGCAATGTATTATATAAAAACATAATAAAATAGAGTGTGATGAATTATGTACTGTAATGTGTTGTAATATTAATCTTTTTATTAATAATATTTTTCTTTGACATAATAAATTTGGAAACTTAAATATTTTTAGTGAACTTATTAACATGAGCATATCTGAAGCTCACTCATACCTCAAATTCTAGCTCTCAATACAAAACAAAAAATCGACCAAGTGACAGCTCAAAAATTAGGAAACTCATAAGTTGAGGTATTTGTAAGTCAAGGTACCACTGTATGTGGTTAATATTATCTTCTGATTTACAAGAAGATAAGAGAATTCTGCTGTAGACGTCACTCCTTTCTTTTATCATTTAATGTACATACATCAATGCTAAAATATGATTGACTTTATATTAATAAGAACCAACAAGCTTTTTCTCTTAGCATTTTGAAAAGATTTTCTTATACACAGGGAGCCCAAATTAGCTTACAACTACCTCCACATTTCTGTTCAGTAAAGAAATAAAACAGAAAAAGAAAAAAATAATCAAATGTCTATGTATGCTTACTGCAACAATCACATTTACATTTAAACACAGTCATTGCAAACTGTAGTCTTCTTTCAGTTCAAAGAAGGCTGACAAGATTCAATAAAACTATCTCATCCATACTGCTGTGGGAAGGTCAAAGAAAAATCCTAAGAACAATCAATTTTTTTTTTCACAGCTGTGATTATGTATGGTTAGTAAAAGGTCAGTGTAGGATTGGGTAGGAATTACACAACCACATTGCCGCCCTGTCGGCTGGGGCGTTAGAATGCACCGACTGCACCTCTGCAGAGGGGTAAGACTCCCCCAATGGGGCCACCTGTTGGCCGTGGGTGGCGACCCGTGATGCTTAAGGATAGAGCCCAGGTGCATGAGCAGTTCATGACATACAATACTCCACTTTGGCCCTATCTTGGGCTAGACGGGCAGTCGGAAAGGCCCCCTCCGATCAATCGGCTGGTCACGTCAAGCCCTAGCACCTATATGATTTTCCCAACCCTGTTGCCCTTATGGCAAGCCCCAACCCCTTTTTATCATATGGGTGCTAGAAGGCGGTGGCTGCAGGTCTACATGTCCTGGGAATGACGTTAAACTCTATCTGATGGTGAGCATCCAGTTCTGGAGGTTTGGGGAATGTGGAGCACCCCTTCATCACCATTGCTCCCTGGTCCACTCTGACCCGGAGTGGTAGTACCTGTTAGGGTCCCATCTATGGGTTAAATAGAAAAATGTGTTAATAAAAAAAATTGTATTATCCATTAAGAATTGATTTATTTCAAAACTTTATCGGCATTAAATGACCCACCGAGGTTGATATGCCGTAAAACAAAACAAACCAAACCAAAAACAACCACATTGAAAATATTGAGAAGACTAAAGTGAGAAATCAGTCAATGTTGTTTTATGGTAACAATAAGATAACAAACAATGTATCAAAAGATTTGATTAAAAAATGCTATTATTTTAATACTTAACTTTATATGTATTATTTGGATTATTCAGACTATTGTCCTCATCTTTATTGTTATCTAGACAATGTTTCAGATACTATTATTAGGATTATACAGTCTATTGTCCTCATCTTCATTGCCATCTGTACAACGATTCGGTCATTGTGCCCTACAGCCTTCTTCAGGTATTTCTTGTCAATTCAGGAACCTTCTTGGACTCGGGAACCTTCTTTTCAAAGAAAGTTCACAAGTCCGACAAGAAATAACTGAAGAAGGCCGGAGGGCACATCAGCCAAAATGTTGTACAGATGGCATTGAAGATGAGGACAATAGTCCTACTAAAAGTTAGTTATACTAAAAACCTTGAAAAGCAGCATTCAAAATCCTGTATATCTTTTATTTGGTTTGATCCCCAACCATCAAAATATTAAATAATCACATCCACCAAACAAGTCTTCATCCCAGATAAGATGTAAATTGTGCTCTTGCTTGTATCCAGACTTGAAATTTGAAACTGAACTAATTGAATGTATAAATAAAGAGAAAAACTCAAGTAGTTGAAAACAAGACTAAAGGCTCATGGGATAGGTAGTAAAAATGAAAAACAGTTGTATTTCTACAGGGAATTTATGAATGAAAATTTGCAAACATAACTGAAAGGAATTTAATACCAGCAATCCAATTTGTGTTAATTCATTGATGCTCTCTATTGCAATGAATTTACTGCTTCAGTACCATTTAGTTTTACTACACTTTTGTCTCATTAAAATCTTTCAAATTGTGATAATATCTTTGGTAATAATACTGAAAAGATAAATAAAAATACTGACAAAATGGAATAAAGAAAAGAGCTTTACACTAGACTCATCAACCAGAAGAATGCATTTATTTGTCAGTTTATGGGGATGAGATTATAGTGGGATCACTTCTTTGTACATATAAGTAAGTAAAGTTGTCGGGGCGGCCTAAAGTCAGTATCAGCCAGTGGAGTCTATCCCTTTTCAATAGCGCTAGACCAAGGAGATTGTTTTGGCATCTGAAGTGGAGCGCCACACCTACCATCAGCTTCTTACTTTACTGCACAGATCCCTGTGCTACTCATACGCTGAGTTGGCGAGGACCGGTATTGAACTAGGAACCTTGTGGTTTCTAGTCGAACGCTCTACCGACTGAGCTCTGAAATTGTTAAGCTTCATCAGTATTTTCCTTTGGGGACATCTTAAGATTAACCCTAACCCTACCCCTTTGAATGTAATGGTGAGTTGCAGCCTAGCAGGGACTGATACTTAAAACTAACTTATATCAACAACCATGAAGGTGTGTGTGGTGTAATGGTGAGCATCATAAGAAATGGGCATGGCCAGATAGATTAAAATCCTGACAAGGCTGTTCACATTGCACCAAAATCCCTGGGAAAGGTACAAATCAAACTATTCTCTCTTCAGCTATGGGTAAATAGTAGGGCAGACTGGGCTGTTTAACCTTGGTTAGGCAATCAGTCTAGGAGAAGGAAAACTGTAAATTCAAACCTGTTGAACTCCGCTTAAGAAATTGACCTTGTGTCACATCCTGCTCGTGCGGAGGGGTTGGTAAATATATATATATATATCAACAATCATGAAGGTGTGTGGTGTAATGGTTACCATCATAAGAAATGGGCATAGCCAGATAGATTAAAATCCTGGACAAGGCTGTTCACATTGCACCAAAATCCTGGAAAGGTACAAATCAAACTATTCTCTCTTCAGCTATGGGTAAATAGTAGGGCAGACTGGGCTGTTTAACCTTGGTTAGGCAATCAGTCTAGGAGAAGGAAAACTGTAAATTCAAACCTGTTGAACTCCGCTTAGAAATTGACCTTGTGTCACATCCTGCTCGTGCGGAGGGTTGGTAAATATATATATCAACAATCATGAAGGTGTGTGGTGTAATGGTTACCATCATACAAAATGGGCATGGCACGATAGATTAAAATCCTGGACAAGGCTGTTCACATTGCACCAAAATCCTTGAGAAAGGTATGAATCAAACTATTCTCTCTTCAACTATGGGTAAATAGTAGGGCAGACTGGGCTGTTTGTTAGGCAATCAGTCTAGGAGAAGGAAAACTCTAAATTCAAACCTGTTAGACTCTGCTTAAGAAATTGACCTTGTGACACATTCTGCTCATATTGGAGGGAGTTGTAAATATATATATATCCACAATCATGGGGATCAGCTCCAGTGGTTCTCAAACTTTATACAGTCTGGGTGCACTTACAGTACTACAGATATTTGTTAGCGCACTGTATACAAAATAGGACTAATATGTTATTAAGTTAACTATTAAATATATTTAAAAAATAACACATTTAACAAAAAAGCAAACATAACATACCTCTATGAAGTTTATTCATTCCTGTGTTCATGAGAAATATGAGCTTGATGAGACCTTGCAATTTCTTCAATGTTTGGTCTTATGTTTGAGAGACAAACTCTTGTTTCCTCATCAATGCATTGAAAAGTTCCTCTCTTTTTAGTTGCAAGAAAAGTAACTTATAACTATCATAATAATGTCGCAACGAAACAAGCAGAGTGTTCGTAAAGAAATGGTATAATATAGTAACTTAGTATACATTTGCTTTTTTTATCTGGATAGATTTTTCAGGAATACTACGAAGCACACCTGAAAAAGCTCTGGGGTGCACTGTTTGAAAACCACTGAGGTAGACCAACACATTACCGACTGAGCTAAATAGTCAGCCAAAATAGCAGTTTCTAAAACGACATCACATTGGTTATTTGGACAATATAATTTTATACAATATCTTTACACCCACCCACACACACACACACCACAAACTTTAATTGATCGTTCCTAACACTTTTCTACATCACTTGAATATTCCATTACAAAGTGATGGCTGAATTGAATAATGAGAAAATCTGTTGCTTTGGTAACGTGGAATCTTTCCTGTGGTGCAGCAAAAAATAGAATCTTCTGTTATTTTAAACTTGACAAATAAAATGCCATAATTTGTCTTAAATGATTTGTAGCTCTTTAATAAATGAATAAAAGACAGAGGATCAATTTAAATTGATTTTTACTTTTAGTTTACTCTTCAGAAAGTTAGTATTATTAGTATTATTCAGACTATTGTCCTCATCTTTCTTATTTGTTCAACATTTCGGCCGATGTGTCCTCTGGCCTTGTCATGTTATTGTATTGAACCTTAAGTAACCCTTAAGAGTTACTGCCTTTTATCTGAGCACAAAAGCTAAGCAGAATAAACATGGCTTCTTAACCCTTAACACGTTGTCCAAGTGTACTCCATTTAATTCAGATATACTGACAGGCCTTCTTCAGGTATTTCTTGTCGGACTCGGGAAACTTCTTGGACTCGGGGACCTTCTTGTCATAATCGGTAGCCATCATGGAACTTTGAACCTAACCTTTTATTCAGTTCACGGGGGTATCCTGTTCTCATTCTACTAACCATAGCTGGGGTACAGGTTTTAAGCTGTGTTAATTATTATTCTATGTTACTGCTGCCTCTGACCAGGATTGAACCTGCAGTCTAGAGATTACTATCACTTAGAACTGGCTTAACCTAACTCCTTTATCCACTAGGCTATGTGTCCAATTGGACTTCAGAAAGTATTAAACATAAAGAATAGCAAGTTTTTTTGTATTTTATAAGTATAATGTAGTACAGAATCCCTTAAATATTGGATTTTGTTTTGGCTGCACCAGTAAACTATTGATAGAATTTTTTTTAAATGTACAGTACCACCCATAAATAGGTACATCTTGAATAATCTTGTGTAAAAATTAAATTTTGTTTAAACCCAGTGTGCCCTCCTGCCTTCTTCAGCTGTTTCTTGTTAAACTTGGGAACTTTCTTGTGAAACTCTGGAACCTTCATGTCGTAATTGGGAGCCTTCACAGAATTTCCAACCAAACCATTTAACCCATTGGGTTAGATTGTTCTCAATTTGTTAGAAATGACCAGAAACAAGTGTTAAGCTATGTTAAGTATTCTGTTATTTTCGTCTGTAGTCAGGTTTGAAACTGCAACCTCCAGATGATTGTCACTTAGAACTGTAATAGCAGCGGCTATCTGTCATCGCCTGGGTAGAGGTTTTTTTAAAAAGTTAGTCCCGCAGATTCATTATTACTGAATCATGAGTTGAATTCTCGTGGGATACCCTTTTTAAATCCCTATGTAAAAATAGACCTTGCATTGATCCAGCTACTCTGAAAAGAAATCTTAATGTCTACTATATAAAATATTAAATGAAAAAAAATCCATGCTGTTATCATTTGAATTTTATTTTTTGATTATCTTCACGAATATAAATCTTTTTTTATTTTTGCTCAAAAACCAAGCCCTGGTGATATTTAATGTGTATATATATTTACTTGTCATTAATTGATTTATTTTCGAAGTTTACTCCAGACATACATATACACACAACTGCTCTTTATATATATGTATAGATTAACTCAACCCTTATATCTGTTGTGCTATGTGTCCATGTATATAGGAATAAACAATCATAAAAAATTTAAATACCATATTTGACGGCATATAGGATGCACTTTTTTCCAAAAGTTTGGTTCAAAAAATCACCTTGCATCTTATACATTGTTGGTAAAGTTTTTTTTTTTATCTTATTCTTATTATTATTTCCTGCAATTGAGATGTCTTGTGTATGCTTATTGCTTGTCTGTACTGCCAAATTGCTTTTATACAACGATGTTTCTGCTTGTGTAATGCACAGCTAGACTGTTTTCAACAATATATGCTTAAATACACTAAAAACTTTTTTCCTGGATCTGACCTGCTGAAATGGGGGTGCTACTTATATGCCTGTGCATCTTATATGCCGTCAAATATGGTAATACAAATTATCAAGCCTCATCAAAAAGATTTAGACAAATGATAGATCAATTGTTCTCCAATTAATTGTTTTGATTGATTGATTTTAATTGCATGTCAATTCATTTATCAATAAACATGTTTAGATTCGTAAATGTTTGTACCTTACTTTTTGACATCCCTCATACTTGAAGCTTATTATCAACTAATTAAGGTGCTCTGATTGTCCAGGAGAACAGCACCTGATTTCATGGTCCAATAATGTTGAACAAAAGGTCTTGTCTTTTTACCATTACTTATTGTATAGCAGGCCATCTGTCTTCTGACAAGTATCTAATATCAGACTGAGGGCTCATAAGTCACATGGGTAATCTTACAGGAAAGATTAGGTGACAGGTTTGTAAGTTCAATGAAAAGGTTCTTTCATTAACACTCCCGTAGTATTGTAGTTGAAAAGCCTTCAAACATCTACCTAATATAATTAAGCTGGCAATTTAAGTATTTCAGTAAGTATTATGCTGAAAGTCTCACATACACACACACACACACACACACACACATATATATATATATATATATTATATATATATATATATATATATAATATGAAAAAAACAAAGTTTTCAGAGTATGATTTTATTATAGTTAGTATTGGCCAATGTTAAAACAATTTGGTTTATATATAAAACCATTATAAGATCATTGGTAATATGTGATGTTTGAATAATATTCAATATAAATATGGAAAGAAAAAAAGAGACAAAACCCTGCATTCTATTGCCATTAGTAGTATTCTGTTTCAAAATTATGTGATGTAATTTATATTCAAAATTATTCTAAAGAAAAATGTATATTTATTTGTTTAAAATGTTGCTCATGTCATTATTCTTACTTTATATTTGTGTAGTGTCTGAAATTTATTTAAAATTATAAATAATAAGCCTAATGTATTTTCTACAAACATGTGTATTTATACATAAATAAAATAAGTATGAATAAAATTATGTGTATATGAGTATATATATATATATATATATCAAACATTTCTGTGATAAGATTCAACTAAAATAGAGAACTCAAAAATACATTCTGCACTTTACACTCACTCGTAGGAGGCACACTTGCGTAACAGTTATTGACATAGAAAATGGAATTAGCAACTCCAGATTCAAACCCTGTTTGTGTTTCACTTCATGATAATGCCCTTGGAAAAAGCATAAATCCATATGTTCTCATCCCAGCTATGAGTAAATAGTAGGGCAGACTGGGACCCTAGGAGAAGGGAAACTTTGCTTGTAGTGGAGGAATTCAAGTCCTTGATGAGTGCATTTGCATTTCACATAGTGCTAAAACCCATGCAAAAGGTATGAATTTAAATATTCTCCCTCTATCTATGGGCAAATAGTAGGGCATGCTGAGCTCTTTAACCTTGGTTAGACAACTAGTGTAAAAGAAGAAAACTCCTGATTCAAATCTGTTAAACTCTGCTTAAGAAATTGACCAAGTGTTACCTCCTACTCATGCAGAAGGGTTGGTAAATGTGTGCACACACACACACACACACACACACACACACATATATATATTACAATATAGCTACAAGTGATAACCTTTATCACTTGTACCTATATTGTAATAAATTTGCTCTACTAACATATTGAGCACTTTGTATTTGTTATATTGCTGACTTACCTCCCTGAATTCTGCACTATCTAACCATCGTGACCATATTCACCGGTAAGTCACCTTTTCCATTATATATATATATATATATATATATATATATATATACACAAACTGTAAGCCCAATTCAATGTAACAAGGTGATATGTGTCGCATAGGCCAATTCAATTTTTAGTAGTAGTTGTCATTATTAGTAGCAGTTAGGTCAGAAACAACATACACACAAGTTGTATAATCACAAGGGGCTTTGTATTTATTTCTAAGTTCGTGGGATCTTTTTCGAAGAGAAGGAGAGAAAGAGAGGGAGTATCGTCAAATTATTCTATCCCCTAAAATAGTATCATGTTTTGTACTGCTATCCCACACTGATACGAGGGACTGAGACCAACATGTTTGACTCCTACTAGCCCCTAAAGGAAAAGAGACAGATTTTTTTCTTCCTCCGTCTCTCGTCGCTGTGTCACATCCGTTTCCGGTCAACACCAGGAACTTCCGTTTTTATTTTTAATTCTATTTCCGGGGTCATTCTTCGGTCAAATTACTTGCACCCTGATTGGTGTTTACTCTTCCCGATTTTAACCTTTCTTTGTTCTTATTTCTTTTTCCTCTCTTTCTTTAGAAATCCGAATACAGTTTTATTTTTAATCCCAAATTCCAGTAGACCCTAATAATTACGCTACATCAAGCTGAGCACTATTTTATTATATACATAATAATCCTAATATTTCTTACCAAATGTTCTAGTTATTTACTGAGCATATATTATTATAGCAGAAATCTACAAGTATGAGGCACCCAGTGGGAATTCAACTCACTAACAATAGTCTGCAGGTCTAACTTGCTAACCATTATATCATACAAGGTTCTTTTTTACCATATATTGTAGACTCAAATTTTAGGCCGAGCACTATTTTACTATATAGTGTAAGCCCAATCTTTTGGTCTGCAATTTTTTTTTTCATTATGCCATATAAGCAAGAAATTTGGGGCTCAGAAAGAATGCATTACATAGAATATTTAATATAACATTTTCTTTAGACAAAAATGTCTGCTCTCTAGAGAAAAGTTGGAATATTTCATACTTTTTTGAGATGGGATTTTATGTTCTAAGGCAGTGGTTCCCAACCTATGGCCACATGGCCCACAGCAAATTTCAGTGGGCCAAGGAAATATAATTCTATATGATTTCAGAGCATACTTTTTATATACAAAATCCAATCATATATGTGGGAAATTTATATTTTCTAGAAAGTAAGATGTCAACTAATTCATGGTAGGGGAGAGTGGGGAGAGATTTATCCCCTGATATGCTCCTATATTATGTTTTATATATATTGACTTTATATATGTCAATTTAATAAGATAATGAACTTAGAGCAGTTAAAATTACAAATTGTCATCAAAAGGAAAATTGCAAAATTAAATATTGATAATAAATAGTCGTTAAATTGGAACTGAAAAGTAGGTGTAGTTTATATACTTGAGATAAAGTGTGTGCGTCAATATGGTTGTATCTTGATTGAATAAATATCTTATGTAAAATGGAAATATTTTTCTATTATAATAATTTAATGGGCCACAAAAAAATTCTGGTTTCAAAGTGGGCCATGAACTGAAAAAGGTTGGGAACCCCTGTTCTAAGGCACCTTATTTAAGGACTAACTATTCTAAAGGGTCCAGTTCTCATATACTTGAACACTAAAATAATGAAGCATTTATCATTTCTAATGTATATAATGACATACAAAGACATACCATCTCCTATTTCAATAGAAACAGTCTCAAGTGTTATTTTCATACTCCTAATTATTATGTATGTTGTATTAGCTACAATGTGTTCATGGGTAAGGTACCACTCAATGCCTTGGGAGCAATATACAATGTCTATGTAATCTAGTTATAATTCTTTTTCTTTCAAAAATGTTTTATTTATTTATCTATCTAATTTCCCTCCTTGTTGAGAAAACAACCTTTTCTCATGTTTTAAGCAGAACAAAATAACTGAATGGTTATTTTGTGAAAATGAAATTTAAAAAGTATGTATTATTGTGACATCCAGGAATTGGAAAGAAATAAAAGGAAAAAAAAAACATAAGGAGCTAATGAATCTCTAATAATGAATGTGAGTGTCAGTGTGTCAAATTTTTCAACTTTACTCCTAAAGGCCGTACCCCAACATATCAGACCATTTTGGAATCAGCCAAACTTGGTGAGCAAGTTACACATATTCTGGGCTGAATCCTGACCTGAAATTTTGGATTCCCAAGTTTTAATTACTGTGATTGCTTTTAGCGATTTTTACATAATATTTTATGACAATTTTTTTGTATAACAATTTCTATAACTTGGTCAATTGGGGAATAATTGAAATTAATTTTGAAATCCAGTAAAAATTACCCATGAAATAGAAATAATTGTTTGTATGGAAAGTAAGGATCTATGTACATCAAATTGTCTTTAAACAAAGAGGCAGAAGTAGAATTATGATTGAAATTTTAAAAGATAAGCTTACATTAAAATTTGGCATGTACTCAATGCATTGTAGAATACTGTTAATTGTTATTCTGTGTTACTTTCACCCTTAGCCAGGATTGAACCTGCAGTCTGGAAATGACTGTTACAGATTGTTAACTATTGGACAGTGGAACAGTCAAACACCTCCTCAGCTTAATGGACTCTTCCTGGCAGGAGTGGCAGTAATTATTTAAGCTGTTATAGTGGGTTCATTGGGGAACTAGTAACTGCATGGTTAGGCTTGGCCAGTCACATTGCTCAAACCAATTGTTGACTGTCTAACTGACTTACTTCAATATGCATGAAGCATCATTGTTGGACTAAAGTCCCAATCAAGAGCACTCTACAGGAGCTAGCTTAATTATCACCCAATAGAGTTGCTTTTAAACTAGTATTGTAATAAAAGTAAAAAGTAAGTAAAATCATCAGGGTGGCCTAAAGTCAGTATCAACCAGATAGCGAGGGCGTCTATCCCCTTTTCACTAGCATTAGACCAAGGAGATTGTTTTTGGCATCTGAGGCGATGCTCCTCCTTTACCGCACAAATCCCTGTGCTACTTATATGCTGAGTTGGCAAGAGTTGGTGTCAAACCCGGAACCTTGTGGTTCCCAGGCAGATGCTCTACCAAGTGTGCTAAATTGGCCTTCTCTATATTTATTTCCAAGGAAACTATAACAGATATGAGGATCACAAAAGAACAAATTTTCAGTCTATAAAACACCATTTTAAAAAAAATCTCAATTAACTTTATATTTTCACCACTGCTAAAGAAATCTGTGCTCATAAAAATCTTTATCAGCAGAGGTGACATGCTTTCATAGCAGCAATGACAGCATCATTGTCAGGAAAATTTTATCTGTGTAGTCCATTTTTAATTGGCCTGATTTGCATGTGTGAGCTCTGATTAAAGCACTCTTCATTTTATGGGTTGACAGCTGTGCTGAACATGGTTTGTCCCTCATATTTCTGTTGCCACTGCTGAAATGCATTACCACAGCCTAATTGTTCTTACACCCACTGTGTTGATGTTGGTGAAATTCAGTGACACACCTCTGCTTTCATGTAATTTTCTGAGGCACGTGCTTAGCTGCTATCACAAAAAATCATAGGTTATTGCAAGAAGGTTCAGCCTCTAATACCATGCCACTAACATCCACAATTGATGTTGTGGGACAATATAATAAATAGGAGGCATTATTTTGTGAGTGACCCTCTAATAAGCACAGTAATAACTGGGGACAATGCTTTACCAGTGGTAAGGATTATGTTAAAAAAATAGTTTTGTAGTATATTTATTCTATTCCTTATCTATTAGAATATTTGTTATATAAGGTGTCCTGCAATACACCACCTAAGTTTATAGATTGGGTGAGGTCATGTGGTTTATTCCCCTGCCAATCAACAGCCATAAACCTGACCAGTTGACTTTAAAACTCTAACTGACTTCCCCTTCCCCAATTAGGGTTCATAGACCGCAGAAACTAGTGTCAGACTGAGTTAAGCTCATTAAATACCTAAATATTTTCTAGTGTAAAATGTAACAATTTTTTTGGATCAGTGTTTTCAATATAAAAGAATAAAAAGAAAAGAATTAAATGAATGGAAAGAAAGAAAAAGAATGGACCAAATGAAAAATAAACAGAAAGTAAAGATGATTGAAAGAGAAAAAACATAGAGCAATACTTTGAATAGTGCAGTTAATTTGTTCCAAAATGATGTCCATTCTGTTCAAAATAAAGTTCAAGGTCTTATTAGAATGGATTTCAATGATATTCATTTTAACCAAAAAAGAATAATAAAGAAAAACAATTGAAAATCTTACTTTTTATAATTGATACATGTAAGTAAAAACCAATTATGATGTATGACAAACAGAAGAATTAGAACAAAAACCAAACATTGCTTACAATTTAAAAAAAAATGCTTTATTTCTCTCTGTGTAGGTTACACCATTTTTTTTTCTTTGTGTCTTCAAGCCTATCTCTCAGTCAACTGTCTACGTTAGTTTTGTTTTTTGTTTTTTGGTTTTGTTGTTTTTCAAAATTACAAATAATTGTACTACATCAAAATCCACATGAATAAAAACGTTTAAAAAAAAAAAAAGAAACAGAAATTTAAAAAACAAAAACAAAGAAAAGCAAAAGAAAAAAAAACTATTAAATGAAAAAAGGATGTGAGAAATAAAAAAAAAGGTTTAAAAAAAAAACACTAAGTGAAGTAGAATTGAGGAGATAATAACAGGAGTAAAAAATAAATAAAATACAAATGAGAAAAAGTAGTTGACTGAAAAAAGCCAACAGCAATAAAGACTATGAAAAGAGAAAGATTTTTTTTTAACTGAGAAATAAGAAGCAAACAAGAATAAAATAAATATCAGGGAGTAGTGTAAAAAAGAAAAAAAGAAAAGTGAGAGAAAATCTTCTCTCTATCTTTTAGAATTGCATGTCTCTATTTACGACTGACGTCATCTTCATAATGTTTATTTCTATTGATATGATGATGTATCCTATGTCTTTTAATACATTCATTTTTCTCTCCTTATTTGTAGACAATGTAAAAGAGATAAAAAATAGAAGATTATCAAAAAGAGATAAACAAAAAAAAACTAACCAAAAGATTTTTTTTTAAAACATAAGAAATCTAAAACATTTTTTTAATTATTTAAATACTTAAATTTGATTAATTTCTTTTTTATTCATTTTGATTTTTTTTTTTTTCACATTTTTCCATTTATTCATTGGATTCTTTTTTTATATACACTTTTTTTTCTCAATTCACATTTTTATTACCTTCACTTACTTTTAAGTGCATCTTATTAGGATAATTAAGGATTAAGCTAATTAAGCCGATGAATCACAACTGATTAGTAAGTTTAATCCTCATATAGTTCCCATACCTTTAGCCTTGTGCCAAATTTAGCTAAGCTTAGTTTTTTCAGTACCTTGTACAAAGTATATATTTACCAACCCCTCTGCATGAATAGGATGTGACACAAGGTCATTTTTTTAAGTGGAGTTTAACAGGTTTGAATTCAGTTTTTTTTCTTTCTCCTAGTCTAGTTTCTATACCAAGGTTAAAGAGCCTAGCTACCCTATTATTTACCCATAGTTGGAGGGAGAAGAATTGAATGCATACCTTTCTCTAAGGTAATAACACTATGTAAAATGCAAACAGCCTCACCCAGGATTTGAATTCATGTTGCTATGTCCATTTCCTATGATGATAACCATTACACAATGTACCATCCTTGTATTATGTAATGGTTAATGAGCTAGGCTGGTAAATTACTGAGTTCTCACAAGGTACTCCATGTTTCTGATCTTGTGCCAAACTAGGCTACACTGAGTAAATTACCACATCCATTTTAAACATTCATCTCCTCCCCCCCCCCTTCGATTCTTCAATTTGCTCAGCCATATCTTTTGCCAGTCCATGATATACTTCATTTTTTTTCTTTTTCTTTCACTCCTTTTTTTTGTAGTCTTCTCTATATTTCCAACCCAATTGTCATTTAATTTTTTTCTTGTTTCTTACTTTCCTTCCTTGTTCTATTTCAGTTTTCCCAAATTATTTTTTCCCTTTCATCCGTCCTTTTTATTCTTTCATTTTATTTTTCTTGTAGTACTTTTAAAAAAAAATTTAAAAGCTCAATAAAAAAAAAATATGAATATATAACAGTCCAAAAATAAATATACCACTTATATATCTGAATGGCTTTTCTAGTTTTATAAGAGGCTGCTCTTCTTTCTCAGAACTTTTTGAACAACCCTTGTATACCTACATTTTGTATCAGGGGGTGGTTTAGCTCAGGCGGTACAGTGTCTGCATAGGAACCATAAAGTTCCTGGTTTGATACTGGCACTCGCCAACTCAGTGTATGAGTAGCACAGGGATCTGTGCAGTAAAGTGAGGAACCAATGTAGGTGTGGCGTTCCATCTCAAAAACAATCTCCCTGGTCTAGCAGTAGGGAAAATGGGATAGACTCCCTCGCTATTTGGCTGTTACTGACATTAGGCCAGCCCAATGGCTTTACGTACTTTACATATACATACATGTGTGTGTTACCTTGTTTCTTTACCTAAAAACTTTTACCTGTACCCTTTCGATTTGAACACTTCTAAGATAACATAATCAAGCAATATATGGTACTAGCAGCAGCTACCCAGCATCGCCTGGGTAGAGGGGGATTTTTTTACGTTGGTCCCGCAGATCCATTATTACTAAGTTGTGAGTTGAATCCTCATGGGATGCCCCATTTAAATTCCTATGTAAAAATTGCATTGATCCAGCTACTCTGAAAAGAAATGTTAATGTCTACTATCTAGAATATCAAATTAAAAAAATCCACGCTGTTATCATTTAAATTTTTTTTTAATTATCTTCACGATTTTATATCATATCTCTATTATATTGGTTCAAAAACTGGTGATATTTAATGTGTATATATATATTTACTTTGTTGTTAATTGTTTTATTTTCAATGTTTCCTCCGGACATACACATACACACAACTACCCTTTATGTATAGATTACTCATATATTTGTACAGTACACACCTTTACCAATTATTTTATAAAAAATTAATTTTCTTCTAAACAAAAGAAAAAACAGAATTTTATTATTTCTAGTAAACATTATACAAACAAAATGCATACTATTAGGTATTATTTATTACCAAACTCAACAAAATTTAAACTTTGTAAGGAGGTGTGGGTACTGGTTAGAGTCGTAAGAAAAGGACTCGTCAAACCGAGTTCAAATCCTGGACTAAGCCACAGTTCACATAGCACTAATACACTTGCGAAAGGTATGAATCCAACTATTCTCCCTCCAGCTATGGGTAAATAGTAGGACAGACTGGGCTCTTTAACCTTGGTTAGGCAACTAGTCTAGGAGAAAGGAAAACTCTGAATTCAAACCTCTTAAATCTACACTTGGGGTGGTCACTACTAGAATAGGCTTAGGCCTACTTAGTGATCTACTGGAATTTAAAAAAAAAAAATTTTGTAACTAAAAATGTAACACTCAAAAAATAAGTACACCTTATAAATTGTAAGTACATCTCATCTTTGGTTTAAAGAAAATTATCTGTTTATAAAAAAGATAGTAAAATGTGTACTTATTTATGACCGATAATATAAATGATAGCATTAATGATATCCATCTATCATGATGGATGGATACCGAAGGATACCCTTTATGCAGAGCTTTCGTCTGGTAAGACGAGATTAGTCACCTGCAGTTGCATTTCAAGGATGTCTGCAAGAACGACCTCAGGTGCTTTGGCATTGCCCCTCCCAGCTGGGAAAATTTGGCCCAGGACCGCCTTTGGTGGTGGCAGGCTCTCTGTAGAGGACTGTTCATGTCTGAGGTCACCCTAGCACAACACCATGAAGCTAGAAGGTCCAGAAGAAAGCAGCGGTAACAAGACACCAGCACATCATCTTCAGGGACAGCCTTCACATGCAACATCTGTGGTCGAGAATGTTTTTCTAACATTGGACTATACAGTCACAGGAGGCACTATAACTTCAGGGGTACAAAAACTTTATTATAGTCTTACAAGACTGAAAATGCCAATAAAAAAATAATTATATCTTTCTCATGTTCTATGGACTGAGAACATTTTCTGGTTGTACCCGTGAGCTAATAGATGAATAATGTTTATACAGAGTTAAGGATATCAAATAAAATATCTTTCTTTTTTACAATGTTCCATACAATTGTCTATTTTTTTTTAAGACTGTTACACTTTCAAAAGGAGGGAGATCTTCTTTCCTGCAGATTTTCACAATTGTTTGCTAACAGAACTACAAAACATTTGATAATGACATTTACACATGTCTGTAGAGTCTCAGGTTTAATTTGGTTTTACTTGCCTCCCTACTTTTACTCTTTTAACTTATAACTTTCCTTTTCTATTAATAAGACCACTCTGTCAGCTGGGGTGTTAGAATGTGTTAAGTATCTGGTCGGCATCCTAGGTTCCAGATGTAATAAGTAAGTAAGCAAGCCAATAAGAATCCGGTGTTAAAGTATTCCTTGTAAGTCCTTCGTCCAAGAGAATCCAAATGTCAATGAAATAAGCTCAGAATGGTGTCTCTATTAATACAGCAGAAGCAGCAGCAGCAGTGCCAGTGATTGGACAATAGAAATCTACCCCAGGTCACGTGGTAGTCAATGAGTCTATATTTAGGAGTGACCATTTGCCCCATGCCTTATATCAAACAATTCAACAGAATATACCCACTACACCTCTGCAGAGGGGTAACACTCCCCCAAATGGGGCCATCTGTTGGCCATGGGTGGCAACCCGTGATACTTAAGGACAGAGTCTTGGTGGATGAGCAGTCCATGACCTGCAACACTCCACCTAGACCATTACTTAGGCTAGACGGTCAGTCGAAGAGGCCCCCTCCGATCAATCGGACCTAGCACCTATATGATTACCTCAACCCTATTTCCCTTGTGGCAAGCCCCAACCCTTTTTATCATATGGGTGCTAGAAGTTGATGGCTAAGGGTCTACATGTCCTGGGAATGACGTTAAACTCTATCTGATGGTGAGATTCCAATTCTGGAGGTCTGGGAAATGTGGAGCACCCCTTCATCACCATTGCTCCCTGGTCCACTCTGACCCGGAATGGTAGTACTTGTTAGGGTCACATCTATGGGTTAAATAGAAAAATGTATTTATTAAAAAATTGTGTATCCATTAAGAATGAATTTATTTCAAAACTTTATTGGCATTAAATGGCCCACTGAGGTTGATATGCCGTAAAACAAACCAAACCAATCTATTGATCAGCAACACTGCATAATGTTTTGATAGCTAGATTCACTGATTATTGGTAGTGAGTTTGGTTCTCACTGGGTGCCCCATATTTCTAGCCTTTTGCTAAAACTAAGCTAAATTTATTACATGACAACATGGTAGTCAGTGGCTATGTTTGAATTATTGTTTTTTGTATTTTTAATCAAGTATAGGTTTTTGTGAAATTTATTTATCCCCCAGACTAATTTTTAAATTTCATCCCATTCAAGAAATCAATTTCAAGGTGTCCTCAGAACAAAATAATCTTTTACTACTAAGTATTGAAGAGTGATAATTGGTTGAATATATCATTTTCTCCAACAATATAAATATAAGAGGGTAATTCCATCTCAAATCATCCAGGCCATGTCACCCACCCTTTTCAAATTTTCTGAAATTTTGTACAGGTGTGACTATCTTAAAGTTAGACATTCCCCAAAATTTGAGCTTCCAATTCAAAGAATTGGTGGAGTTATGTCTATTTTTAGCTCTCCAAATTTGAGGGGGGGGGGTCGTGAAAAATGGCAACATTTTGTAATCTATTTTTGTCGGTAAAATGAGTTCTAGTGCTTCCCTACTCCTAAAAATTGGTTTATAAAAGCATTTTTGCTCAAGAAATCCAAAACTGCTATCAAAAAAGTCTTAAACTCAACCAATTTTAAGCTATTGATGATTTTTTATTTTTTCATGGCAAGATCAATATCCTGATTTGGCACTGCATCTATGACAAAGATTTTTTTTCTATTACTATTTCATATCTATTGAACATTATTTGTATGAAAAAAATAGTTTGGTTGACAATTTTACTTTTTTCTGAATGATTTGACATGGAATTGCCCAAGAACAATTCACAACAAAATGATAACAAGGATATTTTATTACCTGAGCAAACTCAATAGAACAGAATACAGAAATGACAGAAGATACAAAGAAGCTCATACAGTTGCATAAGATGAAATGTCCTAATAGTTTTTTTTTATGTAAAGTCTTGATACTGCTTGTAAAAGTAAAGTATAAACACTGTTAAGCATGTTCTCATGTGTCATGCACACAGAATGCTGAAAGGTAAAGCCCCCTACCATGTCCTACGAACAGAAGACACAACTGGTGTGTGTTATTTCTGTGGTGGCTAGAAGGTAAAAGTGGATTTGACTTTGGTGCTTCTGGTTTAACGAGGCTGCTCACTATGCCACAGGTGGACACAGGAGGTAATTACCTCTCATGTCCCTTAATGTTAAATAGGGGAAGTGTGGCAAGTAAGGAGCGTAAGGCCTAGTATTACAGTCTTGATGGGATTATTGTTGAGTGAGCATTCAGCATATCTTCTTTTCAGAAGAAACACAGGAGGCAATTACCTCTCATGTCCCCTATTGTTAAATAGGGGAAGTGTGGCAAGTAAGGAATGTAACGCCTACAAAAGTATTACAGTCTTGAGTGGATTATTATTGAGTAAGCATTCAGCATATCTTCTTTTCAGAAGAAACACAGGAGGCAATTACTTCTCATATCCTATTGTTAAATAGGGGAAGTGTGGCAAGTAAGGAATGTAATGCCTACACAAGTATTACAGTCTTGAGAGGATCATTGTTGAGTGAGCATTCAGCAGATCTTCTTTTCACAAGAAACAAGAGTTTGTCTCATGAGGGAAGCAAATCAACAGCACAAAAAGCTTCTTAAACACAAAACCCTTCTTTGTTTATTTCCTTAGAATTTCTTTTTTTTTGGGGGGGGGGGAGATTATTGAAAAAGTGAAATTTTTAGTTAATTGTTATTAAGATATAATATTTCATTTTGCATTTGGGACTTCATCATTCTTCTGGTCTTTTTTCAAATGTCCTATCTTTTGAGCTAAAATCTAACCCCCATTCCTTCCTCCGTAACTTCTTCCAGTCTGTGACAATTCTCAAATAAAACTGTAAATTGACATATATACATATCTCCAGTGCAAGCTGATATTTCAGTTGACATAGTGAATCGTGGTTTGAGGATATTTTGATTTTGAGTTTCAAATTTCATCTAAATATAAACATCCCTGTTTACAGTGTAATCAATCAGGTGAACATTGCATCTTTTTATAGATATAAACATCATTAAATATCACAAGTTCTTCTCTTTAATAAAATTCTGATTGAGAAGAGAAAGGACAGTTGGGTTGAAACAAATATAAACAAGAGTATTTGATGAAGAAAATATATTTATACTTTAGTTTTGGTAATCAGCTCTGAGTCGTAAAAACTCATCTATGAGGAAAGAGTCAGTACTAAAAAGAAAAGGTGACTGAGGTAATTGTCCCTGAAAAATAGACAGGAGCAACAGATTGACAAATATTCTCAGGATAATCTCAGTTGAGAAAGAAAAGTTTCAGATTGTCTTTCTTTATGCAAAAGGAAAAATATATTACTTATGAACTGCCTGACCAAAACAATGTTAATTCCAACATGTATTATGATACAAGAATAATGTCTCTGTATTGGTATTTGTGACATTGTTTGTCGTATGGACGAGGAAGGAAAATAGAAAAAAAATTCTGACCATTCATTTAAGCTTTGCTTAGCTGGCACAAGGCCAGAAATATGGGTCACTTGTAGGGAATTGAACTCAATGGAAAATGTTCACCCAGACAAGATAGCTAAATATTATTCCATGTAAGACACTCTAAATTCTGTCCGATAAAATGTCCAATTTTATTGTGAATATCTGTCCATGAGAGAGCAGGGGGATAGATAGACGAAAGAGATTTTAATGTGATTATATATTGTTTTGATCACAGAATATTATGTAATTACTTGTGTGTATTTTGAATAGCATATTTATTTATTCATTTTTTGTTGTTGTTATGTTAGTAAAATGAAGTCTGGGTGGACAAAGTCCAAAATGAGTTATCTTCCCTTGCTGTGGTTGGTTCAGTCAATAGGTGGCGTGGTATCTGGCCACAAGCGGGAAATACGATTTCCTAGTCTCTTTCCACTCAGACCAGAGACGGATAAACATGGCTAGGTGCCTGCTGTCTCTAAGCTTTAGGGGGCTTTTACATTTATGTATCTGTTTTTATATACCTTTTATTTGTATGCGTATTCTTTGTGTATATCTTTCTCTTAAATGTATCTCCGTCACTTACGAAATAAATATTGTTTATCTTTTACACCTTTATGTATACTCATGTACCCACGTTGAGAGGTTACTTAAGCCTTCCAACATTAATATAACATCACTGCCTTTACATGTTATATTGTCAATCTATTTTGTAGACTTGAAATTTTATTGTAGGAATTTGGAATAAAGAAATTATTTCTTACAAACTAAGAACTTTCTAGAAATTTGTATACCATCTGGCCATTAACCATTGTAGACAGACATAATTGGAGGAGTCCCCATGGTATAGTGACTAACATGCTGGACTGCGATATCATAATTAGCAAGTTCAAACACTAGTGTGCTATTACATTTCAGATTAATACCTTGGGAAAGGTATGAACCCCCACATCCTACCAACTATAAGTTAAATGGGCCGGTTTTGCTCAGTCGGTAGAGCATTCGGCTAGAAACCACAAGGTTCCTAGTTTGATACCGGTCCTTGCCAACTCAGCGTATGAGTAGCACAGGGATCTGTGCAGTAAAGTGAGGAGCTGACGGTAGGTGTGGCGTCCACCTCAGATGCCAAACAATCTCCTTGGTCTTGCGCTATTGAAAAGGGGATAGACTCCCTTGATGACTGGCTGATACCAACTTTAGGCCGCCCCGACGACTTTACTTTTACTTTTTTACTGTTCTTCTTAAGGGTGGCTATGGCATTAAATAATCTGTAATGGTTTATATGCCATTAAACAAAGAAACTAGACATACAGTTTTGTTTGTATTTTCTGGATTTCTTTGTTCTGAGTTCTTAGAATTTGAAGGCTGGAAACATAATAAATGCAACAAAATAAAAAAGATGAATTATTTTAATGGCATATCAACCTTTTTGTGTTTAGAGGTTAGGGAATCATGTACATTGTCTGTTCACATTTACATTTTTTGTGTTGTTGTTTCTTTAGTTTTTTTTTCACACAATCCTATAAATAATTTTTAAACAGATCTAGTTTATGCATAGATGGGATCCTAACAGGTACTATCACTTCAGATCAGAGTGGACCTGGGAGTAATGGCAATAATAGGGTACTCCAAACTCCCCAGATCTTCAGAACTGGATCCTCACCATCAAATGCAGTACAGTGCCCTACCCAACACAATAAAGATAAGAAAAGAAATATGTATAATTATAAAATTTGATTTTTCAACAGAATTTAAATACTAAATTATCATTGCATTATTAACCACCAGTATGTTAGCACCAACTGCTAAATCCCTGCTAAATCCACAGCAGTTGGTCTGAGATGTGCTATATATGTGTTCTTGTCTTCAGGCAGATTACAATAAAAAAACAAATCAAGCCTAATCCTGGGGATTGGGCATTTTTTGTCCTTCACATTGTTTTGTGTTCTACCTTCATGGGTGGGTAGCAGAAAAGGTTATTTTCCTTGTTTGTGATGACATTATTTTAATGAATGTTTAAGTATTAAGAAATTTTTATTTTTTCAATATGAATTTTAGAATTTTCTTTATTCAATTTTCAATCAGCTTTTATATTGTGTTGTCCCATTGTGATATAATGGTTATCAAGCTAATCTTGCAGATCAATAACTACTGAATAGTGAATTTGATCCTTGCTAGATGCCCCATATTTGTGGCCTTGTGTCACATTATACTCATGGTGAACAGGTTAGATAAATACCTACTTTATCTTTATTTTTATGAATATTTTGTTTTAAGTTATTTAAAGCTATGATTGTTTATGAAAGATTATTATTAGTTGCTTGAAACCATTTAACTATGTGCAAACAAATGACTATTATTGAATAGAAATAGTTGTTTAAAACCATATAATTATAAGTATTAGATAGTGTGACAGAGAGCACTGGGCAAATGGCAGAGGTGGGGACTGTGGAGTTGAGAATTCTCTGCCCCTAAGGACTAAGCATTTCTGTTTGTGTCTGGCCTGCGCAAGGGGGGGGTATAGCGAGTGACTCCGAGATTGAACTCGCAACCTCCTGATCATGAGTACGGTTGTTTGCTAGGGTTAGGGTTAGGGTTATAATTTTTTTTTTAAATCTAAAAATTGTCTGTTAAAACAACTGGATATTGATGGTGTAAATGAAAAATATGTCCTTTCTTAATCGAGATCAAAAAGGGGTGCTTAAAGGTTATATGGTCCAAAAAATATCCCATTTTTAAACCAGAAACTAGCATTATAAAATGCGGCCGTAGTTACTAACTACTATAGAAATACTTAAAACCATGAAACTATGTGGAAATTGTTTTCATTAGGCATGAATACTTGATATCATATAATTGTGTGCAAAACAACTATGCAAAAAAATTCAATTTGTTCTTTTGTTTCCCAGCAATACCAGAACACCTGTTAGTTAATAAATAAATGTCATTAAAGATAAATATATTTCAACTTTGTCAAAAGTTTTTCCTTAAACTTCTACTCACTGATATCTTCAATTGATTTATCTACAAATATATGTTGCATACAGTCAAATCAGACTGAAATATCAATTCTAGCTAGATTATAAAAATTAAGCACTGATGAGCCTGCTTGAGTACCTAAATGGGTGACCACTATGAAATAAGTGTAAGCAACAGAAAGCATGTAGTGGTTAGTGTAATCATTGTACTAATTGTATTTGAAACATCCTGCTCATGCGGTTGGTAAATACAATGTGCCTGACTAAGCAAAACTGATAATTATGTGCATTATAAAAGGAAATCAAGTACTAAGAATTTTTTTATTTCTTCTGAACATTACAATTTTTAAAATTTTCCATTTACTTTTATACATTGTTATCTTTATTTGCATGAAATTGTTTTTGAAGATTGTATAGGCATAAAAATTGCATGTTTTTTTTTCTGATAATTTAAAGCTTTTTTACTGGTCATTTTACACCATAACTCTGTTTCTATTATATCGAATCAGGGCTTAGAATACATTGGCTGTATATCCTGTATGGAGGCATGTCTAATGGTTAGTTGTAGGAAATGGACTTGTCAACCCGAGTTCAATTCCTGGATGAAGCTGTTTGCATTTCCCATTGCGCTAATACCTATGTATAGATATTAGGTAACGTGTCTAGGAGAAGGTAAACTCCGCTTAAAAATGACCTTGTGTCACATCCTGCTCGTGCGGAGGGACTGATAAATATATATATCCCACAGGAGAGTAAGATCCCCCACCTCTCAACCAAAGAAAGAATTTGTATCCTGGGTATGACACTAAACTGCATCTGGTGGGGAGGCTCCAGTTCTGGACATCTGGGGAATGTGGAATACCCTTTCATTGCTATTACTTCTAGGTTCACTTTGATCCAGAGTGGTAGTACCAGTTAAGGTCCCGTCTATTGGTTCAAATGAATCGGTCTAAAAATTATTTGTAGGATACGACTCTTTGACAAATTTCGTCTTTTTTTTTTAATAAAAATTTTTTTTCAAAGAGTCCTATCAAATACAAATAATTTTTAGACCGATTCATTGACCCCATTTGTATTTGATAGAACTCTTTGCCAAAATAAAATCTGAAGAAAGAACTACAGAAAAAATATAAATATAAACATACAATTAATGTGTTTCCCTAACTTCTCGGTATAAAATAATCCCAGACAGGTTGGTATGCCAATAAAATCAATCAATTAATCAATCTGTAGTTATTGTATTGATTGGATAAGTGAAAATTATTATTAATAATAATGATAGATAAAAAAAATTATAGAATTTTATAATTAATTTGAAACTGTTATATATTTACCAAATTCTCTGCACAACCTGGATGTGACACAGAGTCAATTTCTTAAGCAGAGTTTAACAGGTTTGAATTTAGAGTTTTCATTTTACTAGACCAGTTGACTAATCAGAGTTAAAAGCTCAGTTCACCCTCCTATTTACCCATAGCTGAAGGGAGCATACCTTGAATTTTGAACTTTGTGATTTGTCACCAAGTCCTTACAATGATAACCATTACACCAAATGCCTATGTTATATATATATATATATATATATATATATATATCATATAATTTATCAAGTAAATGTAAAAACAATTTACCCATCATGTGTATCTTATTTATCGATTTTAATTCCCTTATATTTGTTGTATTTTCATCTTTAATTAAAATGTTTTTTTCTATTTTTTGCAGGTAAGTTAATAACTAAATATTGAAGTGAATTAACAGTGGGTAAGTTATTTTTTTTTTTTTAATTCAAAGATGATTATCTATTGTTATTGGAGAAGAGAAGAAATAAAATATAGTGGCAATTTACCCTCCTTTTCTTGGATATGTCATTTGCATTCTTCAAGATCATGCCTTCAAACCAAAACTGGGAGGAATATCTCATGGGCCATATTTACTTACACTACAAATCTATTAATAATGGAGATTTGCTTCCGGTTTTTGTCTGTAACAAAAATTACGTCACTGCTTACATCACATTACCCAAAATCATCATAACATAGAATAAATACACTCAAAATTTGAACATGCTGCATTTGACAGTCCCCATTGTTTTTTAAAACAAGTTTTAATAAATACATGTCTGGTATTATATATCTATATATAGTTTGTTTTATTTTAATACATATTTAAAGTTTACATTTCAAATTGTTTTATTTTTTAATCCTTTAATGAATTTGATGATTTTACTTACTTAGGGTACAAACTCGCTGACATTGAATTTTTTACTCCCACCCCTCAGGCAATATGTTTAAAAAATCTACTTATACATCGCCGTGAGGGCGTTTTTTTTTGTACTTGTACCAGTAAAAGGAACACCATTTTTATGAATGTGTTAATGCCAGCAAGATATATTCAGAATATATCCTTTTACTTCTTTTTTGGAAAAGTGGAAACCTGTGTTTTCATGTCTTGTTGTTCATCTTAGACTCTATATTCTTTTCCTCCCTAAATAAAAGAATAAAAAATGTTTTATAAAGGCAATACTATTCCAAAAGCTAAAAATTGTTTAGACCAAAGCAGAGGTACTCAAAGTTACTTGGGAAAAAAAGATCAAATGTTTTAATGAAAAAATTCTGATACATATTTTAGCAATATTCTATAGATACAGAAATACATGGGCAACCTGGTGCCTCCTCATCAAACAAGGAATGAAAAGTAGTAAAAAAGAGAGAAAAGTAGCTGCCACAGAAAAGAGAGCCAAAAGTAACTCCAGCAAGCATCACTGTTTGTTTGCAGTCACTGCACCAGAGATTGCCATTCAAAAATTGTTCTGTTCAGCCACTCACGCAATTGCAGATTAAAAAAAAAAGAAGGGACATTATGTTGACTGAAGGATGGCGACAGAAAAATTTTCATTTGTTTTGGAGTCTTTTTTCTATGCAGTATTTCTTAAATTTTAATCTTTTGCAAATACAGTGGTACCTTGACTTACAAATACCCCAACTTACAAATTTCCTGATTTACAAGTTGTCATTATATCACTTTTTTTGCTTTGTGTTGAAAACTAAAATTTGAGGTATGAGTGAGCTTCAGATATGCTTATTTTAATCAGTTCACTAAAAAAATTTAAGTTTTCAAATTTTCATGCCAAAGAAAAATATTGTTTATAAAAAAAAAAAACACTAAAACATATTCATTACATCCTATTTATTATGTATTCATACAATACACAGCTACTTTTCTTAGTTAAAACTCTTAACATCCTGTTGAGAATTTTCTAAGTCAGAGCATTCTTAGAAGGATATATTTTTAAAAAAATGGCTAAAAATGACCTTTACATCTAAAGTTACTTGTTATTTCCCTTAAATCAAAGACTTTTAAATATGTTTAATATTACATTTAAACAAATGCTATCATTTGGGGTGGATTAGGAAAATGAATGAGACTTCCGGCCAGGTGGAATGAGGTGGTATAGGACTTTAAGAGTTAAAAGAATGTAACAAAAAATTAGGCTGTTTTTTTTTGTTTTTTTTTTTTTTTTTTTGGAGCAAACAGATTAATAGCATTTCAGTTTTTTTCAGTAGGGAAAATAGATTTGATATCTGCAGAAATTGATTTATGAACAGAGTAAATTAAATTCATAAGTCAACATACCAATGTATGTGAAGTCTTTTTCAATACTTACTTATAAACATCCAACATATAGCTAGCCATAGATCTATCCTATTATTTATGAGGTCAAAATATATTTTTTTACTTTATATCAAAATCTATTTCATTATTTTTGGCTAGAAATGGTATATTTTGCCCTCTGATGACCTCCAGTGAACACAGAGGTCAAGTCAATATCCATGCCAAAAAATCTGATTCCTGGGACTTTCTATTAGACTGTGATCCTTGGACACACACATACACACACATAGACACATACGCATACAAACTCCAATATTTTAAGTATGTAAAGTCGTCGGGGTGGCCTAATGTCGGTATCAGCCAAACAGCGAGGGAGTCTATCCCCTTTTCAATAGTGCCAGATTATTTTAGCATCTGAGGTGGAGTGCCACACCTACCATCAGCTCCTCAGATCCCTGTGCTCCTCATATGATGAGTTGGTGAGGGCTGGTATCAAACCAACAACCTTGTGACTCCTAGCCAAACACTATACCGACTGAGCTAAACCAGCCCAATATTGTAGTATAGATATAATCGGAAAAACTTCACATGATGTGCCATGACTGCTTTATCAGAGTAAAATGTTGATTGCTTCAGAGTTGATTATCAGATTAATATTATTGACTTTATTCCATTTTCTGTTCTTATGGAAAGCTTCAATGTGTTTATCACACATCAGACAAGCCTGAGGCAAAACGTAGTCTGTATTTATGGTAGTAAAATAATTGTTGACTTAGAAAATTTCTTTGGACTTGTCAGTTCGTTCATCTTTGAAGCATTAATGAATGATTGATCTGGTTCTTATGGTGGATTGTCTTCTTCTTTTTTTGTTTTTTACTAAGCAAAACCAAATTGACTACTAATCAGTAAAGAGTTACAATGATATGGTTGATGAGATAAAGTAAATGAACAGGAATAATGATTGGAGAATGGTGGGGAGGGATGAGTGAAGATGGGAATATGAATGGATGAATGGATGGACAGAGAACAACTCAGGTGTGTAAAGACCAATAAAACACTTATTGACCTTGGACTTGAACAGCTTAAGTAAATAGAAGAGTTTTATAGTATAAAAACCCAGAAGAGAGTTTGTTTCACATTCCACAGCTGTCCTAAAAAAGAGAAGTAACAAACTAGTCAGATCATGTTGATGTGGGGGGGGGGTATTGAAGAGATGAAATGAGTTCCTTACCGACCAAACCTCACATTCAATTCTGGGTTATTTCCTATAACTCCAATCTAAAAAAGGGGAACCACTCTGAATGACTTTTATCTGTTAATTAATCTACCCATTATTTTCCATTAAACTAACTCTAAACCCTAAACCTAAACCCTAACTTTTTCCTAGTAGATCAATAAATAGATAAATAAATTATCAGTCAATCAGAGTGGTTCCCCTTTTTTAGGTTTGAGTTATAGGAAATAATCCAATTCTGTATCCTATCAAAAACATGGCCAGCCCAAATGTGTGAGAAGAACCCCTCCACTTCATTGACGTTTATAGAGATACAGTAGTTACATGTGACAAACATTTTCTAAAGCGATAAAAGAGCCTATCATTTTTGCTTGTGTGAAGCAAATTTTATATATAAGTCCAATGTCAAAGTCAGTTCTGTTTATTTAATGTTGGGAAATTTTCTCTTTTTATACAGCCTTTCTTTCAGTTGTCTTTATGGGGAATTGAAGTTCTCAAATATAATTTTTAATCTTGATTTTGTTATGTATTATTTTGATTTTTTCGGACTGTTGTCCTCATCATATTGTGGTATGTAAAAACAATGTTTTGACTGCTCTATCCTCCAGCCTTCTTCAGTTGTACCCTATCTATCCAAACATAGCAATGATTTTGTTAGTTTACTTTAGAAAAATAATATAATTTTTACTACAACTTAATTTTTACTTCATATAAACCAATAAGTTTCTGAATTCTTATTTTTTTACTTTAGCTTTCTTTTTAAAAAACATTTTTGAAGTGGTTGATCAGGGGTTGCCAAACTTTTTTAGACTATCAAACATTTAATTGAATGCACATTTTTATGCATTTAGAAATGCATAAAAACGCTATTTATTTAGTTTAATTTAATTTAGATTTAAAATTTAATTTAAATTAAAAATTTAATTTAGATTGAAAATTTAAAGATAAAAAATTTAAAAGCTTTTATAGATAGAATAATAAAAAAACAAAAAATTCAAAAATAAAAATTTAAAATAAAAGATAAAAAATTTAAAAACTTAAAAAATTTTAATTTAATTTAGATTAAAAATTTAATTTAAAAATCTAATTTATATTAAAAAATTCAATTTAATTTTAAATTAAAAATTAAATTTTAAAATTTAATTTTAAAAATTTAATTTATAAATTTTAAAATCTAATTTTAAAAATTTAATTTTAAAATTTAATTTAGAAATTAAATATGCACTATAATCATTTTTTAATTGAATGCACATTTTTTAGACAATCAAACATTAATTGAATTCTTGATTTCTCATTGCTCCTCCAGGCAAGTATTATTGGCATTTCTGTCTCGGAAGACTATGATAAAGTTTTTGTGCCCCTGAAGTTAGAAGTTTCCCCTCCAGGGCACAAAAAAAGAGCTTGGGCAAGATGTATAGATGCCCTGGGTTTCTCAAGTGACAGGGTTCCCCTCTCTGCCATGATCCAAAGCAATGGTGAACCAATACATTCGGCGTCAGTTTGGCTGCAGGAGTTGCCAGATAGTGTTTTACACACTGGACTACTTAACGGAGTCCAAGCTGTGATTTCTGTCAGGGTTTTCTCCCTTAGCCTTTTCCTATCCAGAGATAACCACAAGGCAGCAGGGGTTATTTAGACTATTACGTGCCTGGATACCAGCCCAGGTATTTCTGTGTTCTCATGTTAATGTGCTAGATGGCCGTTGAGCGAGAATCTTCCTCCGCCCTTTCACAGCAAGTATAATAAATAATTTTTCCCGGCAAGTATAATAAATAGTTAAATAGATAGTTAAATAGATGCAGTTTCTATGTGCATTGTTGATAAAAACTGCCCCCCAATGGGGCCACCTGTTGGCTGTGGGTGGTGACCCGTGATGCTTAAGGATGGAACTCTGGTAGCTGAACAGTCTATGACATGTAACACTCCAATATAGCCCTTACTTAGGCTAGACAGGCAGTTGGAGAGACCTTCTCTGATCAATCAGCTGATCATGTCAAGTGCTAGCACCAAGCCATATGGCCAAGTAAATAACAGTATAAACTGAAAAGGGCCGGTTTAGCTCAGTCGGTAGAGCCTCAGACTAGGAACCTCAAGGTTCTGGGTTCGATACAGGCCCTCACCAACTCAGTGTATGTGTAGCACAGGGATCTGTGTGGTAAAGTGAGAGCTGATGGTAGGTGTGGTGCTCCACCTCAGACACCAAAACAATCTCCTTGGTCTAGCCCTAGTGAAAAGGGAATAGACTCCCTTGCTGTCTGGCTGATACCGACTTTACGCAGCCCGTCGACTTTACTTTTTACTTTTTTATAAACTAGAATGCCCACAAACTAAACCATCCTTTCCATCATGCCCCACAAAATTAACCACCCTTCTCATCATATCCCATACAACAGTATATATTCCATCACATCCATTTCTTCTTGGCCCCAAAATCACAGTTACTAAATGCCATTGACTATCAAAACTATCCTAATTCATATATACCCCTCTGCTCGAGTAGATGTGACACATGGTCAATTTGTATCATGGAATTCAACAGGTTTGAATTCAAAGTTTTACATCTCCTAAACTGGTTGCTTAAAGAACTCAGTCTATTCTAATATTTACCCATAGCTGTTGGGAGAATAGTTAGAGACACCTTTCTCAAGTGTATTAACGTTATGTAAAATGGAAACAGCCTCATCTTGGATTTGAATTCAGGCTGACAAGTCCATTTCCTATGATAGTAATCATTATACCATACACCTCCAACAACTTATATATATATATATATACATACATACACATATATATATATATATATATATATATATATATATAGCCATACATTTAAATAGGCATTCCCGCCTAATTCATTATTAATTAATTAATTTTCAAAATTAGGTACGACTCCAATTAAGCACATATATATATATATATATATATATGATTTTATATGAAAATGGTGACTTACCAGTGAAATTGGTCACAATGGTTAGTTGATGCAAGTTTCACAATGATAAGACAGTGATATAACAAATATAAAGTGCTGAATACGTATGTAGAGCAAATTTATTATTATTATAATGGATAGCCACAAAATACAAGTGTGCAATTGGCTGTAATTAATCAATATCTTGATTAATTCAGTGGATTTAACCCTGAAGATCCTTACGGTGAAACTCGAGTAGGTTATTCCTGTGCATACCATTATAATAATATGTATATATATATATATATAGTGTGTGTGTGTGTGTGTGCTGAAGAAAACACCTCACAATAAAAAAAGTAATGAGAAAAAAATTATTTTAGTTTCAAATATAACCTTCTTTTGTAAGAAAGCACACCTGCAAGTTAATGGTATGCTTTTTGTCTCCATTGTTAAATTTTTGCCCTCAGTTAATTAAGGTGCAAAACAATTTTCCATATGACACACAGCTGGAATCAAACAAGAATTAGCAGCGAATTTCAATGGCAGTATCATTTGTGGCTTGCACCAATTTCTCCTGCTGAATGACACAGCTCCATATTGTATTTTTTTGTTTTTTTTTAAAAAAGAGTAGTTGACCTCAGATTCTGGTCAGCTATTGTATAAGCTACTGGTCAACTCCACAAAAAAAATTTGAATTCTGTAATACACACAAATTGTCATTTTTGTTTACTCTTATGGTTTATTCTGGTGTGAGGAGGTGTGTGACACTTTGCAATGTAGTAGCTACACCACCAGGCTTAATGAGAAAAAAGAATGTGAGTTCAAATACTGCTGATGGTATATTCTTTATTTCTGATTAAAACTTGATCATAGCTTGAGAGTTGTAATTAAGAAAAATATGCTATTTAGCTGGAATATAAACGACTTGTCAGCCACACAAAGAAAATGAAATTTTAAAAATTCTGGACTACACACAAATTGTTGCTTGTTTGTTTTTTTTCTTTTTTAACTCTTTTGATTTCTATTGGTGGGAAGAGGTGTGTGGCATTTTGCAGTATGGACTTGGGCAGACAAAGACTTGATCAGTTTTAATTGTCTGATTTTTTTAGATTAGGCTTGATAATTTGTATTAATGGATACATGCCACAAGGGATATAAGTGTTGAGTAAATACCATTGAAAAAATGTAAAACGAATCAGTAAAATCATTCCTCTCCAAGCATTATTAAAGAAGGGTTGACTTACCTAATCATCTAAGCCTCGTAATCGCATCTGATTGGCTGTTACTAACAACCAATCAGATGCGCGGTGCTTTGTATTTGAATGGGTTGTTCTACCGTCCAAAAAATTTCTCAAAAGTCAAACATCTTTTAGCGGTTATTGTTGGTGGTTGTACCAGAGTTTGATCACTTCTGATAGGGTCAGCAGGGCGAGGGAAAGTCTGATGTTGGAAGACCTGAAACTTCCCAATGAACCCGGCGGATTACATCACTGACGACAACCACCAGCGCCCCAAATGTAGGAGCGTATATTTAAAGTATTCTAAGTTGCTGGTTCAATCCTCATCATGGGCAATAACAACATAGAATACTTAACATAGCTTAACACTTGTATCTGGTCATGGAAAATGAAATGGCAACAGTCTACCCTGGTGGATCAAATAAAGGGTTATACGTTCTATAAAGGCTCCTGGGTTCAGGAAACATCTAAAAAAGGCTGGAGGGCACATTGGCCGAAACATTCTTGATAGCAATAAAGATGAGGACAACAGCCAAAAAAATCTAAGTGATACAAATTGATCAGTTTTCTATCCCATTCTCTCAAGTGGTCAGCTTCTAAATTTGCTGTCTGTGAAACTACCAATGCTCCTGGCAGCCTACTGCTGCTTGCCACCCTAGACTTAAACTCCTTCTTATACTACTTTAATCCAATCAGTAATCTCTCAGTCTCACTGAACAATTTTGATTACATATACTAAGTGTATCAACACATTTTAATTTTCCTCATACATACACAAAACACTAGTGGTATGATATATTGATTTTCTTAGACTAGTGTCTTCATCTTCATTGTTATTATAGTCACAGAATTTCAGCTTTTGTGTTTCTGGCATTTTTTAGATATCTGGCATTGTGAGTAAAGTTCTGGGACTTTTAAACCAAACCCTTCATTCAATCCATGGGAATAGATTATTCTCATCTTCGACTTATGCTTAGAGGATAATTTGTATCGGTTAATTCTTCCAAGTAAATTTGTCCTTGAGATGTTATCATTTACTTAGCTTAGCACAATTCCAGAAGTATTGGGCCTCCAGTAATCATTAAACTTACTGTAGTGTTTATCTGCCCATTTGGTCTGGAAGAGTTATCTTCCCTTGTTTTTCAGGTTTTGACCGCTAGGCATCCCTGACTATTTAATCAGTGAAATGCCAAATTTAACTCTCTCTTGTCTCTGGGACTGCAACCAGTACACTATAGGTTAAACATTTGTGTCTACACCTTTTCATGTGGGGGGGGGGGCTTCGCCTCCGAACTCAACCTTTTTAGGTGGGTGGCTTTCATCACCCAGCCAGCCTAAGTAAGTGACATTACTTTAGGGACTCTCCGTAACTCCTTTATAGTACATTTATGAATCTTCTGTATACTTCCATATTGTACCGTATCACATATATGCATTCTTCATTATATCTTCTTTGTATGTCTTCTACTTGTATACGTATTTCTGTATAAATGTTTCTCCATGTGCTTATGTAATAAAGTCCCTATTGTAACTCATTGTCTCAACTCCTTTGTCTGGTACTTTTATGTACGCACATGGAAGGCCACCTAAGACTTCCAACCAAATATAACCTTAAATCTTACATTACTATTACTTACTTAACTCTTTATTACACTACTCAGGTTACTCAGATTTGTTCTTGAGATATTACTTCTCTCTTCTACTGAGTTATTTAAGCACTACCTGACACAGAAATTGAACCCTTGATTGATAGCTACAGTGATTGTAAATGCAAGATAATTATCTCCCTTGTTTTGTTTGGCCATACTATTGCGTAGGTACAAGCACCATTCGACACTGGTAAAAGTCACATGTGCGTGTGGCGCTAGTTTTCAATTCTTTTAGCAGGCAGGAACCGAGGGGACAAGATGTTTCACTGTTACAGCAACACCCAGGCAAGGAATGAGTAATGACAGTCAACTGGTGAAGACACTTTTATTTTCAAAAATATGGGAGTTTTCACTTGTCCTCCTGTTTCGCAACTGTGACTTTTACTGGTGTCGAACGGTGCTTGTACCCACGCAATAGGATGGCCGAACAAAACAAGGGAGTAATTATCTTGCATTTACAGTGACCATATTAACAATCAAGATGAGTGTATAATAATAATTCCTTATATCATAAATTCAAAATTAGGCTGGTTTAGCTCAGTTAGAGTCAGCTAGGAATCACAAGGTGCTTGCTTCGATACCCTCGCCAACTCAACAAATGAGTAGCACAGGCACCTGTGCTGTAAAGTGAGGAGCTGATGGTAGGTGTGGCGCTCCACCTCAGATGCAGAAATAATCTCCTTGGTCTAGCGCTATTGAAAAGGGGATAGACTTCCTCGCTGTCTGGCTGATACCGACATTAAGCCACCCCAACGACTTTACTTTTTTCACTTAGCTTAGTTGGTAGATAATTAACTTAGCAATCACATGGTCCTGGGTTCAATACTGGTCCACACCAACTCGGCTCATGAATAGCACAGCTTGGTAATCTGATCTGTGGTAAAGCATTTGGGAGTTGATAGTAGGTGTGGCGCTCCACTTCAGCAAAAATAATCTCATGGTCTAGCACAAGCGAAAAGGAGATAGGCTCCCTCACTGTTCGACTGATACTGATAATAGGCCACTCTGCATACTTTACTTTTACTTACTATAAATAAAAACTTACTTAATAAAAACTGATGGTTCTATTTTGCTGTTTTAGCCCTCATGATTATTTTAGCTCACAAAACTTTATTTATTCTTAAAAACTTTATTTATTCTTAAAAAAGATAGCAACATACAAAGACAAGTTTCATCATTCATAATCTGGACTCATCTATTTGGTTTAGTTTAGTTTCTTTGTTTAATATCAACCATTAAATAAATAAATTATTTAAAATAAAAGTAAGAGTAAAGTAAGTAAATACTAAAGTCGGGTGGCTTAAAGTCGGTATCAGCCAATCAGTTAGGGAGTCTATACCCTTTTCACTAGCGCTAGACCAAGGAGATTGTTTTTGCATCTGAGGTGATATGCCACACCTACCATTAGCTCCTTACTTTACAACACAGATCCCTGTGCTACTCATACGCTGAGTTGGCGAGGACTGATATCAAACTAGGAACCTTGCGGTTTCTAGCTGAACGCTCTACTAAATTGAGCTAAGTAGTGGTACTATTTAACCAATTGTTGGGGGATGAAGGGGTCATACTTTTCCCAAGGCTATTAGACAGAAAGTGAACATCATAGCATGACTGGAACTCAAACTTGCTTACTACAATGTCGCAGTCCAGCAAATATATGTAAATCATATGTATCAGTAAGAAATCTATTTACATATATCATTAATATAATGTTATTGATCTCACTGGATCATAACTTTTGAAAGCTTGGGGCAAGAGCATTTTTCTCTGGTCAAACATTTGCTATTTTATATTATTCTATATTATTAATTTGAATTTTGAAAAATCTTAAAATGTCACATTAGATATCAGAATATCAGTAGAAGTGACCATTCTCAAAGATGACAACATTTGAACATTGATTTGTTTGTTTAATTTTAGTAATGGGATATTTTCTTTTATTTGTTCTTTTTTTTATCATGTTGGTAAGCCAGGTCAAAATGGAAAGCAAATAAACCATAAAATACACACAAAGTAATCTCAATCATAAGAGAAAGAAAATTGGATATTGTTCAACTCATGAATATTCAAGAGTCATTCCCTTCTTTGCTTTCTGGCATCTCCCAATGCTCCTGGCAATCCAAAGAATAGTCCAGTATTGGAGAGAAGCATGTGTCTTTATTTTAATGAGTTTTTATTCAAACAGCTAACCTCAGTTCCAATAGCCTTAGATTAATGTTTTGGTGGCAGACATATTGGCTTCATTCCATACTGATTTGATGATAATGTTTATTGAGGCTGCATGCAACAAATACAGTCACATGACTTTCATGGAAACCAGTTATTTGTATCTATCTCTCACTTCTATAATATCTCAGGAGAATTTTATTCCATTATCACCTCAGTTTTATAACAAAGATTTGTAAAAACAGAAAAAATGTTGGTTTTTTTATTGATACACAGAAAAAAACTTTTGTGCTATTTTGATTCAATCAGAACACAACGTTATACATTTTATTTGCGGGTCTATATTTTTTTTTTTTAATATTGTAGGACTTGTTTTTTCTCAAATCTAAATCTGAATGAAATATAATTGGTACTTCACCAGAACAGGACAGCCACTTATTCAGTCTGATTTTTTTCTCTCTCAAACCAAAAGTGCCAATTCTTAGCACCCTTCATTTGTGTTGTGCTGGTCTCTTGGGATCTAATGGAATTTCATCAGATTAAAGAGACTTTGGTTGGCCATTCAACAACACAATCTCCTCATATTTAAAAAAAAAAAAAAAATGGAATAGTGACAGTCCTATTTTCAAGTAGCGCCAAAACCTGGCCAGATGAAAATGGATATTAAATTCTAAAATCATTTGGCATATTGCAAATCTGTGCTTTTGAGAAGGAAAAAAATCCCAATTCTCAATGAGATTTCTTTTCTGCAATATCTTCTGTGCATCTTTGGTTATATATATATATACTAGCAAAATTACCCGGTCCATGACCAGATGAAAAGATTTTTTAGAAACACCAGGGGGTTCTTAAAAATAAAATTAAAAAAGATTTTTTTGGACCATTCTCAAGAAGAAATATAAAAAAAAACCTGATGATTTTTTTTTAAATTCAGCTTACGGAAATAATGAAAATTATGAACGAAAACAATGTTTACATTTTCGTACCATTAAATCAACTGAAATTTAAAAATGAAAGGCTGCACTTGCACAACGGTCGGAAAATTAAAACGGAAAGTTTTTTTTGGTGGTCCCCAATGACAGTTTAACTACAGTCTATGAATTAACATTTTGCGAATTGGGTTACGGTTTTAGGGGATTAAGGTTGTTTTTAATTACGTATTGCTTAAAAAAATAAACAACAAAAAAAAAATTATTATACATTAAATTAACCATTGAAATTAATTATTGAACCCATTATTGAGACAGTTGTTTGTGTTAGTATTGCAATGTATAATTGCAATTAAACTTAGTTTAAAAAAATATTTATCAACATTAAATGTATAGTAATTTTTTTTTTTTTTTTTAAGCAATATGTAATTAAAAACAACCTTAATCCCTTAGACCGTAATCCAATTCCCAAAAAGTTCATTCATTGACTGTAGTTAAACTGTCATGGGGACCACCAACAAACTTTCCGTTTTAATTTTCCAACCGTTGTGCAAGTTCAGCCAAATGAAAATATGTCTGAAATTTTATGAAATCTGATAAAAAACGATTTTTAATTTTTTTCAATAAGATAATAGTCTGAATAATTATATCAAAAGATTTTTTGAAGTTTCCATACAGGATTTTTTTTATTATTAAAAAAACCTATTCTGAATTCTACATAAAAAAAATGTTAATATTATGACATAAAATTATTTCAAAACACTCAAAAATTCAGGATTACATTTAAAAAAATATTTTCAATGTTTAAAAAATTCCCTAAAATAAACACTGTAATACATACATTTTCAATGATTTCTTTTTTTTAAATTTTATTTTTAATAACCCCCTGGTGTTCCTAAAAATTCTTTTCGTCCGGTCATGGACCTCACCCAGGATTCGAACTTAGATCGACAAGTCTATTTCCTACGTCTCTAACCATTACATCATGCATCTCTGGTTATATATCCATCTTGACCAAATTCAGACTTTCCCTTAAATAGCATTTTTTTCTCTGACAAAAAGTCATATTTTTGGCACCATTCAATTGTGCTGGTCTCTTAGGATATCTTGGAGATTCATCAGATTGAAGACATTTTGGTTGACCATCAAACAGGAAAACTGATTTATATATCTCAACAGTAACAATGTTTTCCAAAATGATAAATAAATTGGTGGAAGCCTTATTCTAAAAAAGAACCCAGTAAATAAGGTATTCAAAATTATCATAATCCATACTTTTTCAATGTCTCTATGATATTGATTGAAAAGGTAAAGTAGTTGGGGTGGCCTAATGCCAGTATCAGCCAGACAGTTAGGGAGTCTATCACCTTTTCATTAGCACTAAACCAAGCAATTGTTTTGCATCTGAGGTGGAGCACCACACCCACCATCAGCTCCTCACTTTACAGCACATGTTTTTCTATTTAATCCCTAGATGTGACCCTAATAAGTACTACCACTCTGGGTCAGTATGGACCTGAGAGTAATGGTGATGAAGGGGTACTCCACATTCCCCAGAACTCCAGAATCCTATCCCAGGCTGTAAGGAAATGTTGTATGTGTTTGCCATTACTGTGTTCTATACCAGTCTTTATTATGTCATTCTCATTCCCACTTGTTGCTGCTATTGTTAAGCCCTTCTCCTGCTACTGCTGTTAACCCTTTCTCTTTTCTCATCAATGTGAACCCTAGGAATTCTCATAGTAAAAAAGTCAACAGGGCGGCCTATAGTCAGTATCAGCCAATCAGTGAGGGAGTCTATCCCCTTTTCACTAGCGCTAGACCAAGGAGATTGTTTTTTGCATCTGAGGTGGAGTGCCACGCCTACCATTAGCTCCTTACTCTACCACACAGATCTTTGTGCTACTCATATGCTGAGTTGGCGAGGGCTGTTATCAAACTAGAAACCTTGTGGTTTCTAGCCGAATGCTCTACTGGCTGAGCTAACCCGATGCCACATGGGTCAGAAGAAATAACATATACAATCAAGGACAATAAACAATGATAGTCCAATGTGGCTTTTCAGCAACCATTACAACTATGATATTGAATATGTAATGACCATCTGATTTAACAATTCTGTGTTTAACAAGTTAGCCTAAGTGGTTGAACATAGATCATAGAATATATAAAAGATGGCACAATACTACAAAAGCAACAAAAATATAGTAAATAAAAATGAAAGGTTTGAAGAGGTTTAGTATTACTTAGCTTTCTGCTAAGTAACCTATTCATCAAAAGATCATCATTTGATTGAATCAAAAGTGCTCATCCTATTCTGAAAAAGAATCCAATAAGCAAGGTTAATATAACTGCTTAAGATCCAGATTGTCAGAAACCATAACTAATTTTCTATATTATATAATATTATAATACATCAGGACTGTAGAATAATCATACTAAGTCCAATTACCGTCGAATTGGCAAGACAAGACAGCAAGCAGTCGTAACTCAAATACGATTCTGGTTTGCTGCAAAGACTACTGCAAAATGGCAGGATATTTATGAAGCCTCAGAGGATCATACAAACCAAGCAGCCAATCAGGACTCAGGGAATGGAATCACCCAAATACATGAGTGGACTGTTCTGAATTCCCATAAGTACCTGTTGTCTTGACACTGGTTCAGTTGTGCTTGGCCAGTCACATTGTTCAAACCAATAGTACTGACTGACTGACTGACTGACTTACTTCAATAAGGACCACTACAGTGTTTCTATGCATCATGTGTTATACATAGGGCATCATGTGCTGGAAGGGTTACCATCTGTTCAAATAAAAATGTCCTATTTTGTTGTGAATCCATAAAAGTGTAGAGAGACATAGGCAGAGAAAAGAGATTTGAATAAGGCTATACATTGTTTTTATCAAAGAATATTATTTGTGTGTATTTTGTTTCTTTATTTTTTTAATTCATTTTTGGTTGTTGTTGATCTATTCTGTAGACTTGAAATTTTATTGTAGGAATTTGGAATAAAGAAATAATCTCAAACAATACAAATTTGCATCTTAAAAGCCAAGAACTTTCTAGCAATACCGATACCATTTGGTCATTTAACCATTGTAGACAAGCATAGTTGGGAGGAGGCTATAGAGTAGTGCCTAAAGTAATGGACTGTGACAAGGATGGCTTTGGCATTGAATAACCTATGATGGTTGATATGCCATTAAACAAAGAAACCAAGCCATACAGACATATTTGTTTTTATTTTTTTCATTTCTTTGTTCTGTATTCTTAAAATTTGAAGCCTGAAATCATAACAAAGGCAAAATATAATAAATATAAGTGATTTATTTTAATGGCATGTCAACTCTTTGAGGGTTATTTTATTATTAGAGGTTAGAGAACCTCATTCACTATAAGTAAAGTAAGTAATGTCATCAGTATCAGCCAGAAAGCGAGGGGGTCTATCCTCTTTTCACTAGTGCTAGACTAAGGAGATTATTCTAGCATCTGAGACGGAGTGCCACACCTACCATCAGTTCCTCACTTTACTGCACAGATCCCTGTGCTACTCATACGCTGAGTTGGCAAGGGCCGGTCTCGAACACGGAACCTTGTGGTTCCTAGACGAACGCTCTACCAACTGTGCTATACCAGCCCTGACATCCATATTTACATTTTAAAATCATAATTCATAATTACAAAAGTCACCATTACACAATTATAAGTAAGGTAATACAAGATATACATAATTTTTCAGGATAATAACTTGGTGTTAGTCAAAGACCAAATTTGCACCCAACTCCCTTCCCAGACTCTCACAATCCCTTCAGTATTTGTTTGCTTTCCATTGGATTGGGACACCACAAAGCAATTATGCTCATGGTATACAAAAAAAAAACAACGAACAAGCAGTCCTATAATACAATATAGACAATCCTCAGTTTCATAGGATCATCTTTCCATCACATTCTCAAGCATACCTATTAGCAAGTATGGGGAAATGTTGTAGCAATACTGATACAGTAGCAGTTAAATTGAGGACAGTATTTATAGAATAATCAAGCTAAGTTCCAATTACCGTCGAATTGGTAAGACACAGCAACAAGCAGTCAAAACTTAAATACAAACCTGTCTTGCTGCAACACTACTGCAGAATGACAGGGTATTTATGAAACTCCACAACACCATAGAAACCAAGCAGCCAATCAGAACTCAAGGAATGGAATCACCTAAATACATGAATGGACTATTCTTGATTTCCATAAATACCAACTGTCTTAGACACTGCTTCAGGTGTGCTTAGCCAGTTGCTGTTGTTCAAACCAACAGTAGACTGACTGACTGGCTGGTTCAGTTGCGCTTAGCCAGTTGCTGTTGTTCAAACCAACAGTAGACTGACTGACTCCATAGTATTAACAATGACATCATTTGGTATCATCATCGTTAGGTTATGCTAAGCACATGGATTCCAATGACTCTCTCTTGCCACCCATCCCTACCGGTCATAACTCCTAGCAAATCCTCTATTTGCACAGACCTGATTGATGTAGGCCTTTGCTGGTCAAGTATGGCTGGTATGTCTATGTGCAGGTACACACAGGAGAACTTTATTTATGAGTTTGTCCATACTTCTCCAGCAGTGTCCAGCAAGTCTTGTACTTCTTATTTGGATGTTTTGTGTGATAGGAGGTAAGTGTCCGCACAACTGCTTTTTTGGTGGAGTGCTGCATACCATAACTAAAACCCCCAAACCAAACGTCATTTGATATAAAATGTAACAAAGATTTGTATTACTCAAATTTTAATGGGTTTTTTTTTCATTCCTCTGAAACAAGAGGCGCCTAAGTATAATATAATGGTATTTTCCCTATTTTTATCATCTTTTGAGATCTTGTTTACATTAGGATGATGCGTGATGTCTTAAACAATTTCTGGAAGCAGCATCCCCCCAAAATAGCTCTATGGCCACTTAGGTCCTATCACACAAACTACTCAAGTAACATAAAATCCAGCAGCAAACAGCAAGTCTTGTTCTTCTTATTTGGATGGTTTGGGTGATAGGAGGTAAGTGGCGTACAGCTATTTTTTTAGTGGGGTGCTGCAAACCATGACTAAAAAAATCCAAACCAAATGTTGATATATATATTTACCAACCCCTCCACATGAGCAGAATGTGACATAAGGTCAATTTCTTAAGCGGAGTTCAACGTTTGAATTCAGAGTTTTCCTTCTCTTAGACTGGTTGCCTAACCACGGTTAAGGAGCCCAGTCTGCCCTACTAGTTACCCATAGCTGGAGGGAGAGTAGGATTCATACCTTTCCCAAGGGTATTAGTGCTAAGTGAAATGCAATTACCACATCCAGGATTTGAACTCTGGGCGACGAGTCCATTTCCCATGACTTTAACCATTACACCACGCGCTTCCTTATCCAAACATTAAAATAAAAGGTAACAAAGATTGTATAACTAAAATTTAAATGTATTTTCCTCTGAAACAAGAGATGCCTAAGTATAATGGTATTTTTTTCCTATTTTTTATCATCTTTTGAGATCTTTTCTCACAAAAAAGATTATCTTTGCAAATATGATTTTAGATATTCTTAAACAAAATTGCAAATATCAGCAATCTTTTGGTTTTTTTTTTTTTTATTAATCTTGACCAGTATTTTCCTTTATCTTTTAAATCTTAATTGCTTTTTTATCACAATTCCTTTTGGTTGTTATTTCTATGACAATGAGAAACAGCAGACATTGAAAACAACAATAAAGTATAAGCTCTTGGTGAGGCCTGCTTATCCATATTAGCTGCTTTACAAACTAAACTACAAAAGCAACTGGTATTGAAGAAGACTAAATCATACCTACAAACACATCCCACATTCTTATCTCCAATCAAGAGCATCTCATCATGGTGTAATGGTGAGCAAGCTAGGCTCACAGATCTTTTACCTTGCTGGATGCCCCATACTCATGACCTTGTGTTACATCCTACCTGTTGCCAATGTGTTGGATAAGAGGGCAACCTATGGTAGTATAATGGTTCACAAATCCTGGACAGGAATATTTACAGTTCACTTAGTGCTTTTACTCTTGAGAAAGGTAGGGCATCCCATCATTGGGTAATGGTTAGCAAGCTAGCTAGTACTGAATAATGAGTTTGATTTTTGCTGGATGCTGCATATTTGCAGCCTTGTGTCTTACCTATTGTGAACAGGTTGGGTAAATACCTACACTGATTCTCCAATCTGTTGGTGCTATGTTTGTTGCTATTGTTTTAATATGAAGAAGTATTAATAATATATGTTAGTATTATATATTATATATATTAGTTTTTATATATATTACCGGTCTGTGAAAGAATTTGAGTCCAACCGAATTAAACACCAAAAATGGAAGCAGGCTATTAAAAGGGTAATTTTCAGCCCAGCAACATTCAAAGAGGAGAAGTTCCAACATGTAGTTTATATGGAAGAATATGTCTCCCCACGGCTGGCCTAGTGAGTCATCTGAGAAAACACAACGATACAGTGTCAAATGCTACTGGCACCCAACTATGAAAAAAAAAAAAAAAAAAAAACAGAAAATGGACTTACTTGAACATGAGTTGACAGCCAACATATATTAGTTATAGATGTTAGTTTGTTTTTTTTTTCCAAAGAAGCACTTTTAATTAACTCTTATTCTATTTAATCTTATTTTTGATTATAATTGATTTTTATTAAAGAACCTCATTCTAATAAAATTCTTTGATTTTTTGTTTTTTTTTTTGCTTTTACAAATTACCATTTTTATTGCTGTTATTATTACTTCAAAATTTTTTATTCTTGGTGTTAGCATTCAAATGATTTTTACCAAGACAGAACAAGGAAAACAAAAATAGTGAATGTCTTATTTGATATTTCTCTGAATGTTTGAGATGAGGCTTGATGATTACTATTATCTGCGTTATTCGGACTATTGTTCTCATCTTGAAATGAAATGAAATTTATTGTGTACAGTGCTCAGGTGCACCTCAACTCATCAAAGTCTCATGTCAAGTACACAGAATAATGTAGTGTCAGGAACATGAACAGTTTACAGTAGTAATATGCATGCATGTATGTGTGCGCGTATGTGCATATGTATGTGGAGAGTGGCATCAGGTATAGTGTCAGCGGACTACAGGAAGCATGGAGGCTTTGAAAGATTCAGTGCTTCGGCAGCCTACAACAGATGCGGGCAACTTATTCCATGTCTCCGCAATTCTGAGCGTGAAAAAATGTTTCCGAAAGTCACGTGAACAGTGCTGTTTTCTGACTTTGTAGGCATGCCCACGTGTGTTGGAAAGATGGAGATCAAAATGGTGCTCAAGGTTGCTGTTGTTAAGATGATTAATGACCTCATTGTTATCTGTACAATGTTTCAGCCAATGTGCCCTCCAGCCTTCTTCAGATATTTCTTGGACTCAGGAGCCTTCTTTTCGAACTTGGGAACCTTCTTGTCGTAATCAGGAACCTTACAGAGTTTGACAAGAAATACCTGAAGAAGGCCGGAGGGCACATCGGCCAAAACATTGTACAGATAACAATGAAGATGAGGTGAATAGTCTGAATAACACAGATAATAGTCTTATTTGATATTGTTACTATGACCTCTATCAAATGTCATTTACAAATTCTCAGTTAATTGAACACTACAACCAATTATAATGGGTTTATTATCACCTGGATTGTTACTTGTATATCTTTAATTATAGAATTTTATCTTGTTTGTCTTTAGTCTGGCAGCTTTTGCAAAAACCTAATTTAAATTCTAAACTATACTCCAACATTTTGGTGGATTCTAATCTTCTGACAAATAAACAATTTCAGGTTTTTATTGTTTAATCTTAGAATCAAAGACTTAGTTTCTATTTTTCACATCAGTTGGAACAATTCCTGATTTATCATATCAGAGTATGTATTTATGGAAATGTAAAAACTTGTTCAAAAATGAACATTTGCCAGCATTGTAAAGCAAGTTACTACTGGTCTTAAAAATCTAAAATTCTATTGATAGCTCAGTTGACAGACAGTATCATATTCCTATCTGGGAGAAGGAAAATACTGATTATGGTCTAAGATATAAAACTTATGGGTCTATCATCTATTAATAATGGAGATTCGCTTCCGGTTTTTGTCTGTAACAAAAATTACGTCACTGCTTACATCACATTACCCAAAATCATCATAACATAGATAAAATACACTCAAAATTTGAACATGCAAAATTAGACAGTCCTCATTGTTTTTTAAAACAAGTTTTAATAAATACATGACTGGTATTATATATCTATATATAGTTTGTTATTTTAATACATATTTAAAGTTTACATTTCAAATTGTTTTATTTTTTAATCCTTTAATGAATTTGATGATTTTACTTACTTAGGGTACAAACTCGCTGACATTGAATTTTTTACTCCCACCTCTCAGGCAATATGTTTCAAAAATCTATTTTTACATTGCCCGGAGGTGTTTTTTATTTTGTACTAGTTAATATAATATTTGTAAGAATTTGAAATATCTGAATGAAATGGTTGTCTCCTCTTGTTTACAAATTGACTGAACATTGGTTCACAAATGAATATTACTTTGGAGTATTTTTTAGCATGTCACATATCAACCTACCCCCACCAACAAAAGAAGTTGTAATTGGCCAGTTTTATCTCAGTCAGTAGAGTGTCTGACTCGGAACCACAAGATTCCTGGTTCGATACTGGCCCTTGCCAACTCAGCGTATGAGTAGCACAGAGATCTGTGCAGTAAAGTGAGGAGCTGATGGTAGATGTGTTGCTCCATCTCAGATGCCAAAAACAATCTCCTTTATCTAGCTCTTGTGAAAAGGGGGTTGACTCTCTTGCTCTCTGGCTCATATGGACTTTAGGCCACCCCAACGACTGTACTGTACTGTACTGTATTATAATTAGTGTTCTGAGGATTTTTGGTGTTTTTTTTTTTGCATGTATTTACCAACCCCTCCACACAAGCAGAATGTGACTTCAGGTAAATTTTTAGCAGAGTTTAAGAGGTTTAAATTCAGAGTTTTCCTTCTCCTAGACTGGTTGCTATACCAAGTTTAAAGCACCCAGCCTTCCCTACTATTTATCCATAGCTGGATGAAGAATAGTTCGATGCATACCATTCCTAAGGGTATTAGTACTATTTGAAATGCAAATGGCCCCATCCAGGGTTTGAACTCACGTCACTAAATCCCTTTCCTATGACGATAACCATCATACCACGGGTGGCTTAGAGTTTTTTGTATACCACATAATAGTATGCAGGGAAATGTATTAAGTTTTTATTCTTACCAAATATTTCAGTACTGTTGGCTGAGGCTTTAGAATACACCAACTGCACCACTGAAAGTGGGGTAAGACCCCTCTCCAATGGGGCCTCCTGTTGGCCATGGTGGTGACCCGTGATGCTTAAGGACAGAATCCTGGTGGCTGAACAGTCCATGACCTGCAACACTCCACTTTGGCCCTTACTTAAGCTAGACGGCTGGTCACATGAAGCTCTAGCCACTATATGATTGTCCCAACCTTTTTATCATGTGGGTGCTAGAAGGCAGAGGCTCTTCCTGTTCTGGGAATGACATTAAACTCTATCTGATGGTGAGGTTTCAGTTATGGAGGTCTGGGGAATGTGGAGCACCCCTTCATCACCATTGCCCCCATGTCTACTCTGACCCAGAGTAATAGAACCTGTTAGGGTCCCATCTATGGGTTAAATAGAAAAAAATGAGTTTAAAAAATGTCTTTGGCATAAAATAACCCAAATGGGTTGTCATGCCATAAAACCCAAACAACTAACCAACAAAAAAAACATATATTTCTATTCTCAGTTAAATTTTACAGATATTACTTATACTACTAATACTAACTGATTTAACATTTATTCTTCTGATGAAATCCTCTTATGAGTTCAGAAGTATTCACTATGGAAAAATGGAAATCTTATAATTGACCATGGAGGCACGTGGTCTAATAGTTAGTCATACGAAATAGACTTGTTGATCCGAGTTCAATTCCTGGACGAAGCTGTATGCATTTCACTTAGCGCTAATACCCTTGGGAAAGTTATGAATCCAATTCTCTCTCTTCAGCTATGGGTAAATAGCAGGACAGACTGAGATCTTTAACCATGGCTTGGTAACCAGTCTAGGAGAAGGAAAACTCTGAATTCAAACCTGTTAAACTCCACTTAATAAATTGACTTTGTGTCGCATTCTGCTTGTGCGGAGGGTTGGTAGATATACATAATTGGCCAAATATCCATCTGTCCATACAACTAAGGCTCTGCTATTTTTGACTCAATTGACATGTGCATCAATTTTATCTTCTTAGAGAAATACATGGCATTTAATAATACCAATTAATTTTATAGTAATATTAATAATAAATGATTTTTAAATTCCAAATTCTCATAAACAACAAACATTCAGTCTCAGTTTCCATGACTTTTATGTCAACAACTCAGTTGACATTTCAAAAAAGAAATCTCATAGAATCTGATGAAGATGTAAAAAGAGAAATATGTCATACAAATGAATTGTTATTTTTAACAACTTCAGTTTTGTACAGTCATACTTTCTTAAGAAAATTGTCATATGTTATAATTCAAAATATTTTATATCAATTATTATATATATATATATTGAAAACCTGAAAATTTGCTTAACAAAATGGCTGTACAAAACTATATATATATATATAATATATATATATATAGTCATCCACAGACACTGTATTTTGGCGTATCACGTCTCTTCAGCATGGCTAGACATTTGTAAGCTACCTACAAGCCGGGATAGAGACCCGATCGATTCAACATCAGTTGGACAGCTTAACCACTTGGCTATCGTCACCTACAGAAAGGGAAGTGGATTTTAACTGTTTTAATACACACGTCTGTATGTAAAGGCCACCATAGAGTGCTCCTTCCATTTTTATAGGAGATTGTTGCATATATATATATATATATATATATATATATATATATATTATTTATATATACTTATTTAAACCTGTGTTTTTCAATTTTCTTAATACACTACATTCCGTCGGATTCACTTCCATCTCTTCACATATATATATATATGTGAGAGAGGAGAAAGAAAAGTTATTTCTATTCTAGGTTTTCTACTTTTCTCCCTCCCCTCTATCTCTCTCAATATATATTATATATATATATATATATATATATATATATATATATATAGAGAGAGAGAGAGAGAGAGAGAGAGATGAGATACATACATATTAGCTTAAGCACTGCCCTATCAGGCAACTGTTACATAAATCCAACATACGTTTTTTGATTAGGGCTTTGGCCCAACAACAACACTCCCGCATTGAATATATATATTAAATCATTAATCTTTAACAATATTTTTCAAACAATTAGTAGTTTTCATCAAAATAATGACATAATTTGTCTATTTGGAAAAGAAATTGTTGCAAAAAAATCATGTAAAAATTGCCAAAAACAATTGCAGTAATTAAAACTTAGGAATCCAAAATTTCAAGATTTCAAATCTGGATTTGGCCAGCAATGTCTGTAATTTGTTCATGGAGTCAGCCTAATTCTAAAATGGTATGATATGTTGAGCTATGATCTCTAGGAGTAAAGTTGAAAAAAATGTGACATACTGACATTTGCATTCATTATCATATATATATATATATATATATATATATATATATATATATGTATGTGTGTATATATATATAAACAAAACATGTAATATTCTTAGAAACAGAAAAAATCCTTGTACTTCATTATAAAAAAATTTAAAAATCTTAAAATTCCTTGAATCCTAAACAACTTTGTATGCCAAGAATAAAGCAAATGGTGGTTTGATGCCCCCAGGGTTTATAGAAATAAAAAAGAAATAAGAGATAAATTGAATGGAGAGAGAAAGAATCAGAAAGTAAAGATTTCTTGAATGAAACTGGATAGCCTTAGGAGATTTTTTTTTTCAATTTGTTATCAGTCTTCAGCTTTGGAGTTACTTTCAGTGTGTCTGGACATTTTATACAAAACAACTTCAATTAACACCTTTTTTTTTTTTTCATTGAAAAAAAAAATGGGGAGGAAATCTAGCTATGAGATAACCCTGACTACATTTAACATACGTCAATAAGATTCCTTTCTTTATAAACAACTTCTTTGGAAATTAACATTTCTTTTCTTTAATTACAAATCATTAAACAGTGATTTTAAAAAAAATCTTAATTTTTGTTTAGCATTTAGATTTATTTCTTTTCTAAAACTTTCTTATATAAAAAGTGGATTAATTAACTTGATAATTCTTAAGGTTTCATAAATTGAATAAAGTTAGTTTGACTAAAAGATTTTATAATGTTATAAAATACTGCCTGGCATTGCCCGAAATTTAAAAAGTTAAAAATAAATTTCTTATTTATATCTATATATAGGTTATTAAAATTATTTATTTATTTTATATATATATATATATATATATATATATATATATATATATATAAATTTTAATTTTTATTCTTTATATATATATATTTTTTTACAATGTTTATTTTATTATAATTCTTAGTATTATTTGTATTATTCGGACTATTGTCCTCATCTTTATTGATATCTGTACAATGTTTTGGCTGATGTGCTCTCCGGCCTTCTTCAGGTATTTCTTGTCAAACTCGGTAACCTCTCAGGAACCTTCTTGTCATAATCAGGAGCCATCACATAACTTTGAACCTAACCCTTTATTCAGTCCATGGAGGTATCCTGTTCTCATTCCGCTAACCATAGCTGGGGTACAGGTGTTAAGCTGTGTCAATTATTATTCTATGTTACTGCTGCCCCTGACCAGGATTGAACCTGAAGTCCAGAGATAACTGTCACTTAGAACTGTCTTAACCTAACTCCTTTATCCACTCGGCTATATGTCTAATTAGACAATCCAGTGTGAATAATGTCTTATTTTGCCTAGAATATCTATCCTTATTTATTTGTTTGATTTTTACCTAGACTAATATTGTGTTTTTTTTTCCCAACAAGAAATACCTGAAGAAGGCCGAGGGAACATTGGCCAAAATGTTGTTCAGATAACAATAAAGATGAGGACAATAGTCGAATAATACAAATAATACTAATTATCAAGCCTAATCTCAAAAATTCAGAGAAATATATATAATTCTTGTTTGTATTTTTTTTTTGTTTGTCTTTTATTTGCATTTATTATGCTTTATCCTAAATCAATTTGTTTTATTTTTGATCATTTTTAAAAAATTTCTTTATATATCATTGATTTATACCCTTATTCTTATTTTATTCTGCTTATGAAAAATCAGGGGTAAAAGGTTTTTAAGTTCTCAGACAAAAACAGGGTGTGGATTTTATTGAGTCTTTAGTCTCCAATTTTCCCTTATTAATATATGCATGTGGTTTTTGTACAAATATACAGGCAGATTGAAGGGCTGGGTTAGCTCAGTCGGTAGAGCATTCGGCTACAAACCACAAGGTTCCTAGTTCGATACCAACCATCGCCGACTCAGCGTATGAGTAGCACAGGGATATGTGCGATAAAGTAAGGAGCTTATGGTATGTGTGCGCCCATCGCAGATGCAAAAACAATCTTCTTGGTCTAGTGCTAGTGAAAAGGGGATAGTCCCTTGTTGATAGGCTGATACCCAACTTTAGGCCACCCAACGACTTTACTTACTTCTATCTCTTATCCCTCTAGCATGGCTTGAGCTATGCACACCAAATTTTCTGCATTTGCTCATAGCACCCCAGAGCATATTTTCAGAGTATTAGTTGTTAAAATTTCCCAAAGAAACTTTTAGTAAGGGGTTCAGTGATTTTTGAGACTGGGAGTGTACAATTTAAAAAATCTGGTCATCTTGATGCTCTGTTTAAACAAATGTTAAGTTTTTATGGGCCATCCTTTGGCCTTCAATCAAGAACACTTGTCCAGTGGAATTGGATGCTTGTTAAAGAGTCCCTTGATAATGAATCCTTTGGTTCCTCTGGTAAAGAGTTCTCAGTTCCTGGTAAAGAGTCCTTCGATAATGAATCCTTTGGTAATCCTCTCGAGTAGAGATTCCTAAGTTCCTTCGTCAATGATCACAAGTATACTGAGAAAGAATCAGTGCTTAAGTAATGTATCAGCCATGCAGTATGACCAGTGATTGGCTAAGGAACAAACCACATGATCTCGCCTAGTCTATAAATCCAGGTGGGGAACTAGAGCACACCTTATATCCAAAATTATTCCAGCAACAAATGCTCAAGTACTTGACCTAAAAAATCACTTTGCAGATTGTACTGTTTATAACTACTGTGTTCAGGGCCACAAAGAAGTTATAAAAAAAGTATAAATACAAGTTATCAAAAAATAGCTTCATCTTTTTTGAAGCACCATGTATATTGTAACCAGTTAAAGAGGTGCAAACCAAATTTCCATGTTTTATTTCAAAAGCAAAAATAATGATGAAAACACTTGAAATGATCTTATGGCAAATAACTGTGTTAAAAATATCAGTCCATAGACTAAATATAAAATATCATATTAATCAAATGATGAAATAGTGAATGATACAATTCAGAAGACATTACACACACACACAAACTATATATATATATATATATATATATATATATATATATATATATATATATACATATACATACACACATATATTTGCACACACCAACACATTTATTTATTTTTGTGTGTGTTTTTAGACACTTACCTTGGGAATAGGTTCTTGCCTGTAAATATTGGCAAGAAATCTGAGACATGGACTTTGAGCGAAAATTGCAAAGCAATACATAAACAAAAATAAGTAACAATTGGAATGGAATTTACATTATGAAATGCAGAAATCGTTCAGTTTTCTTATTTATTTTTCACCCCAAAGGCAAAAAAAATGTTGATTCCCTGCTCAAGCAAATATGGGCAGAGCAAGATGGGAATACAGAGAAATTACTATGAATTGGAATAGTGCAATCGGGGGGGGAGGGGGGATTTTTTTCAACCTCTGGAAAGATGAGAGACATCAGCAGCGTTTTGACATTCATGAATTATTTTATATTATTTTCATCTCGGATGTTGATCTTGTAGAATATTACAGATTGAAAATAAATTAAACCGACGACTAAAAAAAGGGGGAAATTTGTCTGAATAAAAAGTAGTCTTCTGGTTATTTCCTATAACTCCAACCTAAAAAAGGGGGAACCACTCTGATTGACTAATGAATTATGTATTTATTGATCTATTGGAAAAAAGAAGACGGGGTTAGGATTTGGTTTTAGGGTTAGTTTAATGAGAAAATAATGGGTAGATTAATTAATAGATAAAATTCATTCAGAGTGGTTCCCCTTTTTTTAGGTTTGAGTTATAGGAAATAACCAGTCTTTCTTTCTTTTGATGTTTATATTTTTTCAAAACCAACATAATAATGTGCCTTATCAAAACAATACTCTACGTTAAGAAAAGAGTATGGTTATAATAAGAGAAAGAGTAATAATAATGTGCCTTATCAAAAGAATACTCTACATTAAGAAAAGAGTATGGTTATAATAATGTGCCTTATCAAAAGAATACTCTACATTAAGAAAAGAGTATGTTATAATAATGTGCCTTATCAAAACAATACTCTACATTAAGAAAAGAGTATGGTTATAATAATGTGCCTTATCAAAACAATACTACATTAAGAAAAGAGTATGGTTATAATAATGTGCCTTATCAAAACAATACTCAACATTAAGAAAAGAGTATGGTTATAATAATGTGCCTTATCAAAACAATACTCTACATTAAGAAAGAGTATGGTTATAATAATGTGCCTTATCAAAAGAATACTCTACATTAAGAAAAGAGTATGGTTATAATAATGTGCCTTATCAAAAGAATACTCTACATTAAGAAAAGAGTATGGTTATAATAATGTGCCTTATCAAAGAATACTCTACATTAAGAAAAGAGTATGGTTATAATATGTGCCTTATCAAAACAATACTCAACATTAAGAAAAGAGTATGGTTATAATAATGTGCCTTATCAAAACAATACTCTACGTTAAGAAAAGAGTATGGTTATAATAATGTGCCTTATCAAAACAATACTCTACAAGGTTATATAATAATGTGCCTTATCAAAAGAATACACTACATGAAGAAAAGAGTATGGTTATAATAATGTGCCTTATCAAAACAATACTCTACATTAAGAAAAGAGTATGGTTATAATAATGTGCCTTATCAAAACAATACTCTACATTAAGAAAAGAGTATGGTTATAATAATGTGCCTTATCAAAACAATACTCTACATTAAGAAAAGTATGGTTATAATAATGTGCCTTATCAAAACAATACTGTACATTAAAAAAGAGTATGGTTATAATAATGTGCCTTATCAAAAGAATACTCTACATTAAGAAAAGAGTATGGTTATAATAATGTGCCTTATCAAAACAATACTCTACATTAAGAAAAGAGTATGGTTATAATAATGTGCCTTATCAAAAGAATACTCTACATTAAGAAAAGTGTATGGTTATAATAATGTGCCTTATCAAAAGAATACTCTACATTAAGAAAAGAGTATGGTTATAATAATGTGCCTTATCAAAAGAATACTCTACATTAAGAAAAGAGTATGGTTATAATAATGTGCCTTATCAAAGAATACTCTACATTAAGAAAGAGTATGGTTATAATAATGTGCCTTATCAAAAGAATACTCTACATTAAGAAAAGAGTATGGTTATAATAATGTGCCTTATCAAAAGAATACTCTACATTAAGAAAAGAGTATGGTTATAATAATGTGCCTTATCAAACAATACACTACATGAAGAAAAGAGTATGGTTATAATAATGTGCCTTATCAAAACAATACTACGTTAAGAAAAGAGTATGGTTATAATAATGTGCCTTATCAAAAGAATACTACATAAGAAAAGAGTATGGTTATAATAATGTGCCTTATCAAAACAATACTACTACATTAAGAAAAGAGTATGGTTATAATAATGCCTTATCAAAAGAATACACTACATGAAGAAAAGAGTATGGTTATAATAATGCCTTATCAAAACAATACTCTACATTAAAAAGAGTATGGTTATAATAATGTGCCTTATCAAAAGAATACTCTACATTAAGAAAAGAGTATGGTTATAATAATGTGCCTTATCAAAAGAATACTCTACATTAAGAAAGTATGGTTATAATAATGTGCCTTATCAAAAAGAATACTCTACATTAAGAAAAGAGTATGGTTATAATAATGTGCCTTATCAAAAATACTCTACATTAAGAAAAGAGTATGGTTATAATAATGTGCTTATCAAAAGAATACTCTACATTAAGAAAAGAGTATGGTTATAATAATGTGCCTTATTATACATAATAATGTGATACTCTACATTAAGAAAAGAGTATGGTTATAATAATGTGCCTTATCAAAACAATACACTACAAGAAAAGAGTATGTTATAATAATGTGCCTTATCAAAACAATACTCTACGTTAAGAAAAGAGTATGGTTATAATAATGTGCCTTATCAAAAGAATACACTACATGAAGAAAAGAGTATGTTATAATAATGTGCCTTATCAAAACAATACACTACATGAAGAAAAGAGTATGGTTATAATAATGTGCCTTATCAAAACAATACTCTACATTAAGAAAAGAGTATGGTTATAATGTGCCTTATCAAAAACAATACTCTACATTAAGAAAAGAAATATAATAATGTGCCTTATCAAAAGAATACACTACATGAAAAAAGAGTATGGTTATAATAATGTGCCTTATCAAAAGAATACTCTACATTAAGAAAAGAGTATGGTTATAATAATGTGCCTTATCAAAACAATACACTACATAAGAAAAGAGTATGGTTATAATAATGTGCCTTATCAAAACAATACTCTACATTAAGAAAAGAGTATGGTTACTAATGAGCATTTAACTGTTTGAACATATAAGACCAATATTAGAGAACTATTTTACTATACACCTTAAGCCCAATATTTTGGTTGTTTGTTTGTTTTGTTTTATGGCATATCAACCCTTTTCAGGTCATTTAATGCCAAATCAATTCATTTTGATATCAAGTTGCTTACAATACCTACTGTTGTTTAGTCACCAATCTATGTATTGAACTGCTTAACTTTTGTGATCTAGCTGGAACCAGTGCTTTCAACAAGACTTGACCCTAAGTCAGATATTTTGAGCTTAGGTAGATTGTGTCAGATACAATTAATAAAAAAAAAATATTATATATCTGAATTTTTTTAGATCAGGCTTTAGGATTCTTAGTATTATTTGTATTATTCGGACTATTGACCTCATCGTTATTTTTATCTACGTAGATAACAATAAAGATGAGGACAATAGTCCGAATTATCCAAATAATACAAAAAAGAAAAATTTAGTGAAATTTCAATCTTTCTTTTAATTAAATCATTGAATAGTTTTGATGTCTGGAGCAAAGTTTAAATATTTAATGCCTGATTTTGTTTTAAAATTTGACAATGGATGAGACCACCTAAGCACTCCCAGAAAAGTGTAGTTGCTCTTCTCTTGACTGCACAAGTGTTGCAGGTGCTGGAAATTAGTGACAATGAAGACATCTTGGATCAAGATTATTCATTAGATCAGCTCTCAAATGAGGCTGATGATTATCAAGATAGTGACAGTTTGAACACTGAAATAGATCTAAACACATTTCCAGTTGATGACTGAGATGATACAACTGTCACGCCTCCCTAGAAAATACCAAAAAGTAACTGCTACCACCATAATTCAGCCTTGCCTATCATTGCTTTTTTGTTTCATATATATAAGATTATCATACAAAAGATTTTTTTTATAAAAATCACTGAAAACAATATAATTAGTAATAGTAGTAATAGTAATTAAAATTTGGGAATTAAAAATTTCAGAAATTGCGAGTGCAGATTCAAACCAGAATGATTTTAATTCAGTTTGATTTCAAAATTGAAGTAAGTCAGTTAGACAGTCAACAATTGGTTTGAGCAATGTGACTGGCCAAGCCTAACCATGCAGTTACTAGTTCTCTAATGAACCCACTATAACAGCTTAAATAATTACTGCCACTACTGCCAGGAAGAGTCCATTAAGCTGAGTAGGTGTTTGACTGTTCCACTGTCCAATAGTTAACAATCTGTAACAGTCATTTCCAGACTGCAGGTTCAATCCTGGCTAAGGGTGAAAGTAACACAGAATAACAATTAACAGTATTCTACAAAAATGGTATATGTTGGGCTATGCATCTAGAAGTAAAGTTGAAAAAAAAATGATACACTAACAATAATATTAGAAATAATGATGGATATGCAGTTCTGGTAATTTTGACAAATTAGCATGAAATAAAATACTTCCATCATAATTTTTTAGATAAATGATTATTTTGTTCTTTTTCGTAGACACAGTAAATATTAACAAACTAATACAAAAAATAAATGATACTTGTAATTAGTATTTTATCAAAGAAACTTTGTTGATTCTTATATTTTAATTCTAATCCATATTAATATTTTGATATTTAAAATATGACATTTGATAATCAAACTTTGTTTTCCGATAATCATATTTTTTAGAGTTACCTTCATTGTATTATTTGGATTATTCTGACTATTGTCCTCATCATTATTGTTATTTGTACAACATTTTGGCCGATGTGCCCTCCAGGCTGCTTCAGGTATTTCTTGTCAGACTCATGAGCATTCTTGAACTTGGGAACCATTTCATAATCAGTAGCTATCACAGAACTTTGAACCCAACCCTTTATTCAATCCATGGGGGTATCCCGTTCTCATTCTGCTAACCATAGGTGGGTACAAGTCTTAAGCTGTGTTAATTCTTCTTCTATGTTACTGCCGCCCTTGACCAGCATTGAATCAATGCCTATATCCACTATGCTATGTGTCTATATTTTGTTTTAAAGTTTGATTGATTAACATGGTCAGTAATTTAGTTTATTTTTGCTTTTCTAAATAATAATGAGGTGGAGCACTACACCTACCATCAGCTCCATATTTTACTACACAGATCCCTGTGCTACTCCTATGCTGAGTTGGCGAGGGCCCGTATCGAATCAGGAACCCTGTGATCCCCCATGCTGATGTTCTACCGATTGAATTGAAATGACCAGGTGAAAATTTCAAGATGAAGAATTTGGAATTTTCAGACCAATATTCCAAGAATTTTAAGACAATGGAAGCAGTAAACAAAAACTTAGCTTTTATTTGTCTGATTTTTTTTTTAGATGAGACTTGATATGTATTATTTGGATATTTCAGACTGTTGTCTTCAATTTTATAGTGAAATATAAAAGCAATGTTTCGGCCATTGCACCCTCCAGCCTTCTTCAGATGTCCCAAGCTGAATCATTGCTATGGTTGAATAGACAAGGAACAACTGAAGAAGGCCAGAGGATACAAGAGACAAAATGTTATGTTTTTATTATGAAATATACACATATGTGGGGATTAAAATAAACAATTTGACAGAGCTTAGTGACCAGAATAAACATTTTCACTAAAACTGGTCATCAAATATCAATGAGTTGTCATTTTATAAAGAATCCAAATATATTCTTTGAAAAACTGCAATTACATTGGTTTTCCTTCATTTCACCTCTAAATATAATCCATAATTTCTATTTTATCTGATAACCTTTGTTCTGGTCTGTTGCCCATAAGAAATGCGTAATAAACAGATGGTAATTATAATCTAGAATTTCTATACAAATATTTAGAATTGCAATTGGTATCTGTCCTGACAAACAAATAAATAAAAAAGTTTCTTCTTGACTGTTCAGCTTTGCATAATGTATTTATTTGCTTAGATCACTGTCACCAGACAAAAATAAGAGTATTTAATAAATCGCAGACCTCCACTAACAGGAAGTTATTCTCAGTTTGTAATTTTTATTATGATAATAAACCATCTACAGCAGATTAGTCAAATAAATCTATCATTACTTATAAGTATCAGCAAAAAAATTTATTTGTATCTTTGTTTTCCGTTTTGTAACACCAACATTTTAAATCAGACCTTCGGCAATCCCAAGAGATTTGTCTTTTATATATATATATATATATATATATATATATATATATGTAATGTGTGTGTGTGTGTGTGTGTGTATATATATATATATAATATATACACAGCTAAACTAAACCTAACCTAACACACACATGCACACATACATATACACACACAACAACAACAAAAACTTTACTAACATCGATGAACTATACCTATTAAAAGAGTAATGAAAGCTCAGTTAATAAATTTATTACTAAGCCGTGACCTGCGTGCGACTTACGCACAAAGATTGTGGAACGTTACATCATCATTTTTTCACAATTTTTGCACGCAGGTCACGCGCAAATCGCACGCAAATATTGAAAAGAATAATGTAGCGTTCAATCGTTATTAAACAACCATAACAGAAAAATTACAGAAACACGCACAACCTATGTATATATATATATGTGTATATATATATATATATATATATCAATATATGTATTGATCAAAGCCTGAAGAAGATACCAGAATATCTGAAACACGTGTTGCGTATATGAAATAAAAAGAATAAAACATTTTTTCTGAGAACAATACATTTTGCGGACCTTCTTCTTTTTTATAAAATATTACATTTTCTCCCGTTGGAACCAGAACACCATTTATATATATATATATATATATATATATATATATATATATACACCCTTGTATAAATTAATTAAAACAACCCCTTTAGTTTCATTTCTTTGAACATATGGTCAGTTTTAGACCCACTGGAGAGACAGGGTGTAATCAATTTCTATTATTTTCCCTCAGATTAGGTAATTTGCAGGGGTGTGCTGTAATATTAATCTATTTTCAGGGTGAATGATAAAATTTATTTGGCCCTGAAAAATATTAAGTCATTCATGATTGCATCAGATTTTGTTCACACCCAGACACTAATATCTCGGGTGTCGAATAGTTGTCCCACAACTATTGTCTGCAATGGATGTAACCAAAGGAAGTGTATGAAAATTGTAATGCTGCATGAACACACAGGCAAGCCTTACAAAAAGATTGTGGATATTATAATAATAACAGAATTATTCATTTTATTTCAATTAATTTACAAAAGGATGTGCCAATAATTATAATCTAACACATCAACTCTGCTTGAAAAGGTCTTGCTCCATCAACAATTTTTTTGTCCCTTTTGTGTTGATGGATTTATTTTTCACGGCCAAACACATTTTATCATACACCCTGAAAATAGATTAATATTTCTGCACACCATTGCAAATAACCTAATTTGAGGAAAAATAGAAATCAATTACACTCTGTCTCTCCAGTGGGTCTAAAACTGACCATATGCTGAAAGAAATTTACTCCATCAACAGATTCTTTGTCCCTGTTAAGTTGAAAGATACTAAGATTTTGGATGAAGTTCATTGAAATCTCACCTAACTCTAATCGTTCAGTCACAAAATAGTCTCCACTACTGAATCTGATAAAGGATTGAAAATAAACTTTGTTGAAAGTTTAATAAGTATAAATGTTTTTGTTTATTTAAATTGGCGGGAATCAAATGGTTGGTTTAACCCTTCCTCTGGCACAAGATTGATAATCAGATTTTCAGCAACTGAAGTGTCAGGGTTTATTTACAAGAAATGTGGTTATCTCCTATAAGTCTAACATAAACAAAGGGGAACCACTCTTGACTGATAAATTATTTATTTTCCCATTAAACTAACCCTAAACCCTAACCCTGTCTTCTTTTTCCCAGTAGATCAATAAATAAATAAATAATTTATCAGTCAAGAGTGGTTCCCCTTTGTTTATGTTAGATTTATAGGAAATAACCAGAAATGTAGTTTGCAAGTCTTCAGTTGAAAGTAGCCAGGACTACTACTTTCATTTCTGGACTACAACTGCACCAATATTTCATACTGTAGACTCTCCTCTTAGACAGCACGTCTTTTCAGCTGTCACTACTTAGAGACAAGAGAACATTTGTCCATATTTGCAAGTGATTGGTCAGCTATGACAATGTTTTCCATTTAGTTCAGCAGATTTAGAGTATCAAAAACTTTTCAATTTTGCAAAATTTCAAAACTACTAAAATTCTCATCTGTCATTTTAAATTAAAGCTATGCACTCGTGGCAGCTAAAGATTGTTTATAACAACATTCTAATTGAAATCGGGCTTCTAGCCCAACTGGGAAGACCTTCGATGACAGTTCCTATCAACAATCTACCCTAGCCTATTAACCTTTGTAATTTTTTTACATTTGTATTTTATTTGACTTATTGTTCAAATTATGCAGAATCATTTATACTTGTTTAAATACACCCTGGTGCTTGTCCTGGGTATGATGTTAAATTATCTCATGGTGAGGTTCTAGTTCTGGGGGTCAAGGGAATGTGGAGCACCCTTTCATCACCATTGCTCCCAGGTCCACTCTGACCCGGAGTGGTAGTACCTGTTAGGGTAATCTATAGGTTATAGAAAAAAATTGTTTAAAACAAATTGAGTACCCATCAAGAATGAATAGAACAAAAACGTCTTTGGCACCATCATCATCATCATCATGTCGCGCTATTAGCACGGATATCCATGACAATCTCTCGACAACCTTTCCTATCATTCATTTTCCCAGGGAGGTCCTCTGCGCAGCAACCTGCATCTTTGCTTAGTTGGTCAATGTAGGTCCTTGCTGGGCGGCCCACACTCCGCAAAAACTCAACCAACCAGCCACCTTATGCAAATTAATTGAAACCCAACGAATAATTTCACTATTATTATATCCATAATCTCTCTGTAAGGCTTTACAGTTACAATTTCTATATGCTTCTTTAGAGTGACATCCATCGCAAACAAATGCCGTAGGACAACTAATCGACAGTCAAGACAATAGTGACTGAGCGTGATAGAAATCTGATGCAATCATAGATGACGCAATATTTTTCAAGGCCGAAAAATTCCATTATACACTCGGAAATTAGATTCATATTCCCACACACCCCTGCAAATGACCAAACCTAAGGAAAAAATATATCAATTACACCTTGTCACTCCAGTGGATCTAAAACTGACCTTATGGTGAAAGAAAGGAAACTAAAGTGGTTGTTTCAATTAAATTGCACAAGGGTCTATATATACAAATAAAATCTAAACAGATCCTTTTATCATCATGCATACTGTGCTTTGTTAACAAAACCTGAATTAAAATTATGATGGACCATCAATCTTTGATTTTCTATGCAGCTAGAAGATGATAATAATCTTTTTTTTTTTAAAACTGACACATCAGCACTGGTGCCAAAATAAATGAGGTCTAGGAAATACGACACTAGAGATAAAAAGACTTGGAACTAGTCTAATTTTTACCCGAATTCATCATCATCATGTCACACTGACAGCGCGGATACCCATGACTCTCTCGCGCAGCCGTTCCTATTGGCCATCACCGTTAGAATGTCCTCCTCACAGCATCCAGAATCTCTACAGAATTGATAGATGTAGGTTTTTGCTGGTTGGCCTATACTGGTGTGTCCATGCATAGGAAGAATGTCACTAGCAGAATGTCACTTATCAGTTCTTCCTTGCTTCTCCAGCAGTGCCCAGCAGGTTTTGTTCATCTTACTTGGATGGTTTGTGTGACAGGAGGCAATTGGCTGTACAGTTACTTTTTTGTAGGGTGCTATATCCAAGATTTGATCGAGATAGCATGTAGCTTTTGTAGTTCACATCATTTTTCCTGTAAGCATTTTGTTAAAGTCCAAGTGGTACAGTCATACAGTAGCACTGACATAGCTACAGAAACTAACATCACAATATTCTGATGGATGAAGAACATTTTAAATCCCTTAAATTCCCCATTAAAAAATGTATCTATCAACTTTTTGTTAGTGTGTCTGTAATATAGAAACTCTATTTTTACTCTGTGTAAGCTCATTACAATACATAAATTGTTTTTAACTTGGTAGAAAGATATATCTGTATTTATTATAAAAGCTGTATAAATTTCCTTTCCCAAACTGGGGGTCATGGCACTTTAGAGTATCATTAATAATCAGTAGGTGTGTTGTTGTTAATGTGAAGTTAAGCCAAATCTGATTATTCTTTTATAAATATAATTTTATCTTTTATACTTTCTAATCTTCTTTGGATGAAACATAAACAACTTGGAAAAAAAAAGACAACAGCAAAACTGGCATTTCTCTTATTTATCTGAATTACATGGATATTTTTTCATCTACAAATAGAATTATTGAATCAAAAACCCATTTGTTTCAGCGGCAACAAACAAATTTTCACTGAGTGAAAAAGACAAATTGACTGAAAAAATAATAATCAGAGTTGATTAATGATTTATAAGGAGAGCAAATTGGATAGTTTCTGTGCTTACATTTCACAAGTCTATCCCAATATAACTAGAAAAGCACTAAAATATTTCTTTAGGTTTATACTATTTGAGGTGTTGGATTTTTGACTATGATAAAATCAAAGACACTGACCACCCTGTCGGCTGGGGTGTTAAAATGCACTGACTGCACCTCAGCACAGGGGTAAGACTCCCCCAATGAGGCCAACTGCTGGCCATGGATGGTGACCCGTGATGCTTAAGTATAGAACCCAGGTGGTTGAGCAGTCCATGACTTGCAATACTCCACTTTGGCCCTTTCTTAGGCTAGACGAGCGATCAGAGAGGCCCCCTCTGATTAATCAACTGGCCATATCAACTATATGATTGCCCCAACCCTATTGCCCTTTTTATCATATGGGTGCTAGAAGGCGGTGGCTGAGGGTCTACATGTCCTGGGAATGATGTTAAACTCTATCTGATGGTGAGGTTCCAGTTCTGGAGGTTTGGGGAATGTGGAGAACCCCTTCATCACCATTGCTCTCTGGTCCACTCTGACCCGGAGTGGTAGTACCTGTTAGGTAACCCATCTATGGGTTAAATAGAAAAACATGAGCTGATAAACAAAATTGAGTATCCATCAAGAATTAATTTATTTAAAAACTTTATCAGCCTTAAATGACTCACTGAAGTTGATATGCCGTAAAACAAAACAAACCAAAGACACTGAAACAAAGAAGTTTTAAAATGTTTCATAAACTGTAAATATCTTTTAGACATTCCATTCAAGAATTATGTTCTTTATATCAAACACATGTAACTCATTAAGATAAACTAATTATTTTGTTCAACTAATCTATAACATAATTATATACGGTTAATTATTTATAGCATTTGACTAGCAGTTCTTACTCATATTACATACAACTTTTAAGATGATTACTGATATTCATAAGCTGAATTGTATGACTTAAAATGAAAAATCCAGACCAAAACAAAAATACTAACATAAATCTTTATTATCACATTCAAAATATTTGTCAACAAATGTCCTCAAAAATATTTAACAGTTGAATATTAAAGATATTCATAATATAAAAGATATCATTGTCATTTTTTAAAGTGGATATCTCTTTTGTAATAACATTTGTAACAATAGGTTCAATGTAAATTTTTATTGACAAGAAGAAAAAAAACAGATTAGTTGTCTTACTAAAATATTATTCCCATTTAATTAAACTTTACACATAATGGTGTCCAGAGTATGATATTCAACTACGTCTAGTTTAAGTGAGGTTCCAATTCTGAAGCACTGCAGAGCATGGAGTACCCTTTCATTGCCATTACTCTCAGGTTCACTCTGATCCGAAGAAGTATTAATCGTTAGGGTCCATTCTGTGGGTCAAATTGATCTGTTTCCAAGTTAATGAAAATTATTTCTCCAAGTTTATTGAAGTTAATCATATATGTAACATAAAAATGCACATTAAGTTGAGGAAAAGTCTAGCATAATTATTTCTATTAATCTATTAATAAACATGAAGTTAAATAAATCAAATACATATATATGGGGTAAAATATGGATATGAATTTGACAATATATAGAAATATGAAAAATAATTTTCCAAAAAGATGAATTTATGTTTCTGTCGACATTTAAACATTTCAGTTTAAATAAAACCTTCTTCAGGACAATATGATATAAAGAAGAGAAAAAGATTTTTTGTTGTTCGAAAGGTGATGGATGTTTTTGAATAACAAAAATATTTTCTATTCTTTATATCATATTGTCCTGAAGAAGGTCTTATTTAAACCAAAACATTTCAACAGCAGCCTAAACATAATATATTAATCTTTTTGGAACATTTTGTTTTTCCCATGTATATATATAACCCATAAGAGTTGATATGCCATTAAATACCAACCAACCATCCTTTTCTTGTTTGTAGGTAGCTCTTTAAGATGGAGATGGAAAATAATTACATAGCATTTCTTATTTCTTCAAATAGAATATCCAAACTTGTAAACAAAAACTGGTTTAATTTATGAATGTGGAATTTTTAATTTTTCAACATTTTATTAGAATTTATAAAATGATGAAATTTTTTTCTTTGGTTTTGATAGAAAGATGTTTCTGTATTTATCATTAAATCTGAGTAAATTTTTTTGTCCAAAATGCTGTGGAAATTACACAACATTTTATTTTATATTATTATATAAAAATTATTTATTTTATCAACAGAAAATAAATGTAGTTAAATCTGAAAATAAGAAATTAAGCTTATAAAAGTTATTTAACTTTAAGATAAAATACTTCATAATAATTAATATAAGTAGTAAATATAATAGATGAATAAATAATGTCTTTCCTATTCATTCAATGAATGAAGCATGGAACAAACTACCTGTATCAGTTTTTAGTGACCAAGACAATTCATCCTTCAAAACTATAATTGATATTCCATCTCTATAAACACACACACAAACATATATATCACAACTACACAATGTTTATTTTCCTGACATTTGTAGATTATTCCAGGTACTGTACATGCAGCTTTGATGAGTTGTAGTCCACCTGAGCAATAATTTTGAAAATGGTGTCTGTTCTTTCTGAATCATCTGAAGTATCTTAGTTATTTCCCTTGCAAATCATGGTTACCTTAAGATTACTTAAAGTTGTATACGTTAGAGTTTTGTTTTTTTAGCTGTAAAAATAAAATAATATTGACCAGATAGAGTTTATGACTTTTTAAGGGACAACCCTAACAATTCCTGTAAGAATTCCTGATTGAAATCCAGCCCAAAATTGCAAAGCATTAATTCCACTGACAAATGATCATTTGGGGATTTATAAGTTTTTTTTCAAAAGGTGATGGATGTTTTTGAACAACAAAAAAATTTTCTATTCTTTATATCATATTGTCCTGAAGAAGGTTTTATTTAAACCAAAACATTTTAACATCAGCATAAACATAATATATTAATCTTTTTGAAACATTTTGTTTATTTACTAAATTTTTTATTTATATACATTTTCAATTATATATTTGATTTGACTAACAAAACTTAAGTAATGAGTCATACATTTGTTTAAAATTGTTGGGAATTTATAAACTTAATCCCACAGAAAAAGAGACATACTTATTTCTCTCTGGCAAGTGCAGTTACTCATTGAAACATATTCCACATGAGACACCTTCCCTTGGATTAATGAGGCAACACATTAGGACTCATTTTCATAACACGAGGTGTTTAACTTATTTAAAAACAATAACTGAAAACAAAAGGTCAAAGGGCAATTAACTCACCTGTACAATCAATGTATTAGGGTAGATAACTTCTGACCCTATTATTATTAGAGTCTGTTAGTGTTAATTAGTACTGACTAAAGTGAATTTCAACAAAAGTTGTGTTATAAGAATAGTGGGTGTTAGTTTATAACCAATACTAAGTCCTTATAATGCATCTAACACTGAACATTTGGTAAGGAAAGACAAACAACTCACATAAACAATGCACATATTAATATTTGATATACATAACATGTAACAACAAATAACAGAAATTGGTTATGAAAGACTTATAATGTCTTCCATGATTTTCATCATTGGAGACCTATTGTCTCTATTCTGCTCTACAGAGCTGAAAAATATGTCCTTTTTGCTCAACAAGTGAGAATCGAAAACAGATAGATGTTGTCCTTTCAAAATAAAAGAAAAAAAAAGAGAAAGTTGAAAGAGGCTGAATAATCACATGACAAATGGACACATGATGTGGGAAGCCACACCCACAATCCAAGATAAGACAATATGTGTGTCTCCCTACAGGGTCATCAAAGCAAAATATCTGAAGAACTTTGCACTAGCCACCCACCAATTTTTTTTAAAATGCATAGATACTGGATGTTGCGCACAGACCCTCCATGAGCAATGGCTGATAGGTATGGATGGTGAGATAGAATCATGGAGATAAATGATGATTTATATTAATATTAGCATACTTAACATAGAACAGGGTGATGGAAATAATTAAGCTTTAAAGGTCACAGAGTACATTTTCACACTATAAAAAAATTGTATAGCAAAATATACACTCCCAAAATGCACAAAGTAGAGCTTTTATATTGATAATGTTTCTAAATAAACAACATTAACAGTCTCTCTTTCTAGAGAAAGAATGAATAGTTTTTTTTAGTAACTTATCTCTTTTCATTCAGCCAAAAATAGAAGTTTTGACACTAAACTGACCTGTGGTGACCCCTACTAACCTTGAACGTCAGACCACCTATCCCATGCCCATCCTTAAATCAATCATAGACTAATTTCTGTTCATAAGACACAAACAACTAAACAAAGACTTGTTTATCAGTACAAATAAAGTACATGAAGTAAAGACAACTAACTTATAATACCTTTGAATACTGAATTTGATCTATTACTTTAATAAATTCTTCTCTGAAAAAGAAAAAAGGTTATTTCCTATAAGTCTAACATAAACAAAGGGGAACCACTCTTGACTGATAAATTATTTATCTATTTATTGATCTACTAGGAGAAAAGAAGACAGGGTTAGGGTTAGTTTAATGGGAAAATGAATAATTTATCAGTCAAGAGTGGTTCCCCTTTGTTTATGTTAGACTTATAGGAAATAACCAAAAAAATTGTTAGAGACTGGAATTCATTTTTATATGCTGTATAAACTAAAAAAATTACTTAAAGGACTAAAATGTGTTTAACAACAAAGGGGTGCTTCTTCTAGTTAAGAGAAATAAGATGGCTTTATATAGTGCATACAATCTGAAAATGCCCTTTGATCTCAATGTGAAATCTTCAGTAAGTTTATGTTTATAGTTGGCATAAAGAACAACCTCAACAAACTCTCTATAATTAAAATGACCAGTTATTTCCTTAAATCTAAGTGAACAGCACTCTTATACAACAGGCTCAAAATGGTCACTGTTCCACTATTAAAATCTTTATTAATATGTGTATAAACTAAGTGCAGCAAAAATTCTGTTAAATATTTTAAACAAACAGAAGGTCCCATCATTTCCTGGATAAAAAGAATAAATTCAATAAAGATAATCCACTTACACATGTGCAGATTTAAAAGTCCAGCAAAAATTCTGTCCCTGATAGAGAGAAATTAACATTGCGCATAAAACTTATTTACAATTAAGTTAGAAATAAAACAATTATTGCGTATTAATAGTGAAAGTAATAAGTGGACAGACTTTAAGTTTGTGCATGCATAAGTAAATGTACTTTAACATACTAGACATACCAAGAAGATGCAACCAGTAAATAAATTCATTAAAAAAAAATAAAGTAACTAGATTATTATTTTTAATGGACAAGACTAAATAAACATTTAAAAATTTAAATTATACAAAAATTACCCTGTTCAGATTAGTTTTTAACTGAAGTTTGTCTTTCATCCCCTATGTCTTACTGTCCTCCTCACTGTAAAAGGGTGTCCATCTCACAGCTCTTACCCACTCTCTTGGTAATCGTTAAAAAGAGAAAATGGCTTTCTCCCACCCGATATGCACTTAAACCCTCATTTTTAAAGCTGCATTGGAAAAGAAATTGACAAAGATTTATCTCAGAATTTGTGCAATTATTAAACATATATTCAATGGAATTTTAGTATGTATGACCTTGTGTCACATCCAGTTTATAGTGGATGGGTAAGGTAAATACATATGACTAATATTGTCAATATTTAATTACATCATCTTGATTGTCAAATATAACATCAGTATTCATTGACAAATCAAAAATAGTCTTCATGTCAAGTATCGTTACACAAGCATTCAACTACTTTGACTCTTCTCCCTTTAATTCAAGGTGGTGCTACTGATAGATTGAAATTCCTGGGACATATTCACCTTGTTTATTTATTATATGTTGTCTGATGACAAGAACATAGCCAAAGGAGATGGCCAGAAGTCCAGCTTTGTGCTGGACTGGATGGCTTTTGAGCTGGCCATCCTTCATCTGGCACAAGCTTAAGCCAGACCTGTTTTGATCTTCACATATTGTAACAGGACCCTAATTTGTCACCATAATACCAATCATTTTTCCACCACTCAAAGATTCCACATGGAATAGCCCACTATGCATAGAATAGTGTTCAAATGCAACATTCCACTTCAACCAATTACAAGAGTGGACATCCTTTCCCCACTGTTCTTTCCCAAAGGCTGAGAGCATATAGTACTAAGGCCTATGTGCTTATTTACCCTCTAAAAACTGTCAAAAACAAAAACCAGATTTAACCATGAATGGACCAAAGAATATGGATGTAGAATAATCATACTAAGTCCAATTACCGTTGAATTGGCAAGACAAGACAGCAAGCAGTCATAACCCAATACGATTCTGGTATGCTGTAAAGACCACTGCAAAGTGGCAGGATTTATGGAGCCTCAGAGGATCATACAAACCGAGCAGTCAATCAGGACTCAGGGAATGGAATCACCCAAATACATGAGTGGACTGTTCTGAATTCCCATAAGTACCAGTTGTCTTGACACTGGTTCAGTTGTGCTTGGCCAGTCACATTGTTCAAACCAATTGTTGACTGACTGACTTCAGTAATGGATTTATATCTAGAAGCAGAAATTATGATTTTCACTACAAAGGTGTAAACGATAGCAATATCTATTCTGTAAGTGATGGAGAGACACATACAAGACAAAGATATACAATGTTTTGTATATACATAATGCTCTGTACAGTATGCTGTTGTAATTTGGAGATTGGTAGTAAAGGGAAACATGCAGTTAATCAACACACCACTACAAATAATATAATAAGTCCTCCTTTTCCTGTCCAAGTCTTCCTTTTTGGATAGTGATGTCCTTCTTTAGGGAAATTTGTGAATGGTCACCCTATCCTCCCAGCACTCGTGGTGGGTGTTCAAAACCAGGCAAAAGCTGTGATTCCAAATGCTGATTTTCAAGGTAGTCAATACTGTTGTAATTGATTGTATGCTGTTGTAATGTGGTGATTTTCAGTAAAGGGAAACGCACCACTACAAATAATATAATAAATCCTCCTTTTCCTGCACAAATCTTCCTTTGTGGATAACAATGTCCTCCTTTATATAAGTTTGTAAATATGGCCACCCTACCCATCCTACACTTTAATCCTAGATTGAAGGTCAGGAAGAGTTGGTTGTCTGTGAACACGTGCGTGTGAATCTATTATATAAAATTGTTGACTAAATAACTGCAGTTTACATTAGTGAGTTGTCATTATTGACACTGTTTATCTTTTATAAATGTCAACATACCTTTTATATCTGAGTTCTTGTTTGATCACTAGAACTAATTTATAGATCTATCTTTAAAAATTAAGTTATGACACCAAGCTGTACTTACCCATACTACATATGGGTTGAAAGATGATAATTATTGAAAATAATGTATGTAAAGTTGCTTTTATTTAGGATGATTATTTTTTAAATAATTAAAGATTTTTTTTTTTTTTACTGCTTTTTTACTACCCAATTAGCTCAGTCAGTATAGCATTTGGCTCGGAATCACAAGTTTCTTGGTTCGATACCGGCCCTCATCAACTCAGCGTATGAGTAGCACAGGGATCTGTGCGGTAAAGTGAAGAGCTGATGGTAGGTGTGGTGCTCCACCTCAGATGCTAAAATAATCTCCCTGGTCTAGCGTTAGTGAAAAGGGGATAGACTCCATCACTGTCTGGCTGATACCGACATTAGGCCACATTTTCGACTTTTTACTTATTTATATATAATTTTTTTCATTTGTTTTTACTGCTTATTTACTACAGGTTATATCATTGTTCAAACTAAATAAATTTTACTATTGAAGACAAAACCACTAAAAATTGATATTTATTTCTAATTAAAAATTGATAAATATTTAATCTTTTTATTTTCCAGACTTGGAAAGTTAGTTATAACCAAAATTAAAAGAAAATAGATTTCTAAGTTTTTAATTGAGTTTTTCTATCTCCATTGTTGCAATGTATTGGTAAAAGTGATGTTGAAATTAAATGAATTCTTTTTTTATGTCTTAAATTAACAACAAATATATCAAGCAAAAAATAACTGAAATGTAATTTTCTTTTTCTTTTTTTTTTTAATTCAATTGAAAAACTGAAATTCAGTTTTGTAAAATAGATTACATTTGTAGGTAAACATATTTATCTTTTATTCTTAGGTAAAAAGTTAACTTCTCAGGTTTGATTTTTAACTTCTTGTGTATTAGAAATATTTTTTATGTTAGTTGGTTATTTTGCTTAATGGCATATCAACTCTTGTGGTCTATTTAATGCTGAATTTATTTTTTTTGTACATATGATTTGTAAGTTTATAGTTTGTAGGTAAATATTTTTGTTTGGTTTTATAAACTGGTAGAACTAAAATAAGGAAAAATTTGAAAAAACTATCTGCACTCTGCTTAAAAGTTGAACTTGTGTCATATCCTCTCCATTAATAAATATTAACAGTGGAACAAGAGTAGTCTATCCTCATCGGGTTCAGTTTGACATTCATTACCAACTACAACAAAATACACTTAACATGGCCACATTAAAGTGGTCAAAATTTGAATATAATAACCAAAAATTAAACAATAATCCAAATGGTATAAATAAGGTAAAAAATAAAATACTGAGTAGGCTATTTACTTTTCTATGCATTTTCTCAACTCGTCCACTATGTGCAGGATATGACACAGGGTCAATTTTTAAGTAGAGTACTGAGGGTTTGAATTCAGATTTTTATTTTGAGGTAAAAAAAAAATTCTCAGGTTTGATTTACAATGTAACTGTCAGTTTGTGAAAAGGTCAAGATTGATAAGAACACTATTGCAGCAAAGATTAATTGTAAAAAGGTATTTTGGTAGTAGAGGGCCTGAGGGGTAGTGGCTAATGTGCTGGACTGTGGTGCTATAGTAAGCAAATTCGAATTCCAGTTGTAATATTACATTCACTTTCAGACTAAACCCTTTGAGAAAAGTATGAACCCTTCATCCACACACACCCCAGATATGGGTTAAATAGTACCACTACTTAGCTCAGTTTTCATATTCCACAAAAACTATTATTATTATTTCACTTTTTGTGAGTTTTTCACGCTGGTGTAAACTGATAGTCTTTCCCTGGAGGCTGAGGGACAGCAAGTCTCCTCAGGTCTCTAAGACTCTTCTAGCCGATCTTGACAATGATGTTGTTTGGATGGTCTCAAATCTTCCTCTGATTTCCAATTCCTCCAGACTCTCCGACCATTCCAAGAGCACCAACGACAATTGGTACAACCATTACCTTCATGTTCAACAGTTTTTTTCTGTTCTTTGGCAAGGTCCAAGTATTTCTCACTTTTCAATTTCTTTCATTTTCACTCTGTAATCTTCCAATATGGCAAAATCCATGAGGTGACAAGTTATCTTCTTTTTGTTAATTAATGCTAGATTTAGTCTCCTGGTTGGAATTAGGTTATCCATCTGTATCTCTAAGTCCCAGAGAATTTGATGTTTCATTCTCTGGTTTGTACATATACCATTTAGTAGAATGGTCAAAATTTTGTTTCTAGCACAATTCCAAGTGAATCACCTTTCCCCACCCAGTCATGACTAGTCTTGTACTCCCATTCAGCTAGTTTATTGCATTTGTTTATTTTATGAGCAACCGTTTCATCTCTGTCTCCATATATCTTACACTTGCTATTCTGTTGTCTCATTTATTTTCATTTCGACATAGTTTGTTCTTATTGCATTTTCTTGTGCTGAAATTATAAAAAATTCAGTTTCTCTCTTAAGGTTTTTCTTTGTTAGCCATGTCCAGATCTTCTCATGTGCAATCTACCCAGTTTTATTATTATTATCATTATTATTATTATTATTATTATTATTATTATTATTATTATTATCATTTGATTAAATTGTTGATTGGTTGTATTTACAGCATGTCAACCCTTGGGTTATTTTATGCCAAAAATGTTTTGTTTTCTTCATTGTTAGGTATTCAATTTTTTTTAAACACAATTCTTTTTTGAAAAGGGTTGTGAGGTTTGCCATAAGAGTTGGGAAAATCCTATAGTTTCTAGGGCTTGACATGACTGGGGGCCTCTTTGTCTACCCATCTAACTTAACTAAAGGCCAAAGAGAAGTGTTGTATGTGACCAGAATTCCATCCTTGAGCATCATGGATAACCACCTATGGCCAAGAGGTAGACCCATTGGAGGGGGGTTGTCTTATCCCTTTGCAGAGGTACAATCTGCATATTCTACAGCCCCAGCCAACTGGGCAGTTGATTAAATGATGCCTTTGAGTCATGTCCTCTTTATATAAGTTATATTATGATTGTTTGCAAATAAGAGGAAGCTATAAATAAATTAGTATTTACTAGTTGTCTCCCTTGGGAAATTATAATAACCATTGCGAACATGAATACAAACACTGCACTGTGATTAAATTGTAACTTGGATTGAAAATTGCTTTATTCTGTAAGAGCTTATGAACCCTGTCGTGCTAACAAACTCTAGCTACAATGTGCTGTTATTGCTATATTACTATTACATACATGCACCAATGAGTTCACTATAATATACACTGCCACCATGTAGCTATGACTTTCAGACAAGAAATGAAGCTCAGGTAATCAATAAGTCATTAGCATTACCTTGAAAGTGATTAACCCCTTACCTACCAACTGTGCATGCAGGTGGAAAAATTCTATTCTACATCCTTTGCATGCCAGAATATTAGAAATATTTTCTGTAAGTGAAATGGACTGATTTGTGGGACTTTTTTACAGTTATCAATATTAAGATATGCAGTTGAAGCTATATTTGTTTACAAATAAAAAGCATTCTTTTGTAGTTACCATTTAGCTTTTTTACTCTGTTTCATTACAGTCAAAGCAGTGCAGCCATACAGTAGCACTGACATGGCTATGGCTTGGAATAATTAATACTTATCAATATTTTCATATGATCGATAATCTGTCTATAGTAGTCCATGTCTTTCCTATGTGTATATTGATATAGTTTTCTGTAGATGAGATATGACTACCTAGGTATTTGAACTCGTCTACTAATCTTAGTCTTACCACCAGGAAGGCATGCAATTTAAGATCTTGAATTTATTGATATATAGGCCTTCACAAAAACATACTGCAGATTTACTAATCTAAAATACTGACTGTAGGGCAGGTTTTCAGCTAATTAAAGATAGGTACAGCAGACCTCCTTTTTAACACAGATTTTTTTTATCTCTGTATGAAAGTAAATATACTCAGGTCTTGCTGCTTAGAATCAAGTAACATACAATAATCTATCTATACATATATAAAGGGCAGTTGTGTGTGTATGTATGTCTGGAGGAAAATTCAAAAATAAAACAATTAACGACAAAGTAAATATATATACACATTAAATATCACCAGAGCTTGGTTTTTGAGCAAAAATAATAGAGATTTGATTTATATTCATGAAGATAATTAAAAAATAAAATGTAAATGATAACAGCATGGATTTTTTAATTTTTTATTTAATATTTTAGATAGTAGACATTAACATTTCTTTTCAGAATAGCTGGATTAATGCAAGGTCTATTTTTTTACATAGGTATTTAAATGGGGCATCCTACAAGGATTCAACTCACGATTCAGTAATAATGGATCTGCAGGACTAAATTAAATCATCCCCCTCTACCCAGGCGATGCCGGGTAGCCACTTCTAGTACATATATAAAGGGCAGTTCTGTGTATCTATATGTCCAGAGGAAACTTCAAAAATAAAACAATTAACAACAAAGTAAATATATATAAGTATTAAATATCACCAGGGCTTGGTTTTTGAGCAAAAATAATGGTTTGATTTAAATTCATGAAGATATCTAAAAAATAAAATTTAAATGATAACATGGAATCTTTTCCATTTAATATTGTAGACATAAATTTCTATTTTCAGAGTGACTTGATCAACGCAAGGTCTTTTTTTACATAGGGATTTTAATGGGGCATCCAGTGGGGATCCAACTCACAATTCAGTAATAATGGATCTGCAAGACTAACTTTTAAAAAATCCCCCCTCTACCCAGGCAACGCCAGGTAGCCACTTCTAGTATAAAAGAAAGCACAAACTAAAGATGCAATAATAGACATGGTTCTTTGTGACTATTCCAAACTTTGGGGGGGGGGGATTCTTGGTACAAATATTAGCTGGAGGAGCATCCGCCTCAGAACAACAGGAATCAAGGTTTGATACTGGCCCTCAACAAGTCAGTGGAAGAGTAGCACAGCTTGGATCTGTATGGTAAAGCTGATGGTAGGGGTGGCACTCTATCTCAGATGCAAAACAGTCTCCCTAATCTAGCACTAGTGAAAAGGGGATAGACTCCTTCACTGTCCAGCTGATACAAACAATAAGTCAATCTGCAGTCTTTTTTAAGCACTTATCACTTGGGGAAGAAGATAGATGGGAACTACACAAGGATGCTGCATGCTGTCTTGAACAAATTCTAGAAGCAACACTTCACAAAAAATCAGCTGTATGCCCACTCACCTCCTATCACACAATTATCCAAATAAGATGAACTAGACAAGCTGAACACTGCTAGAGAAGTAAGGATGAACTCGTATGTCACGTTCTCCGATGGACACCTACACATGAACACACAAGTCTAGGCCAACCAGCAAAAATTTACATCAGCTCTGTCTACTGAATGCCATGTGGCAGACTTGCCTTGGTCGATAGAGACAGGTAACAAGAGAGTTGGGAGAATTGATGATATGGTTTCAAGTAACAAATGATAATAATCAGTTATAGTTTCAAGTAACTATTCTTAATACATTATATTGTTTCAAGTAACCTATTTAATAATCATTGTTTGTATACTGTTACATAGTTTCAAGTATTCCTATCTAATTCAAACAATTTTCACACAGTTATATGATTTCAAGTATTACAATCAACATTAATAATTTTCAAAAAGATCTATTTGTCTTTTAGACTGGTCCCTAACATGTACATGTACACTGCAGGTCAGAGTAGATATGGGAGTAGTAATAATGAATAGGTCACTCCGTTCTCTCCAGACAGGGTGTTAGTACAAACATGAAATACAGACATTCAGTGCTAAGAGTTATACATATGAATACTCTTGTTTATTCAAGTTGTGTTCATAACACTTTCTTTGTGTGCATACCCACCCACAACTGTCCGAAATTATAATCCTAATTATTCTATTTAGATTACCTCTATGTTAACAAGTATTTTAAGAGAAATCCCCACATAGAATACTTTGTCACATCCTGGTTACAATGATATTCACAAGAATAATACAATTACCCTTGCTTTTGTTTCAGTAAGTGGTTTAATTAGCTTTATTATGACTAGCAGAAATTTTGTTAAGTTTGTGTTATATGTGTTCAAATTAAGAAGTAATTCATAGAGAGAAAAATCATTATACATAATTCTTGTAACATCACATGTACGTAAATGCAAGCCATAGAAGAACAACTTAACTATATATCTCCGCCCTGTTGGCTGGGGCGTTAGAATGCACCTCTGCAGAGGGGTAAGACTCCCCCAATGGGGCCACCTGTTGGCCATGGATGGCAACCCATGATGCTTAAGGATGGGACCCAGGTGGATGAGCAGTGCATGACCTGCAACACTCCACTTACACTCTTACTTGGGCTAGACTCAATCGGCTGGTCATGTCAAGCACTAACATCTATATGACTATTTCCCTTATGGCAAGCCCCAACCCTTTTTATCATATGGGTGCTAGAAGGCGGTGGCTGAGGGTAATCTTGTCCTGGGAATGACGTTAAACTCTATCTGATGGTGAGGTTCAAGTTTTGGAGAATGTGGAGCACCCCTTCATCACCATTGCTCCTTGGTCCACTCTGACACAGATTGGTATTAGCTGTTAGGGTCCCATCTATGGGTTAAATAGAAAAACATGAGTTGATAAACAAAATTTGATTATCCATTAAGAATGAATTTATTTCAAAACTTTGTCAGCATTAAATGACCCACTGAGGTTGATATGCCGTAAAACAAAACAAAACAAACCAAACTATATAATATCTATTAATAATGGAGATTCAGTCTCTATTTGTCTGTAACCAAAACTATGTCACTGCTTATGTCACAATACATAAGATTGTCAATAATCAGAATAAAAAACAACCAAGAGGGTTATATACACTCAAAAATTGAGTAAAAAGTTTTAAATTATTTTTTACTCTCGACCTTTTTTTTCAGTAACAAGTGGTTAACTAATAAGTTTACAAATAAATGAATACCTACATTTTTGTGTAAAATTTATGTGTAAAGTATTCAAAATAATTATTTAATTAATAATTAATAGACGCACTCAACATTTTAGTTAAGTGGTGAAGAACTAAGTTCAAATTGTTTTTATTTTTTACTCCTTTAATAAATTTGATGATTTTATTTACTTGTGATACAAACCCTCTGAGATTGAATTTGTAACTCCTACTCCCCTCAGGCAATGTCTTTCAAAAATATTTTTTTTCCAGAGAGCATTTTTTACTTTAAGGAACAGAAATAAAGCAGCACTATACCTCTATTTATATCAGACTTGAAGCGGCTACTCAGCGCCACCTGGGTAGAGGCGGGGAGGTAGTCTCGTAGGTCCATTATTGTTTAATCGTGAGTTCGATCCTCACAGGATGGCCCATTAAAATCCCTATGTAAAAAGGACGTTGCATTGATCCAAACGATTTGAAAAGAAAAATTAATGTCTCCTATTTAAATACTAAATGCACAAAATTCCATACTGTTATCATTTAAATTTTATTTTTCTAATTATCTTCACAAATATAAATCAAATCTTCATTATTGTTCAAAAACCAAGTACTGGTGATATTTAATGTGTATATATATTTACTTTGCTGTTAATTGTTTTATTTTTGAAGTTTCCTCTGGACATACATATATATATAACTGCCCGTTATACATGTATAGATGGAGGTTGGCCATTTTTATTCTCTGTGTTCCAACCCAAGTGTCGGCATTTATATATGACAATAATCTTTAGTGCTTTTATTATTGATTGATTTAAAAAAAGAAAGAAAGAAAATCTGATAGGGGTGGGTGGCAAAATAGAGTCATGAAAATACATGCTGTATGACCTGATGATAATGATGTATTAACAACCTTAGACATATTCGATGAAGGCAAGAAAATAAAAACAATGGAAACATAACAATTTTATTTTATTAATGGACGATTTACTTCAGTCAGTAGTGCATCCATCTAGAAACTACAAGGTTCCTGTGGAGCACCACACCTACCATCAGCTTTCAGGGAAAGCTGATGGTAGGTGTGGTGCTCCACCTCCAGACTCAAAAACAATCTCCCCGGTCTAGTACTAGTGAAAAAGGGATAGACTCCCTCACTGTCTGATTAATACTGATACTAGGACACTCTGCAACATTAATTCCTACCTACCTAAATGCTGTCTTTGGTGGCCTTAAAGTCCCATATTTATGGAATTTATGATTATATAAATGAAATAACTGAAAATGAATAGATACGCTTTATAATTAGCACTTGATAGTTATCTTTCTTTGTGATATTATAATGATCAAGTTGACCCTGAACACCCAACCACTCAATACTTGCTGTAAATTGGTTTCTCTAATCTAGAGAATTTTAACAGTCTTGCACTGATAACAATTTTTCTATGATGTGCCATTTCTTTTTGTGTTATGGTAACATAAAAATCAGATTATTAATAATCGTCAATATTTCTATTATTGTATTTGTTTGAATTAAATCTGCGTCTTAATTCCAGCTACTTTATTATGGTTACCAGCTGCCTTATTGTCATTATTATGCCCAATGTTATTGTTGTTTATGTTGACATATATGAATGCAGCCTTAAGCTGTGTCTGACAGGTTTTTTTATGGGTCTTTTGGAAAAGCCATCTAATTAAAGCGCCAACCATCATTCAAGAAAGATATTCTCCTGGTAAAAAAAAAGTAAAATAAAATGTCCACTCAGCAGAATCAATAGAATTAACAAGTGTTTTCTCTTTGAAACAATCAATTCATTTATATCAACAGCAAAGACAGACAGGATTGAGGAAATGGCCATTTTAATTGCTTCAAACTTATGAAAATTGGAAATACAAACTAAATGAATGGGTAGACATTTGCTTTCAAATTCATATTTTTTGCTCAGTAAGTTTAACCATTGTATATCACTTGCATAACTATATATATATAAATATAAAGAAATAACAAAAGACTTAGAGATTTAGCATTATAGTCTGAAATAGACTATAATGCTAAATCTCTAAGTTTTTTGTTATTTCTTTACTTATATATTTGCTCTGTGACTCTAACATTAAGAGCACCCATTGAGCTCTCAAACTGCAACAATTATTTTATATATTACTGGCAGATTATTATCATTGGTTTCAAGGCATCATATGCCTTTTGTCAGATAAATCACCTTGGAAGAGACATCTAAATAAATATCCCTTATAAACCGTGTTCTCACTTTATTTCACCACGAGAATTTCTCGTGCATTTGTGCTGTTAACATAATGTTTGGAAAGATTTTCATTTTAAGGTGGTTGATCGTCTGTTGTTACTATTTCAGTCCAAGATCTTAATAAAAATTTCGTATTTAGATGTTTTTGCATTGAATTTTGACCTTGTAGGATCCAGAATTTATATATATATATATATATATATAGTAAACCAATGAGAATAAATAATAATTTTAAAAAAGCATTTCATAAATCAAATGTGACAAATTTTGTCCAGCAGAGCAATATATATATATATATATTATATAATTATATATATATATATATAATCAAAGTGACCTGCATGTCATAAAACATTGCAACTTTTGAAATACAAAAAAAGAAATGAATTGTTACATCTCAGATACATATTAACAGCCCAGATGTCACCAAACAGACCTGAATTAATATCAACACCTCAATTCAGACTTCCAGTTTCATTTCTATCAATATTTGGAGGAGGTAAGACTTCCCAAAATATAGCAAATCATATATTCATTTTTTTCTGATGCTTCATTTTCAACAGCCTTTAATTGTAAGTACATCATATTTTTTTCAATGCTATTTTCATCAAATTTATATAAGAAACATATGTGCAACCCACACTTCAATATGATGGCAGCAAACTCGTGGTCGAGGATTGCCATTGCTTGATAAAACAAAAAAAAAAAAAAGTTCAAAAAGTTCAACAGTGAGCTTCAAAAAGTTCAACGGTGAGCTGCGGGAATGTAACTTTTTAGTTCAGCTAAAGTCTTACACATCTTCCCACATTCACAACAAGTTATTCCAGGGAGCACAGGGTAGTTTATTGGTCCATTTCACCAATGCACAGTTTGGTGATTCATCAGGCCAGCTCTGCTCAGACACGGCCTTCCACACTGTTCACATAGTAGACCAAATATATATACATATAAATATTCAATATACATAGATACATATATATGTATATAAATGTAACACGTGTTAGTAAATCTATTTTATCCATTCAACATTATCTTTCCTTTTAACATACCATTGGATTCATTTCCATTTTCAACTTACATACATACATACATACATACATATATATATATATATATATATATAATTTTTTTTTTTTTTTTTTAAGGCACAAAATAAAATTCCAAACAAAATCAGCAACCAGAGTTCAAATCTTGTATGAGGCTGTTTACTTTTCACTTTGAGCTAAATCTTTCTCAGATATGAATAAATACCAAACTATGTGAATGAAAACTGGTTTTGATTTTGGTTTGTTTAATGGCATATCAACCCCTTACATGCTATATAAACCAAAATTCAATTAATTTGTAAATCTTTGATTATAATCATAACTATTCTCATTTTCAATTTATATCCACTGATAAAATAAAAGTTTGTTTTCATTTACATAGTTGTCAACTGAGAAATTCTATTAGGGAAAAAGTTAAAACAAACTTCATCTTTAATAATAAATTTGAATGTCAGTGTGTCACATTTTTTTTTACTTTACTCCTAGTGGCAGTAACCCAACATATAATACGATTTTGCAATCATGCCAACTCAATGAACAAATTGCACTGAATCCAAGATAAAGATAAATATTTATAGAGAGAAAGATATTACTAGCTTAATTGACATCTTTTTGGGTGGCTTTTAAGCTAGTCAATTATATAAGTTCTGGAGTTTCCAATTTATTTGTTTCAAGAATTATTGAATGCTCAATTGATTGTGACTGTAAATTCTTTATCATCATTATTTTTGCGTGTTTTTTTTTTTTTTGTTTTGTTTTTTCACCACTTTTCACTTAAATCTAAGTGATAAGTCTCATCAACTCTTCTGGACTCTTCTGAGTATTCTTACCAATCTGTGGTCTTAATAGTCATGATCTTTCCTCATATTTCCAGTTCTCTCCATTCTCTTTTCTAGATTCTTGGGGATTGTTCCAAGTGCTCTGACTACAGCTGATATTACTATAAGCTTCATATTTCAATCCTTTTTTTTAAATTTTTTTACACTCTGTTCAGATCCAGGTATTTCTTGAGTTTTTTTACTTTCCTTTATTTTAACTCTGTGACCTACACTAGCTGTCACATTTGTTTCTTCTTGTTTATTATTATTATTATTGTTCATTGTGAATTTTTCATATCAGCTTTAGAGTGTGAGAGACAGCAAGTCTCCTCGGGTCTCCAGGACTATTCTGAGTATTCTAGCCAATCTTAACAATTCTGTGGTATGGATGGTTTTGATTCTTCCAGTTACCAATCCCTCTTGTTTTTTACCAAACTCTTTGGGACAATTCCAAGGCACTAACTACAATTAGTATCACCTTCACCATCATGTTTCATAGACTTAGTTCTCTGGCAAGGTCCAGGTATTTGTCCATCTTTTCGTTTTCTTTCATTTTCACCTAATAATTTTCCAGGATGGCTTCCACTAGATGACTAGATGTATTCTTGTTGATTAACACTTGGTGAAGAGAACTTGTCATATAGTGGATTTTGCCATCCTGATTATTATTATTATTATTATTATTATTATTACTACTGCTACTACTACTACCTGTAGATTCTAAACTTTTTAATGTGTATTATCTGAATTATTCGAACTATTGTCCTCATCTTCATTGTTATCTGTACAACATTTTGGCTGATGTGCCCTCCGGCCTTCTTCAGGTATTTCTTGTCGGACTCGGAACCTTCTATTCAAACTTGAGAACCTTCTTTTCATAATTGGAAACCTTCTTGTCGTAATCGGGAGCTATCACGGAACTTTGAACCTAACCCTTTATTCAGTCCATGGGGGTATCCTATTCTCATTCACTAACCATAGCTGGGGTAGAGGTGTTAAACTGTGTTAATTATTATTTTTAATGTGTGTCTGTCAAACTTTCCAACAAAATGTCCTTTCCTATTCATTTATTTTTCCAGCGGTCTGTTAGTCAATTTTCCAATTCTTTCTTTACATCAACTTTTTTCTTTATTCATCCAACTATCATATATCTTAATTTATAGATATAGTTAAAGGCAAAATATATTTGTCAACTATTAAGGTTCAATTCAACAAATGGTCTACACAATAGAAGTGTCTGATTCAACAACATAGAAACAGCAATATGTTTAACAGACAAACAAAATTTTTTTTTTTTAAATGGATCGAGGCATAATGCTTATATCTGAAAATGTTTCTGTATGCTTACATTTTAAATAAACATCATGGTTGGCAGACTTACAAAAACAAGACAAAAAAGATTCAGGCCTGCTTGCTTTGAAAAATAAAGCATGTATTGTTGTCAGATGAGGAAGGCACACAGTTACTGTGAAACCTAGCCTATATATTTTGCATTTGCCTCTAAACGTGCTAACATACCATCTTCCTATTATCTGAACAAAGTTCTCAGCATTATCCTGGAACTGTCAGCACCTTGGGCGTGTTGCTCATCACGCCTACACATGATTTTGCAGATGCCAGGCTACATTAATATTCAGTTTCGTTTGGTTGCAATTATATGGCTAAGAATCAAATTGGGATTAATTACCTTCTGGAATAATGTTTGAAGCTTACTTTCTTGAGTTAAATAGAGAAGCATAATGATAGATTAATACAAATTAAAGTGAATAGATTGATAGAGATAACTATATAGAGAATAGAGTGACAGCTATATGAGACAGCTATATAGGTTGATGGATAGGCGTTGAGGATAGACAGGAAGAGACTAAAAGAGAAATGATTAATTGATAGAAATATAGTGGGACTAATAAGAACAGTATATGATTGATGGAAGATAGAGTATTTTTCTTGGAACTTACTTGGATGAGAGAGACTTGAATGAATGAAATCTGCTAAGTTGATTGTAAGAAAAGTTGGTATAATGAAATAACAGGTGCCCAGACTGAGATCGTGATAAAGACAAAGGGTTGCAAACATATTTAAAACATCTAAGAAAATATTATATATAATATAGATATAATGGTAATTTATGAGGAAGTGTGTCCCGGTCTCCTGCCTAAGAAATTGCTACCCGGTGATTATCAAAATAACGTCCCCAGCTATGTCGTCTCAGTGGTGTGACTTGAAAGAAAACAACCAATTTAGGGGGTGTTAAATGTATTTTAGGGGGGAGGCTTCTCTTTTTTTGTCGTAATTCCTATTTATTTATCGTAATTTGTTTAGAAATTTATTTATAGAAATTTGTCGTAATTCTTATTTAGATATGAAGATGGATATCTATCTATCTCAATTTGTTCATTTTTTACTTTGTTTTTATATATCTATCCACCCAACTCCATTTATTCAACTTCCCCCGCCCTCTATAAAATACATTTAACGCCCTAAGTTGGTTGTTTTCTTTCAAGTAACACCGCCGAGACAACATAGCTGGGGACGTTATTTTAATAGTCACCGGGTAGCAATTTCTGAGGCAGGAGACCGGGACTCACTTCCTCATAAATTACCGATATAATTCCCACGTATCTTTGTATGTTGTCTATCTAGTCAGATTCCTGTCATAACCTAAAAGTCATAATGGATTGGTTCATGTAAAATATGCTAACAAAGAAAAAAAGGGGTGAATAGCAGTGACTAAAATTGGGCTACAGAAATGTTGCTGTTTGAAAAGTGAGTTATTGAAAGAATAAGTGAAAGAAAGAGTCATTAGGTGATGAATTTGAAGAAAGGTTGAATGATTTAAAATTATTTCTATATACCAAACTCTCTGCACTATTAGGATGTGATAAAAGATCAATTTGTTAAGTGGGGTTTGACAGATTTGAATTTAAAGTTTTCCTTCTCGTAGACTGGTTACCTAACCAAAGTTAAAGTGCTCAGTCTGACTTACTATTTACTAATCACTAGATTTACAGTTATATGAGATAAAAAATATCTGGATTTGAAGCAAAAAGATTGAAACGTTATTTAGATTGTATTCTTAAAGAATCTCAAAGAAATTTAAATAAATTAATTTTTCACTGGTAATAAGTAAGTTTTAGTGTCCGACTAAAACCACAAGATTCCTGGTTTGATACTGGCCCTCACTGACTCAGCATATGAGTAGCACAGGGATCTGTGCAGTGAAGTAAGGAGCTGATGGTCGGTGTGGCGCTCCACCTCAGCCGCAAAAACAATCTCCTTGGTATAGCATTTGTCAAAAGGGGATAGACTCCTTTGCTGCCTGACTGGCTGATACCGACTTTAGGCCACCCCGATGAGCTTACTTACTTTATATTACTTAGTGGACCTCTTGTTTTTATGTTTGTCTGTTTCAGTTTTATGTTAGAATAGATAGAAATTACACCTTTCAGATAAAAATAAATTCTCTATTGAACAAAACAATTAATCCACCAAAAAGTTGGCTACAAATTTCGAATATTCTTCAGGAGCCAACTTTTTTAGATATCTATATGGCTGCTGCTGATTGTACGGCTGTAGTAAAGAGCAAATCACATAACAATTAAAGTGATTAAAGAGACAGTCACAATCCAACAGCTTTTCTTCGTTTCAGAAACCGGGCAGTTGGCATCAATAGAAACGAAAAGAGTAAATCAAAGTCAGTGGAGACATTCAGTCTCGTTAGCAGCAAGTAGACAATGCTCTCTTTCTTTTTCTCCTTCTCTTTCTCTGACCCACTCACCTTACACCGGTACAGTAAGCAGTCAGTGACTTGAACTTTCTACTTACTAGATAATTATTACTGTCCAGACACACAGCAACATAGACACATGCAAGAAACTTTTTAACACGTCAAGAACTCTGTCTCATTTGAACATTAACGAACAGAATTTACTAACGAAATGGACAGAAATTATATTATTTCTGTCATCTTCTTTTCTGAAGTTATATGCATTATATCATGTTAAACAAATTTCAAGTTGTTTTTTCTAATTTACAACTTGTCTGAATTTTTTAGATGAGGCTTATAAGGGTTGAGTTCTAAGTGACAATTATCTGTAGTTTGCAGGTTCAATCCTGACCACGTGTGATAATAACATAAAATATTCAATATAGCTTAACACTTGTACCCAGTCATGGTTAGCATAATGAGAACAGTCTACCTCGGTGGATTGAATAAAAGTTTTGGTTCGAAGATTTGTGGAAGCTGCCGATTACGACATGAAGGTTCCCGAGTTCGATAAGAAACACCTGAAGAAGGTCTGTGTTCACATCAGCCGAAAAATGTGTATATAGCAATAATGACGACGAAAACAGTCCGAAAAATGCAAATACAAATTTACATATTGCTTTAAACAAGATGAATACTACACATGTGCAAGACCTACTGGCCTAATTCTTGGCATGACTATTTGTATTTCTCTAAATTTTTTAGATTGTCCTCATCTTCCTTGTTATCTGTTCAACGTTTCAGCCGATGTGCCCTCCGGCCTTCTTCAGGTATTTCTTATCGGACTCGGGAACGTTGTACAGATAACAATGAAGATGAGGACAATAGTCCGAATAATAAAAATAATACTAATGGATTATTAGGTTACCAAGAAAAAAGCAAGAAATCTCCGTTTCCCAACATAGGTAATTATTTTTATACCTGAATTACTTATGAATAACTTAATGATCTATTCCAATAAAATTAAACTTTACACAAGATTTCAACATTTTTTCACGTGTTACGTTTTTGTCAAATAGTACTAACACACACACACGGACGCACATACACACACACACGCATTATGTTTCACCCCTTTCCCCTTTGCCTATCCACCAACTGGAAATTGACCATGTGATATTCTATTCGTCTCTAGAGGTTGGTAATGGGGGCACCTGTGTTGTAATCATTGTCCTCGTATGAAATGGACACGGCCCACGAGCTCAAATCTTGGACATGGCTTGTAGTATTTCACATAGCGCTAATACTCTGGGGGAAAGTATACATCTAACTATTGTCCCCTCAGACTAGGACACGCTGGGATTTTTAACCTTGGCTTCGTAACCTGTTTAGGAGAAGGAAAACCTGAATTCAAACCTGTTAAACTTCGTTTACAAAATTAACTTGTTGTATCCGGCTCGTGCGGAAAGGTAGTAAATGCATACCAGATTAACTTATCTTTACAGAAACTTTTACAAACATTTTTTGCAGAAATTTACATTCCAAATTCAATTTCTTTCATTACCTTTAAATCACCTTTAAGCACCCCAGACGATTTTTAGACGCATTTTTTTTAATTATAAAACTGCTAACCATAACCCCTAATCTCAACCCCATCCTCTAACCCTAGAAAAATCTATTTTTAAATAAATACTTTTTAATATTAACTATCCGTAGAGGCACATAGAAAATAAATAAACATGTCTTTCGTTTTAAGTTTTATCTAAAATAGATTTTTTTTTATCAAAATCAAAAACTATTTTATTAGATTAAGAATTAAAAAATAATATTTTTCCTAATTTAAAATAAAATTATTGTTAGTGTTGAAAAATATTCATCAACTTCTGATTAATAAGCAAAACTTCTGATTCATTAAAAGTAATGCTCTGTGCCAGAGCGGCGATTGAGTGTGATTTAGGATTGTCCCATAAAACTGTTAACTATTCCCGTGTAAACTTGTTTTTTGTTTAAAGTTTTTGTAAATAAAAAAACTATTTTTATTTGGAAAAAAAAAAAAACTATTGAAATAAAAAATGTGTCTAAAAATCTTCTGGTAAAAAAAAACGGATGTTGACTGTGTAAATGAAAAACAGGTCCTTCTGAATCCAGGTCGCCCCTAGGGTGCTTAAAGGTGACTTGGTCCCATTTTCCCTTAATTCAAATGACCTTTGTTTAAAACCAACGGCATTGTTTAAATAATAAATGTGCTTCGCCAGATAAGGAGTCAAATTTCCTCATGTGGATAAGAACTCTCATCAAAAAGATGTCTTTACGATTGGAAACACAACATAACTAATAATTACATATATTCAGACTTTTACTCTTCATATTTTCTTTCATCCATGTTTTGTCAACCCTCAACCAAAAATAGATGGGGTTAAAAGCAAACCCAAGGAACACGCACCAAGAATATCCAGATACCTACATTTAACCTTAAAACACCCAAAACCACTTATGCCCCATAATTTAGTTAAACCCCATAAACTACAATATCAGAGTTAACCGGACCACATGACCCCCCCCTCTCTCTCTCTCTCTCTCTCTCTCTCTCTCTCTCTCTCTCTCTCTCTCTCAAACGTCGATTAAGCTACTGTCAGATCAATTCAGTCAAAGACAGATTGTTTATTTAAATAACAGCAATAAACTCATTGTATTATTGTGTCGTCTTTTTTCTCCAATTACACATTATTCGGTTATTTCCTATAAGTCTAACATAAACAAAGGGAAACCACTCTTGACTGATAAATTATTTATTTATTGATCTACTAGGAAAAAAGAAGACAGGGTTAGGGTTAGTTTAATGGGAAAATAAATAAATAATTTATCAGTCAAGAGTGGTTCCCCTTTGTTTATGTTAGACTTATAGGAAATAACCCATTATTCTTTGTTATTCATTCATTGGTGACCTGGGAACTTTTGCTAAAATGTCTTTAATCTCTACTCTACTGGAAACTTCAAACTTTGGAACCAACACATTGTATAGGATTATATTTTAATTTCTTTGCTGTCATATACAACTTTTGTTGAAATATGAGCAGAATATCTTATCCAACAAGAGACTCGTAAAAATAACTGCATTTTTTTTTTGTTAGTTAGAAAGCAGCCAATAGTTGTTGTTAAATACAAAGAATGACTTAGTTGTTTTTAGATAATGTTACTGGAGCAAAACCATCAGCAAATATAAATTCAGCCTGTAAGTAATATCACTAAAATAAATACATTCACCTTCACTTTATATATATCCCATAGATCAAGGGAAGTAACTGATGATCCCGAAACCATATTTAGTTATCTGTAAGTATTCACCCAACCTATTCACCACAGGTAGGATGTGACACAAGGTCGCACGTATGGGTCATCCAGTGCGTATCGAGCTCGTTCTTCAATAGTAATGGATCTGCGATACTATCTTTTTAACCACACAATGATGGGATGCTCTATTATCTGCATGATTAAATAGACATTTCGGACCATATGACCTTTAGGCACCCCTTTTGCAATCTCGTTTCATAAGGACATTTTTTTTCATTTACACTGTCAACATCCGGTTGTTTGTTAGGGTTAGGGGTTAGTTTTATAATTTAAAAAAAAACTCTAAAAATCATCTGTTAATAAACAACCGGATGTTGATGGTGTAAATGAAAAAAATGTTCCTTATGAAACGAGATCGCAAAAGGGGTGCTTAAAGGTCATATGGTCCGACATTTCTAAATGTTAACATTTGTATGGAAGTTCCTTTATGATAATATGATTTTAAAAGTCTCCACCTGTTCACCATTCCTGTCAGCACATTATAGGAATCTTTCCCAGGTGGTCTCCATAATTCAGTTCAGGTTTTCTAATAAAGATACTATCATATGATTATTAACATTTTTTAATCGCCTGTGGAAGATTTCAAGAACGTGTTGACAGGGATGGTGAACATGTGGAGACTGTTTGAAATTATATAATAAATGTACCTCCATAAGGATGTTAACATTTTAAAATTATCCTATATATGCAACTAGAAGCGGCTACCCAGCATCGCCTTGGTAGAGGGGGTGATGTTTTGAATTTTTTCTCCTAGATCCATTATTACTGAATCGTGAGTTGGTTTCCCACAGGATGTCCCATTAAAATCCCCACGTAAAAAAAGACCTTGCATTGATCCAGCCACTCTCAAAAGAAAAAAATAATGTCTACTATTTACAACATTAAATGCAAAAAAAATTTCCATGCTGTTATCATTTAAATTTTATTTTCTAATTATCTTCACGAATATAAATAAAATCATATTATTTTTGCTCAAAAACCAAGAGGATGATAGTGAATGTTTATATATATTTACTTTCTCGTTAATCGTTTTATTTTCATAGTTTCCTTTGGACATACATACATACCAACTGCTCTTTTATATAGATAGATGGTACCTTGACTTACGAGTTTACATCGTAAAGCTCTTAACTCTATTTCCTCATATGTCAAATCAATTTTCCCTATCTGAAATGCCATTAATTCGTTCTAGCACACACACACAAAACAAATTGCGGTGAAAATAAGCTCTCAAAAATATAAGTAAAGTCGTCGGGGTGACCTAAAGTCGGTATCAACCAGACACCAAGGGAGTCTATCTTATTTTCAGTAGCGCTAGACCAAGGAGATTGCTTTTGAAGTCTGAGGTGGGCGCAACACCTACGATCAGCTCCTCACTTTACCACACAGATCCCTGTGCTATTCATACATTGAGTTGGCAGAGACCAGTATCGAACCCGGAACATAGTCGGTTGCTCTACATATTCCAGTGGATATTTTTCTGTAGCCGAGTAAAACACATTAGCTTGTACTTTAGAAAGGATGTACATTTGATGATCCCGTCCCAAATATGGTGAGGCCTGTGGCAGGAAAAAGTTGATTATATTGTTCTTATGTACAATATGCACTGAAAAATCTGGTAAAAGGATGTCTTATAAACAATAATACGGCGGGATAGGCGTGTTCACCGTTGACTTCGCGGCTGAAGCATCTGTTGCATGGTCGATGAGGATGTCGAGCTGACAAACGTTTGAAAGAAATGACAATAGCTAAAACAAGGAGAACAAAGACAATGTGGTTAGGTTAAAAATCGCCAATTTCATCACCCAATAACAAATAAAACAAAGAGTTGGATTTTTTATCTTGAAAAGGGCAATTCGCATACATTTGAATTTATGTCCTGAAAATGACAGCTTGCATGTATTTGGATTTATGTCCTAAAAGGAAAGGTCGCATGTAGGTGGATTTATGTCATGAAAAGGACAGGTCACATGTCGTTAGGTTTATGTCCTGGAAAGGACAATTCGGATGTAGTTGGATTCATGTCCTAAAAAGAAAGGTCACATATAGGTGGATTTATGTCATGAAAAGGAGAGTTCGCATGTCATGTCCTGGAAAGGACAATTCGGATGTAGTTGGATTCATGAAAGGTCACATGTAGGTGGATTTATGCCATGAAAAGGAGAGTTCGCATGTCGTTAGGTTTATGTCCTGGAAAGGACAATTCGGATATAGTTGGATTCATGTCCAGAAAAGGACAGGTCGCATTTCGTTGGATTTATATCCTGAAAAGGAACAAAAGGACAGGTCGCATGTCGTTGGGTTTATGTCCTGAAAAGGACAGGTCGCATGTCGTTGGGTTTATGTCCTGAAAAGGACAGGTCGCATTTCGTTGGATTTATGTCTTGAAAAGGACAGGTCGCATGTCGTTGGGTTTATGTCCTGAAAAGGACAGTTGAATTGCTGGTCAGGTCGCTAGCATGTGCTTCAGCAACACCGCTGGTCGTTGTATGGACGAGTTCATTTCAGATCAAGGAAGGTATGTTCCATTTATTCGTATGTAGTTGGAATTTTTGTCCCGAAAAAGGACAGTTTATTTGTATGACCAGGAACAGTTACTTCACTTTGATCCTCTTCGCCTGGGATGTTTTATTTATTGGCTACCTACGAAATAAAATGTGACACAAGATCGTTTAATGTGGGATGCAATGACAGTGTCTAAAAAATCCGTTGACATTAATATTTTGGGGCGCCTCAGGCATCGGGCAAAAACCTAGCTCTAACACTTTTAGGCCAAGGGACAGGTGCTACCTGGAGGCTGCCCCGCTGGAATCAAGTGAAAAGCTTTTGCGGCTTTTCGGCCCTGCCACAGATACTAAACTTCGATATATAGTCTGAATTTAACCGCTGGATATATGCTTGTTTTCAGTGGCAACAGTTGCCTGGTTTATTGGAGCACTTCCAGAAGCGAATAATAGCTACCGGTTATGACACATTCTGTGGTGTTTTATTGCATGTACGGAAACTTCATTAGTAAACCCAAAACAAAACGCACCATTTTGTTTTAAACATAAACAATTATGTCCTCGTTAAATATCAGGTTCTGACCGACCGACGTTAAAAAGACTATAATCAGATTGTCTCACCCGAGTACAATTTTTTTTTGCATTTTCTAGAGCATCTACTAGAGCCAAGGAGTTACCTTCAATTGGCGAATATTGTGATTCGACTGTTTAAGTAAACCTGCTCCCTGAAAGTGTGACCTTCCATCCTAAGGGACAGCATGTAGGTTGTGGGGATTAGAAAATACGAAAATAAAAATAAAGTAAGAATAGAATAAAAGAACAACGGACTTCCATGATGCCTTGAACGGAAGAACCCCTTTGCGCATGTCTGATAAAAGGGACTGACTCCCTACCCCCAAAATAATACCTCGGCCATTCGAACTGAGGTCGTATTTGGGTCTAGTTGGTCCTGGAGATTTCCCCTTGCTACAGGCCACTATGACCTGATATATAAAGCCTAAGTCATAAAGCCACCTTCTGTCTCTTTCCTTTCTCGTGCCTTTTCGTCCCTAAGTCCCATTTCAGCGTAACAGCCCACAAAAACAAAGAACCAGCTTTTATTGGGGACAAGATACCAGTACAAATGAACATAAATTAGCCCTATAAGGTTCGTCATTGGGGCATGGACTGGACAGTGCTCTTGTAGAAGCCCAAAATCCTATAATGTCTTTGCTACAATCAGTCTGGAGACACGTTTTGCTACTTTTGTCGAAATGACAATTTCCTCTTTGATCTTATCGAAATTGCTTTCTTTGATTTGTCAAAGACATTTTGCAGCTGGTTGTTCCAGTAAAATTGTATTGATCATTTGAGGAGGTCTCTAAATGGTTTAATTTCTTCAGTCATGGAAGTGTAGTAACTGACTTGGTATCGGAAATTCCATGTCAATTATCTTCCCCTGCCACTAGGGGGACAAATCGCCAATGGCATATTGGCGCCAAAATTAAAACCCTACGTCACTTATCACGGAGCAGTCTAGGAGGGAAGTCGCAAAAATAAGCGATCCCTAGACTTTACTTATCAAGAACTGTTACTGGAGAGAGGCGTCTAAAACCACGCTATCTCACTTAGCCCAAAATCAGGGCCTACTTATCACAAACCACGCATTAAGGGTAACGCAGTATTACCGTTCCCTAAACTCTCTACGAACCTTCAACGGCGGTTTAATTGCAAACTGAGAACTAAACAAGAAAACGACCCGTGAAGCTCGAATGAACACCTAACAACACGATACCAAAAACTCTTAGAAGATAAGTCTTGGTCGCAAATTCCAGCTAATTTGCAAACCCCATTTTGTTGTTCTACCATTTATGTAAATATTCGTACTCTTTTTATTGTTAACCACTTTGTCTAAAACCCTTGTGAATGTTGTAATACAAGTGTCTGCATTCAACTTTGTGTTTGTTCTTCTTTGTCCGACAATTTGCCAACGACCACGGGGAAATAAAAGCCCCTTCGATACGTAAATACTTTTATTGGTTTACTAGGCCAAATCAGAATCAAATATATGTAATGTGTTTTGGCTCATAAAAGTCTGTATTGGCATGCAGGAATCTTTTGTGTGGTTTTATGTTTGTAGGAAGTTCCCAGAGATGAAGTCATTCTTTGATATGGTTGTCTGTGCCTGTGGTGACGTAATATATTTGGATGGTTTCGATGCTGTTTCCTAAACTGTTCCAACCCGACACATATAGCAATATTGCTCCAAGTATTCGTGCAAATTTACAATTTATGGATATCATGCGGGTCCTCATAAGTAGAAGTTCGGACCTCTGTGTACCGAGACGATCAAACATTCCGACATCAATGAGCTTTGACAGCTAGTGTCCACTTACATGTGCGAGGGAGGTCTGGATGGTGTCTGACCCAAACGGGCATAGTCACTGGGATCGATCTAGGCGGTGACGTTTATGCTGGGTTAGGGTCGGGAATTCCCGTGTTTCCAATCTGAGTGCTAAGAAAATGTGTGTTGCTCGAGAAAGTTGCGTCTGTTGGACGTTACTGTTGAATTGTCCTTCGATTCGCAGAGTATGTCGTATATTTTCCCTACCCCTTGCTTGGGATCCTATATCCGATTGTGGTGATTCATAGGGGAGGAGGTGCAGCTCTAACAGACGTTAGCAAAGTGGTTCAGTTTTTGCGTTTACTGCCGAATGCTTTGCACTCCCCTCTCGTTATGTCAATATCGTTTCCGCCGTTGCGTGTTGGCTCTTCTCGGTGTTGATGAGGCTGTTGCTACGATGGAGGTCCTAACGTAAGATTTCCTCACAGCATTCCATTAACTGGATGTTGATGTCCCTGCCGGTGATCCTCGTTGCCTGTCTGTATTAATTCCATCTCCGCAGGAAGTACTGACAATCTTCGCTAGTGCTACGATGCGATATGGTGAGACAAGAATCTTTTTCTGGTTGGGCGCTAGTTACCTTATTTCTCATTATGCGTGTATGTATGAATATTTAAAAGGGCTATTCTCTCAGAGGCATCGGCAATATTGATTCTGAGGTAACCACAGTTGGTGATTGGATATGCATTTTGTGGCATTGCTGTTCGTAAATGCAGGCACACGAGAAGAAAAAAACTGAATTGTGAGTGACTGTGTAATTACAGCGGGAATGACGTGCTCACCCTTGACTTTGTGGTTGAAGCATCCTGTGCAGTTTTATTTTGTATGCAGAAGGTTTATTAGTTAACCCAAAACAAAATGAAACATTTCGTTTTAAACATAAACAATTATATCCTTGTTAAATATCAGGTTCTGATCGACTGACGTTTAAAACGAATCAGTCCGACATATTGTTGAGGGGACACAATAGGGTTCGTTGCTTCTGCTAACGGAGTAAATATTATTTATATAGCCTTACAATTAAGGAGTTATTATTGTCTATCTTATACACAGATAATTACAGTAGTCTTTACGCTCTCACTCAACTTTATCATCTTTTATTGTTGTCAATCAGTTGAGTATGAGATTAATGAGAGTATAGTAAATGGTTTTGAAATTATATTATCGGTGTATATTAGGTACCACCAATTTTCCCTGTGAAATTTACCCCCTCCCTATATTTAACACAATAAAACTTGCATAAAGGTTAATATTATCTTGAAAAAATGTTGTCCATTCCAAAGAAGAAACGTTTAAAAAAAACTCCCCAATGACTTTACTTACTTTTTTTTACCTATGCTAAATATGACTGGTCAGGGATTGATTTTTCCTCCTGGTACCTTGTGACCAGTCCCACCCGTCTGTTGGATAGGAGAGGAACACTGGAAAGTAAGCTCCATTGCTATGAGAGTTACAATGATGGGAAATTACTCAATGGCCCAATAAATAACTCCTTACCAAGTTTAAGATTGTTACTGAAATGTTAATTAAAATTCTCAAAGTGCATTACTTCTTATACTTTTATATCATCTTCTCAGATTTGCTCTCTGTCCTACTATCATTAAGAAATAATTTTAAAAAACTGGAAGACCCTCTCATCATTAAGTTCCTGAATAGATTAGACTCGATGTCTAACTCTAAGGAAATTGATATGCTGGATCCCAAGTCATATAGGAGTGAGGGGGAATGAAAGAGCTGACTCTGCAGCTAAATCGGCTCAAGATTTGACCCCCGACAAGTCCAAGATATACTGACTTGAAACATAAAATTAATAGATTCCTTCATAAAAAATGGCAACAACACTGGAATAACAACATCCAGAATAAACTCCTCCTAATCAAACCCACTTTGGGAGGCTGGAGACCAACTTTAAGGAAGTCTAGAAAGGAACAAGTCATTGTGTCCAGATTACGCATTGGTCAGACTAACGCACTCCTATATACTCAAACAAGAACAACAACCACAATGTGGAACATGTCAAACACCTATTCAAGGAATGCAGGTTTTTTGCTCACATCAGAAACCGTTATTTTAAAACAAACAATATGAAAGATCTATTTGAAAATGTCAACATGGAGGATATTCTCTCTTTTTTTAGGGAAATAAAATTATACCATACAACATAGACATGAAACTAATCAATACCACACAACATAATCCCCAATAATGCTCACACATTGTTAAAACAAATTACTAAAAAATATAAATATAAATACACGATATGTATTACTTCCTAACTGTTAGGCATGACATAACCCCAGACGGGTTGATATGCCGTTAAAATCAATAAACAATCAAACAAACCAACCAAAATCCTACCCTTTCACAAGTCACATATAAATTGTAGCCACTTTTGAACGACATTTATCTTTGGTATTTCCTTTGAATAGCAAAGAATTACGAGCAGCTGTACAACTTTGAAATCTTTGTCAAAGTGAAGAAAATCTTTCTGCATTCTAAGCTTTGTTTGGTCCTCCGTAAGATTTTGGAATAATCTCCTGAGAGTAGATCAGTCACACACATTTCTTGAGCTTGGAACCATCAAGAGTCTTTACTTCTCATTCTCCTCCTCCTAATAACTGAAAAGTCACTTTTGTCAAATTCTTCCTTAGTTTGTCTCAGTCTAAATCAATCATTGTCACAAGGGTTCTACTTTTAGGTGAAGCTTTGTCAATATATATATATATGGTAAAGAATAGAGGGGAAAATGTGGACGAAAGAACAAACTCAGACAAGTAGATGTAGGAGATATATTTTGCTGTGCCTTGAGCACGGCTTCTTCAGTCTTTATTTTACATGTGTTTTTACATGTGTCTTTACCACATTCTATCGGATATACTCCAATCCTCATATCTTCAGATATATATGTGTGTATATATATATATATATATATATATATATATATATATATATATATAATTAATATATATATATATATATATATATATATGCATTTTTATAGGTACTGTGGTAGTTTTTGTATGCCCATGTCATACCAGCTTGACACTATGTTGATGAGGAAGATTTGAATCTCATCATCATTGCAAATCTCCCTACCCCAATTGTGGGCGTTTTGTCCTTGCACAATTTGTTATACACTTCTATCAATTGGTAAGGAATTTCAATCAGTTTGAGTTCAAAAACTGAATAACTGCATGAACTTCACGGTTGGTGGCAGCATCAGTCAGGAGCTCCATTGCATATAAATAAATATTTACCAACCCCTCCGCACAAGCAGGGTGTGACACAAGGTCAATTTCTTAAGCAGAATTCAACAGGTTTGAAATCAGAGTTTGCCTTCTCCTAGACCGGTTGCCTAACCAAGGATAAAGAGCCCAGTCTGTCCTACTATTTACCCATAGTTGGAGGGAGAGTAGGATTCATACCTTTCCCAAGGGTATTAACGTTAAGGGAAATGCAATGTCCAGGATTTGAACTCGAGTCGACAAGTCCATTTCACATGACTTTAACTATTACACCACACACTTCCTACCTCCATTACATATAGGAGCAGGCACTGGCACAACAAACTGTGTTGCCAATAGCAGTGTAAACAGTTTCCCTCCATCCCTAGAGCTTTAGAGACTTTACTTTTGGGATTACCTTCATAATTATAAAAGCATTTGTTTTGATGACCAAAATGATTTCTGATATGTGTTAATAGAAGCATGTGGTGTAATGGTTAAAGTCATGGGAAATGGACTCGTCGACTCGAGTTCAAATCCTGGATGTAGTAATTGCATTTCACTTAGCGTTAATACCCTTAGGAAAGGTATGAATCCTACTCTCCCTCCAGCTATGGATAAATAGTAGGACAGACTGGGCTCTTTAACCTTGGTTAGGCAACTGGTCTAGGAGAAGGCAAACTCTGATTTCAAACCTGTTGAATTCTGCTTAAGAAATTGACCTTGTGTCACACCCTGATTGTGCGGAGGGGTTGGTAAATATATATGTGTCTATTTGACAAGACTAGATCATCTTTGCACACCTCCTCTTGTTGGCACAGAACCAATTAGCTTAAACCTGGCTGTGAAATAACTTCTATACACTCAGTGTGCTAATTCTTCCTGAATCTATGCATATTCAAAATATTACTGACAGTTTCCGCAGTGGTACAGTCTATAAAATAACTCTTCTTGAAAAGAAAGAATAATTAGTTTCATATTTTCATCTCCTCAATCTAAATTATTAAGCAATAAAAACTTTTTTCTTATTTCTCAAGAATGTACAAAAATGAATATCTCTTAGATTCATATGATGCCAAACAAATTTTTGAAATTAGATTAAGAATATACTTAATCATAAAACCAAAAGTTTTAGTTTGAATTGTTATCATTGTTTGTGGTATTTCACTGAAGCTGAGTGATGCTATAATAGTTCAAGCTACAAACTTTCTGATAAAGAAACTTTTAACTTTCCTTATAGACCAGTTCACATAAATAAAGTCGTCGGGGTGGCCTAAAGTTCAATCAGTCATCGAGAGAGTCTATCCCCTTTTTACTTGCACTAGACTAAGGAGATTGTTTTAGCGTCAAAGGTGGAGCGCCACACTTACCATCAGTTCCTTACTTTTCTGCACAGATCCCTTGGTAAGGGCCGGTATCAAACTAGGAACCTTGTGGTTTCTAGCCGAACGCTCTACCAACTGAGCTAACCCAGCCTCTAACATACCTAGGTAGTAATATCTTATCTACAAAAAGCAATATCAATATCTGCATAGGAACGGCAAGCTGATGTCTAGGATAAAATAAAGTGAGATTTCTTCTGAGCTGTAGCTGTATTAGTGCTATTGGATGGCTGCACCACTTGGACTCTAACAAAATGCTTAGAGATAAAAATCTAGATGGAAACTACACAAGGATGTTGCATGCTATCTTGAATAAATCCTGGATGTAGCACCCCACAAAAAAGCAACTGTACAACCACTTACCTCCTGTCACACAAACCATCCAAGTAAGATGAACAAGACACTGCTGGAGAAACAAGAAAGAATTCATGAGTGATGTTCTTCAGTGGTCATCTACACATGGACACACCAGCAAAATTTATTCATCATTCAATACGTCTGGTATTGAAGGTCCTATTAGTTTTTACAACTTGGTATGGTTATCAACATCTTTAATCATTTATATATATATATATATATATATATTATATATGTATATAGGGTGTCCAAAAAGATGTATACACCTTTTAGCAGCTGATAACTCAAATGTTTGTGTTTCTTTTTCGGACATCAGTTTGAGAACAGGCAGTGACAAAACGATAGAATGATGTTTGTAAATTCTATTACATGTTGTAAATTAAACAAATTATAATAAACACGTGGTTTACAATTATTTAAAGTGTGTATACATCGTTTTAGGACACCCTATATATATATATATATATATATATATATATTTAATATTTAATTTGAGACCAGCAAAAACCCACATCAATCAGCTCTGTGCAGATTCTTGATGCTGTGTGGAAGAGTTGCCAAGGCGATGACCAAAAGTCATGGGTATCAAGAGAGAGTCATGGGTATTGGTACTGTCAGCACGACCTGATAATCTTTGACTGTTGGTTGATTGGTTGGTCTCTTTTATAGAATAACAACCCATGTTAGGTTAATTTATTCTGAGGTCAGGTCACAAATAGGATCTTCAATTATATACAATACAAAAATTTAACATTTTAAACAAGTAAACACTTAATTGCAATATCAGTATTTTAAGACCCAATGTATTAATTTAGTTTTAGATCATTTTAAATATTATCCCAGACAGGCCTAATCAATCTACATAACAAATACTCACACTCCAATTTAGAGTGGATCTGGGAGTAATGACAATGAAAGGGTAGCTCCACACTCCCACATGCTTCAGAACTGAGGCTTCTTCACTAGATGCAGTTTACACTCAGGAAACCCTACCAGGGCATCTCATCAAGATGTAATTGTTAGCAAGCTTGTCTCACTGATCCATTACTACTGAATAGCAAGTTTGATCCTTGCTGGATGCCCCATACTTGCAACCTTGTGTCTCATCCTATCTATGGTGAAATTTTTTTTTTCAGAGTGGCCTATTGTCGGTATCAGCAGGACAGTGAGTCTATCCCCTTTTAACTAGCACTAGACCAGAGGGAGTATTTTCGCTGAGGTGGAGCGCCACACCTACCGTCAGCTCCCCACTTTATTGCACAGATCAGATTATACTATCTGTGCTACTCGTGCACTGAGTTGGCAAGGACCGGTATCAAACTCAGAACCTTGGGATTCTGAGGCAGGTACTCTACTGACTGAGCTAAACTGCCCTCTAAACAACCTATTCACCACAGGCCCCTAAGGTAGGGAATAGGTTGGGTAAATACCTACCCTTGAGAAAGGTATTAGTCCAATTATTCTCCTTCCAGTTATGGGTAAATAGGGCAAATTGAGGTCTTTAACTGTAGTATGGAAACCAGTCTAGAAGAAGGAAAACTCTGAATTAAAACCTGTGAAACACCTCTTAAAAATTGACCTTATGTCACAGTTTGGAACAAATCATCTTCAACCATTTCCACAGAATTTTCTGCGACAAATGGGTTGAGTAAATACCTATCCAGGACACCCTATGTTTGTGATTATAAGTTCAAAAAAATGATTAATGGATTTTAAAAATTAAAGTGAATAAAAAGTATGTTAAGAAGATAATCTTAGGAAGCTAAGATCCAAGGCTTCATTAAATGATGTTATGTTGTCTTGGGTGGGTGGGTATCATCATGTTATTTGGCTCATTCACTCCTGTCTAGTCTCTTAGGAAAAACAGAGCTCAGACTAACACCAATGCAGACTAATAAAATATTTTCAAGTTGATGAGGGTTGGGCTGGAAGTCAGCAAAAAACAGAATAGATACAAGTTAGTACATCAGCTCACACAAGGTAAATATTACTGGTTTGATTGTGTAAAAGTTTTGGCAGTTGTAGGATGAAAAGCATTTACATCTTCCAGGAATGAGTTTGTTCGTTTATTTCCTTTTTTTTTTTCCTTTTTTTTGTTATACTAAAATTCCTACAGGTAAATAAGTAAACTCACAACTGATAAAGAGAGACAACTTTGTGAGAATTGCAAGTACATAAATTTGAGACAAGAAACTTTCTATTTGTCAGGTATATAATGTAACAATAAATTTCACTTGGAACTAAAAAGAAAATGATTTTTGCAAAGGATTTCTATTCCAATAAGCATGAAACTGCCAGCAAGGGAATAAACTGAGAGTCATTAAACGTACACATTCTTCTTCAGATTCATCCCACTTGGCACAAATTTCTCGGCCGAGAGAGAGAGAGAGAGAGAGAGAGAGAGAGAGAAAAGTAATTACCTTAGTTGTGCCAAGAACTTTTATGTGACCAGTGAGTTAGAGATTTAGCACTATTTACTCCTATTTAGGATATAAAAAGAACTTTTAACAATCATTTAATATTTTCATTTGTTATCTTTAAATAAAAACATTAATATTCACAATGCTCCAACATTAGAAATTTGATGATTATACACACAATACGTGGTGTAATGATTACAGTCGTAGGAAATGGACATGTTAAAATTCTGGATGAAGCCACAGTTCACATAGCACTAATTTCCTTGGGAAAGGTATGAATCCAACTAGTCTCCCTCCAGCCATGGGTAAATAGTAGTGCAGACTGGGCTCTTTAACCTTGGTTAGGCAAACAGTCTAGGAGAAGAAAAACTCTGAATTCAAACCTGGTGACTACTAAAATAGAATTACACACAAGTAATGATTATCAGCTCTTTCATATGCATCATATAATAAAAATTGATTATTTTGAAATTAAAGCAGAGAAACAAAACATGAAAAATAGGAATGACGGAAATAAAAGGGGAGTCCCTGTGTTGTAGTGGCTAATGTGATGGACTGCAACATCATAGTGAGTTCAAACTCCAGTATATACTATTATGTTCACTTTTGGACTAATATCTATGGGAAAGGTATGCATCCCCTAATCCCCCAGTTATGGGTTAAATAGTACCTCTACTGTTCTCTTACAAGGATTAATTTGACATTAAATAACCTATGAAGGTTGACATGCCATTAAACAAACAAACAAAATAAACATTTTAAAAACAGAAAACCACTCTTTTGTTTTTGCAATTACTGTATTTGACAGCATATAGGACGCACTTTTTCAAAAATTTTGGCTAAAAAAATTGCCCTGTGTGAAGTTTGAGACCTCCTGTAGGCCTAGGCTAATCTTCTCTATGATGCTCACTAACTCAGCGTACGCTCAGTACTACCCTAAACTCCATGCATCCTAATTTCATTGCTGGTATTGTTATAATCAAGGTTAACAGGAGCATATGGTGGCGAAGAAAAAACAATATATGCTTAAATACACTAAAAACTTTTTTTCCTGAATCTGACCTGCTGAAATGAGGGTGCGTCTTATATGCCATCAAATATGGTACTTGATCATAGTGAGTAAAGTAACAAAAAAAAATGAAATACTTAAACATTTCTTTCTTGACAGCCTAACATAATCCATAACATTATCATTTAGGTTTATGTATAATTTAAGGAATGTTTATGTATTTCTTTATATTTGTATTTATAATGGTGCCTTTAAATTAATAAAATGTTTTAAATTTTTTTTTTTTTTTCAAATACAAAAATCAGAATAAAATGCTTAAACCAAATTGAAAAGAAAGGAAATGAATGTCTCCCTTCAGTTTTTATCAATTTCTCATTTCATCAACCATTCAATTAGAAAGAAGGAAAGTCATTCATAATCTGCATGAGAAATTATTTTTTTTATTTCTTATTTTATTTTTTTTTTTATTAATCATCCAAATTTTATGTGTGCATTAACCGAGACATTTCTGAAGAGGAAAGTAATCAACGTCCAGAAATGAATTCCTGGTGAATAAAAAAAAAAAAAACACTTTTTTTTTTTTTTTTTTTTTCAAATTCATCTTCGAGACAATAAGAGAAATTGATAAATTTTAAGTGTCTGGATCTAAAACTTTTAGCTAAATAACTATATGTCAAGCAAAGGGAATAGACTTTCATTCTAAATAGTGAGTTATAGAAAAATTACAAATATAAAAGCAATAAAAGAGGGACCTAGTAATAATATATATATATATATATTACTTGATCACTTGCAATTGGGCAATGTTGGCCAGATCACAAGATTGTTTGTGCTTGCACTGGCATGCATATAAGGAAACCTATTCAAAAACAGCCTCATCTAGAATTTGAATTTAGTTTGTCAAGTCTATTTCCTAAGACAATAACTGTTACACAATATACCTTCAACTTATTGAGAAGAAAAAGAAAGAAGAAAAAATAGAAGAGAGAAGGATTAAGAAAGTAAGAGAGAGGAGAATGTTAAGAGAAAAAAGAGAGAAGACAAGAGGGAGAAGAATCCAGAATGAAATGAGAGAGGGAACAATTGGAAATGAGAAAAAGAAAACAAAAGGAAATGAGACTGAATAGAATCCAGAAGAAAATAAGAGAGAGGGGAATCCAGAGGAAAGTAAGAGAGAAAAGAAGGCAAATGAAAGTAAGAGGGAGGAGAAAGCAAAAGGAAGACAAAAGAAAAGGCAAATAGAAGTAAGAGAGAGGAGAAGACAGAGGATGTAAAGAGAGAAACAGAAAGAAAAAAGGAATTGTGATGTAATAAATAAAGAATGGTTTGAGATTATATAATCTCAAATTGACAAAGATTAATGATCAAATAAATGAATCCATTATTATAGAAAACAAAATAATTTAGATTATTTTTTAACTTAAATTTTCAGAAATTAAATTTTAGATTTGTAAGATTTTCATAAAATACTTTTTTTAAATCTCAAAATGTTTACTCTACTCACAAACTAATAAAGAATTTTTTTTTTTTTTTTTTAAAGAAAAATGCAAATATTTGATTGTCTGTTAGCACCTTTCCGTCTACTAAGGATGATGGCATAGTGTCCAAAAAAAAATTATCTGCGCAAGTGACTCTGCAGGCCAATTCTTGAGTGACAGTCTTTGGTGCACTGAATGCACACAAACTGTGATACTTTCTGGGGCTGCTGGCTTTTCTCTCTCTTTCTGGCTTTCTTTGCTGTCAAGGCCTACTCTACTCTCCTCTCCGTGCCTTGCTTAACGTTAATTTGATTGTAAAAAGTGAATAAAACACCTTTTTATATGTTCATTGGCTATAATCAAAAATCAGTTTGTGTCTACATGACAATTTTGGCACAATTGATATCACATCTGCGGTCTTTTATGCCAGGTAATGCAAGGAATCCCTGCTAGTTTTTTTATTCCAATATTTCATCAGAAATATTTGAAGAAAATGTATTAGGAATTTTCTGTACAGACCACTTACATACATAGTCACAAAGAAAATTCCTTTACATACACAAACACATATGTATATATTTCAGTACATACATACATACATACATACATACATATATATGTGTGTGTGCGTATATAAATGTATAGAAAATCCCCCAATGTAATAAAAAATTCCCAAAATAGAACTTAGACGAAATGAAGTTCTCAAAAGGAAAGGAACAAAAATAAGAATAAAAAGAACATTTCAAGCCAGAATTAAAGCAATATAAAATAAACCTCAAGGAATTAATCCATTAAATACAAATCTTATAGAATTCTGAAGTGACTTGGTGCTCCAACCCGAAATTCCAGCAGAATTCAAAGCAACTGTAACCAGAATGGACAAAATGATAGACAGAAAATGCATGGAATTCCAACCCAAAAATATTACAGAGTATATTGATCATTTCAGTGCCGAAAATCACATGCAATGATTTCTCAGTATGAACATGAATAGATTTGGTTCATTGATATTGATATGGGTCATAATGAACTTGGTATTACTTTTCTAGTTAAATCATATTTAACAGATATAAATTCCACCATCATATGTCACCCCACCAAAAGAAAAAAAAAATAGTAAAATCAAGGAATTAACTGAATTTGATGAAATTTTCAATGTTGATATATTAATGAATAAACAATATAATGCACCAGTTATTTTATTTGAAAACATTTACATTTTTTCAGGTCAAGTAACTGTGAACCACGTATGTTTGTGAATCTGTATTAAGCCTCAAAGATACATGGTTCAAAGTTAACAGACCTGAAAAAATGTAACAGTTTTCAAATAAAATAACAGTGCATTATATATTTTATTCATTAATATATCAACACTGAAAATTTCGTTAAATTCAGTTAATTCCTTGATGTTTTAGTATTTTTTTTCTTTCGGTGGGGTGACATACAATGGTGGAATTTATGTCCGTTAAGTAGGATTTAACCACTTTTATTTTAGTTTAAAAAAAATGATAAAATGAAATGACATATTACACATAGTTATTTACTAAGTGTGGCTTAGATGCAATACAAAGCCAGAAGTAAGGAGCACCCAGTGAGGATTGAACCCACTAACAATGGTTTGCTAATCTAGCTTGCTAACCACATGAGGTGCCCACATTATACACATATATGCTTAGGATAATGTTGCCATTTTTGGTTATTCTCGTCACATTTCAACCAGTCTACTTTCCAGCCTTCTTCAGATAACTGTTGAAGTAATTTTCAAAGAATTTTGTTTGGTGAAGTAACTTTCAAATAATTTTTTGAACCAAGCCCTTCATTCAATCCATGGGATATATTGTTCTAATTACTATGACCATATTTGAATAAATATTAGTATTCATCTATCCTGATGTCATTGGATTAGTGCCCTCATCTTGGTTGTGTTATAGTCACAATATTTTTGGGAGCTGAAACATTGTGACTATAATAACAATTAAGATGTGGGAACTATTTACAGTAAATACATCAGTGTAAAATTATGATAAAAATTATCAAGTATTCAAAAACATGAGTTTAGTATTCCCACTTTTACTTCTCAATTTTTTGTTTTATAGACTAATTTTGTCAGAATAAGACTCTGGATTTAGAGAAAGAAATGTATACATTCCCATAATCAATAGTTGTAGGAAGATAATAATTGTAAAATAAATAATGTCAGTGTTAAGTGTAATGCCAGAAAAATTTCTTTGAATTCATTTTTCAGGATTTGTATTTTAACTTCACTTTCTCTTACCTATTCTCACAGCAAGTATTAATTCTCTAGTCAGACATTTTATGTCAATCATGTTAAAATTTTTTGTCTGAATTTGTGAAATGAGGAATTATACACTGATATAATAGTACTAATGTCTTTATGTTGGCTGTTATTATAATCACCATGTTCCAGCCAGAGGTGTACTTCTTAATGTTTGTCATAGTTTATATTACTAATGAGAATTTTTAATTAAACATTTTATTCAATCCATTGGGATAAATTGTTCTTATTCCATTTGACTGTACTTGAAAAAAGGTTTTAAAGTAACATTTTTTAAGTTTTTTTTTCTTGGAAAATAGGTCACTGAAATTTGGATGAAAATTATAAAATGCAGTAACAAAAGGGTTAAACCATTGACATTGTTTCAATCATTGAAATGTAAGAATTTTTTTTTTTTTTGGGGGGGGGGGAGATTTGGAAATGCATCTCTTTCCTTCTAATATCATTTTATGTAAATTATGTTAAAAATTTTTTGTCTGAATTTGTGAGATGAGGAATACACTGGTACAATTGGTAGTTATCATAGTCACAATATTTTGTGCCATTGTAGTTCAGACCTTTTTCAGATATTTTTCCTAGTCTTCAACCTTTTGAGAATCCGCCCTGTTGGCTGGGGCATTAGAATGCACCGACTGCACCTCTGCAGAGGGGTAAGACTCCCCCAATGGGGCCACCTGTTGGCCGTGGGTGGCGACCCGTGATGCTTAAGGATGGAGCCCAGGTGGATGAGCAGTTCATGACATGCAATACTCCACTTTGGCCCTATCTTGGGCTAGACGGGCGGGCGGAGAGGCCCCCTCAGATCAATCGGCTGGTCACGTCAAGCCCTAGCACTTATATGATTTTACCAACCCTATTGCCTTTATGGCAAGCCCCACCCCTTTTTATCATATGGGTGCTAGAAGGCGGTGGTTGCGGGTCTACATGTCCTGGGAATGACGTTAAACTCTATCTGATGGTGAGCTTCCAGTTTGGAGGTTTGGGGAATGTGGAGCACCCCTTCATCACCATTGCTCCCTGGTCCACTCTGACCCGGAGTGGTAGTACCTGTTAGGGTCCCATCTATGCGTTAAATAGAAAAATGGATTTATAAAAAAATTGTATTATCCATTAAGAATTGATTTATTTCAAAACTTTATCGGCATTAAATAACCCACTGAGGTTGATATGCCGTAAAACAAACCAAACCTTCTGAGAATTTCAAACCAAGCCCTTCATTCAATGCACAGGGATAGATTTTTTCATATTCTATTATTATTCCATACATTTTCTCATAAGATGCAAAGATGTATCTCTCATTTTTTCAATACAAACAAAATAAAAGACCAATTTGAAAATGTCAACATCAATGACATTTTCTCATTCTTGAGAGAAATAAAATTTTACAAAGATTATAAACATACACAGGATCAGTATCATACAAAGTAATTATTAGAAGACTATCAGGATTTTGACATATTGCTAAAATGAAATATTTTGAAAAAAATTATTGTATAATATAAATAAGAATTTCCACAAACAAATATCTTCCAAGTGTACTGCACACTGCCAAGAGACCATAAAATGATCAGTTCAAGACATTTGGATATCAAAATGTAAGTTTAATTCAGTAAGTAGTGAGGTGTCCACATCAAGTGGCACTTTTGGGATAACAGGGGATGGTGTGACAAACTCAAGCGCTGCCCCAGAGAAAACACATTTTAGCTACTCTACAGCACATGATGATTTGTTGTGTAATTATCATAAAGTAAAAAGTAAAATCGTCGGGGCGGCCTAAAGTCAGTATCAGCCAGTCAGCGAGGGAATCTATCCCCTTTTCAATAGCGCTAGACCAAGGAGATTGTTTTGGAGTCTGAGGTGGAGCGCCACACCTACCATCAGCTCCTTACTTTACCACACAGATCCCTGTGCTACTCATACGCTGAGTTGGTGAGGACCGGTATCGAACTAGGAACCTTGTGGTTTCTATCCGAACGCTCTACCGACTGAGCTAACCCGGCCCCTTCACACCTAAACTGTTGTATTTGTAGCGATGATTGGTGAATTGGTATACACACTATATTCTATATATTAATACACTAGTATCTTTAATTGTTCCTCTATGTATCACATCTTGGTATTGTATTTACACATTTTGTTTAACTTCAGAGGCACAAGAAATATATAGTCTTCCAAGACTGCAATGCCAATGAAATATATAATAGATTAATATTACCTAAATATTTCTTGCCATCACTGTATTCAATGTCTGTGAAAGATTTTTTTTTTTTTCTAAATGTTTCATGTACTCTGAATTTTCCTTCTATGACCAAAGTTCTCAGCAGTCAAGTATTTCAGCTCAGTGCTTTCAAGTCAGCCTATAATGCATAATCTTTGCAAATGAATAGCCAGGCAAACATGCAAATAAGCATGCAAACTTTCAACTCTGTTCATTTACATGATAGTATGGATCTTATCAGTGTAAAACTAAGTTTTTGGTAACTTGAACACAGAGCCAAAGACGCAAGTTCTTTAATTCTTCTGATATCAAGACTAAAAATAGAAAATCAGCACCTCATAAAGCAAATGTATTCGTGCTACTTTGATGCCTCATTTCCATCTTGCTATCACTGTAGGGAGACAAAATTAATTGTCTTCCCTAGGATTGTAGATGTAGCTTCCAACATCACATGTCAATTTAGCCCCTTCAAACTTTCTTTAAAGGGACAATATCTATCTCTTTTTGGTCCTTGTTTGTTGAGTGAAAATGAGATATTTCTTAGTTTAGTTCATGGAGCAGAATAGAGACAATTAGTCTTCAATTTTCTTACCATTTATATATATATATTTACCAACCCCTCCACACGAGGAGGTTGTGACACAAGGTTAATTTCTTAAGCGGAGTTCAACAGGTTTGAATTCAGAGTTTTCCATCTTCTAGACAGGTTGCCTAACCAAGGTTAAAGAGCCCAGTCTGCCCTACTATTTAACTGTCAGTAATATTTTAAATATGCATAGATTCAGGAAGAATTAGCACACTGAGTGTATAGAAGTTATTTCACAGCCAGGTTTAAGCTAATTGGTTCTGTGCCAACAAGAGGAGGTATGCAAAGATGATCTAGTCTTGTCAAATAGACACATATATATTTACCAACCCCTCCGCACAAGCAGGATGTGACACAAGGTCAATTTCTTAAGCGGAGTTCAACAGGTTTGAATTCAGAGTTTTCCATCTTCTAGACCGGTTGCCTAACCAAGGTTAAAGAGCCCAGTCTGTCCTACTATTTATCCATAGCTGGAGGGAGAGTAGGATTCATACCTTTCCCAAGGGTATTAGCACTAAGTGAAATGCAATTATCACATCCAGGATTTGAACTCGGGGTGACGAGTCCATTTCTCATGATGTTAACCATTATACCACTCGTTTTCTTACCATTTATAAGACGTTGCTATAAAAAACGTGGAACACACTATTTTTTAAATAACTAATTTCTGTTGTATGTTCCTACAACATGTTATGAAATTAACTTGTTTTTGACATATATATTCTGTTATTTGTTGTTAGATATTATATATATTAAACATTCATATGTACATTATTCTCATGAGTTGTTTGCCTTTCCTTACCAAATTTTCAGTGTTAGTGTTCTATGCATTATCAGGTGTTTGGTTTCAAAACAATACACATTATTCTTATATGACCATGACTCTTAAAGCAAATATACAATTACTATTATCCCTCTTTAAATTGAACCCTAGCCCTAAAAAAAAATATTTTTAAAACTGATAGATACAAAAGTTTTATACACTGTAAGCACTAAAAATTACTTATGAAAGACATTTCATATAAAAACAGTCAACTGTCATAGATTTATTTTTTACCAATACCTACATTATTTATTTTATGAAATTATTTAGTGCTACACAATATGGGGGAACTGGATTTGATTAACTGAGTTCCAATCTGGATAAAGCCTGTCTGTATTTCACATAGGGGTAATACACTTAGGAAAGGTATGAATCCAACTATTTTCCTACCAACTATGGGTATGACTATCAGTCTCAGAAAGAAGAAAAAAACTCTGAATTTAAACCTGTTAAATTCCACTTTAGAAATTAACCTTGTATCACATCCTACTTGTGTGGAGGGTTGGTAAATATATATGTTATATGGGGGTAGTTCACAAGTATGGCTTGGATTGATAAATAGAAAAAAAGTGATGTTAAAATGGTGTTTTATTCAAAGTAGCCATTAAAGGAAGTACCTACAAATCAGGGGTGAATATTGTATAGGGCCAAATTTGAGTTGTAGTAGTCGTTAGTTCAGAAACAACATACACAAGTCGTGGAGTGACAAAGGGGTTGTTTATTCCTTTCTAGGCTTGTGGGGTTTTTTTCAGAGAGGAGAGAGAGAGGGTAAGGTCAAATTATTCTATCATAAATCATGTTCATTACTACTATGCGAAACCAATATGGGGGATCTTGGGAAGCCCTGTTTGCCCCTCACCAAGGCCCAGCCAAAAAAGACTGATTTCTTTCCTCTTCCGTTTCTCATCCTGGGGTGGGTCACCCACTTCCGCTTTCAGTCAAAGCCGGGAACTTCCGTTTTTATTTTTAAATCTAGTTCCGGGGTCATTCATCTGTCAATTGCTGGCACGCTGATGAGTGTTTACCCTTCTAAACTTTAACCTTTATTCTTATTTCTTTTTCTCTTTCTCCAGAAATCTGATTACCGTTTTCTTTTCAATCCCCAAATTCCCAGTAGACCATAATAATTACCCTACAGTGAATAAGTAGGCTTGAGAGATTAGCTAAGAGATCATTATTTTCAATTGTACATGTGTTGTGTCAATTGAACATTAACTATTTAAATTGAATATTTATTTGTTCAATTTTAGACAAGTAATTTCATTTTTTTTTTTCTTGAACACTTTTTAAAAACTTGTATGTTATATGACTTTCCTTGTGGTTCCTTTCACCATTGACAAGATGTTATATCTCTAAAAATCTATTTTTCTTTATTCATATTAGTGCTCTTCTTATTCAAGATATTTTTCTCCAGATCAGTTTTTGGTTTTCAATCATTCAAATCTTTGTCCTCAGGTGTCATTTATTTTAAAATTGAACAAAACTTTTGCTCATAGCTTTTGTCAGTCTTGCATCATATCTTAAGTCATTATCAGCTTTACAACACAAATGGACAGGTTATAAGTTATTTTAAGTAACTGTCCATTGCTTTTGAGTTAAGCTAACATTATCATTCCTGACTTTCTTTAGCTTAACATTCTCATCTTTTTTTCCTTTAGACAGGTTAATCTCCAATAGTTTTGCAGGTGACATTATCTGCACAGAAATTGAAATTGGTAGGTAGTGTTCAAATTTCGACCAAATGGTTGATTGATTTTAACTGCATGTCAACCCTTCTAGGTTTATCTTATACCTATAGGTTAAGAATTGCATTCATTGTACTTTCATACCTACATTTTTTGTGTAGTTATTTCTTCAATTTTTCCTTTTTTTTGGGGGGGGGGTGCACTATGCTCCTATCAAATATAAATAATCTTTAAACAGATCTACTTAACCCATAGATGGGATCCTAACAGGTGCTACTAGTCTGGGTCAGAGTGGACATTGGAGTAATAGCAATAAAAAGTTACTCCTCACTCACTAGATCTTCAGAATTGGAGCCTTGGAATCAGATGTAATTTAGCATCATGCCAGGACAAAAATCCTATTCTTTGTATTTCACTTGTCTTGGAAAATACATGAATACATTAATATAATGCATCATGGGCCAGCATGGCAGGGTGAGGTTTATTACTCCCCATGTTTTACAAACCTTAGAGAAAGTCCAATTAAAAGACTGAATGGCGATGAGAAGCTCTCATAACCTACAAATCCATTACATTTTTATTTGTTAAAACAATTCAATTAGTTCATTTTTCTTTAGAACTTATTATTTTATGTATTATTTAATTTTTTTTTGTCCCCAATTTTATTGTAATATACACATTTTGGTTGATGTGTCCTCCAGCCTTCTTCAAGCATTTCTTGTCAAACTTTCTACTTAGTATTATCATTTGGATGGAAGACCGAAATAAACAAACATATTGCAGAACAAATAAGAAATGTAGTCTTTATCAGAAATTATATAATTATTCATATATGAAGCAGCACCTTTGTCTTGAATCAGTAAGTCCTCTGCCCAAGATTCTATCACTTAGTGTATGTTTTGCCTAAGATTCTGTTAATGAGCATGTCACTAGTGTGGGCTTTGCCTAAGATTCTATAAACCAAATAGGAGACCTCATGTGTGCTTTACCTAGGATCCTGTCACCTAGTGTATGCTTTATCTAGGACCCTGTCACCTAGTGTATGCTTTACCTAGGACCCTGTCACCTAGTGTATGCTTTACCTAGGATCCTGTCACCTAGTGTATGCTTTACTAGGACCCTGTCACCTAGTGTATGCTTTACCTAGGACCCTGTCACCTAGTGTATGCTTTACCTAGGATCCTGTCACCTAGTGTATGCTTTACCTAGGATCCTGTCACCTAGTGTATGCTTTACCTCCTGTCACCTAGTGTATGCTTTACCTAGGACCTGTCACCTAGTGTATGCTTTACCTAGGACCTGTCACCTAGTGTGTGCTTTACCTAGGACCCTGTCACCTAGTGTATGCTTTACCTAGGAGCCTGTCACCTAGTGTATGCTTTACCTAGGACCCTGTCACCTAGTGTATGCTTTACCTAGGACCCTGTTAGTGTAAGCTTTACCTAAGATCCTGATACCTGGTGTGTGCTCTGGTAGGACCTTGTCACCAAATGTATCACTGAGTTTGTGCTCAACCTAGGATCCTGTCACTGTATCTGTAACCTATGGTTAAAAATTACAAGATATAACTTTGTATAAATTAAAATGTAGAATATTAAAGATTGATAAAATTATAATTATTTTAACATAGTTGAATAGGTTTAAATTTGGACCAAAAATTTATAACATTATAAATGCAAAACCCTGGTTACTATGGCAATGCAATTTCTCATTATTCCCTTTAAGACCAGGTAACTAATGCATTGCAAAAAGTGCGACAAGAGTGTATGATTGATAAATATATATAAAGTTAGATTTTGTATAAAAGTTGATAGTTATGATTACAGGTATCAACCCTACTTATTATTTACATATCTCAGACTATTGTCTTCATCTTGGTTGTAACCTCCATTTTATCATAACCTTCAGGGAATCTTGAACCAAAACCTTTATTCTGTCAGCAGCTAATTCACCTTCTAGTGCAATGTACTTTTTCTTTGTACTGAGCACAGGGTTTGAACTCATAACATCCAGGTAGATTATAATAAAAATTCTTCATTAATGCCTTTATCCTCTTGGCTATTGCCCTGTGGGACAATGATGAGACCATTTTAAAGAGCCTTAAATAAAATGTCTCTTTTGTCTGCCTCTTCAATTAAGAGTATATGGTTTTTGTTTTGTCTTTTTCTAAATGCAATCAGTTGGTATTATTACTGATTCTTGAGTCCCAATATTCTTTTCTTCTTAATTAAGGTTCATTGTGTTCATCTCTGCTTAGCTTACTTAGGAGGTCACATGTACCTAACATATGCACTGATTATTTTCAATGTCTGATTTTCCAGTGTTGCAAAATAGGAATATATAACAATTCCAAAACAAGTACACTTCTTCATGTACTTTTAATTTTTGGTTATATAGGTGTTGCAACTTTATTTATGGCTAAAGAGTTCCAATATTATAGAGGTTAACAATAAATAATACCTACCATATTTTAAGTCATATAGGACACACTTTTTTCAAAATTTAGGCTCAAAAAATTGCCCTGCGTCTTATACTTCGTAGGTGAAGTTTGAGACCTCCCGCAGGCCTAGGCTAATCTTCACTATGATTCTCACTAACCCACCTTACGCTCAGTACTTTTACCTACCCTAAACTACATGTATCTTTATTTTGTTGCTGGTATTGTTATAATCCAGGTTAACAGGAGCATATGGTGGTGAAGAAAAAACAAAGACAGGTTTTGAATTTCAACCTACTGAAATGGGGGTACGTCTTATATACCTGTGCGTCTTATATGACATCAAATATGGTAATAATATCCTGTTTGATTGTGTAATGTTCCACTGTAAATAATAAAATCCTTGTGTATATCATATTGTATTTTATATATTTTATTATAATGGAGATTGTGTATTTGTCTGTCTATAACCGAAACTATATCACAACTCAAGTCACAATTTCATAAGTTATTTATGTCACATTCTCCATGATTTTATTTTTATCTAAACCTCAGTTATTTATAAAATTGTTTTACATTATTAATACTATTGGCCTTATCTACATACTAATAACATGCAATTGTAATTATATATAAAACAAAATAGCAGTTTACAGTGTGAACAGAAAGGCTAATTTGCATATTGATATTACAAATTTTATGTTGATAAATATGTGCTTAGTATTATTGATTTCTAATTGTTTAGTTGTATCTTAATGAATATGAGCAAAAATCTTGGGGATAAATCTTAAAAGAAATCCCTTAACAAGAAGAAATAACTGTTATTTTGTTCTTTACTTCCTATTTTAACTAAATAGTTAAAATTGGAAATTTAGCAATGAAAAGTGGGAGTGATGGAAGAGTAAGTTTCAGTTGTTCTATTTTTCGATTATACCCCTCTCTGTTTCAAATCTTTTTATCTTCATTCTTATTTAGTTTCATTAATGTTTCTAATTTAATATAATATTTTATTACATTAAAACTTAAATACTAGTTTTATTAAAGGTTTTTTTTTTGTTATTGCAGATATGAAAATAAAACTTCTGATATGAACAAATGTTTGAATTGGAATATATCTTTATACGTTTTTTTTTAGTTATTCTAACTGTTGAAGTGAGTTAGTGTATTGTTGGTTTGAACAACAGCAACTAGCTACTCACAACTGAACCAGTGCCCAAGACAGTTGGTATTTATGGAAATCAAGAATAGTCCATTCATGTATTTGGGTGATTCCATTCCTTGAGTCCTTATTGGCTGCTTAGTTTCTATGATGTTATGAGGCTTCATAAATAGCCTGGCATTCTGCAGTAGTGTTGCAGCAAGATAGATTCATATTCAGTTACGACTACTTGTTGCCGTGTCTTACCAATTCGATGGTAATTGGAACTAATATGATTATTCTACACTAACCAGAGAACAAAGTCAAAAGTTTTTCAGCAAACTATTTTGTTCTCACATTTGTCTTTTGTCCTCAATTCCTATTTCATATTGATTGTCAATCATCAATAGCCTTCGAGATAAGACCAACTCTGCACAAAACTGCTCATTCTGATTTATTAACATCTGTGTAGACCTGCTATTGATTTATTTTTCTATAGCACAGTAAAAATTACAATGCTTGTGTTTATTTCATTTATTTATTTATGGCTTTTTTTTTTAAATCCTGTCAGTCAGAGAAAGTGGGAGATACACAAAAACAAGAAAAAAATAAAAACGGCTAATAATTTGTGACACCCACTTCAATATCTGGGCAGTCATAAAAATATAAAATGCACTTGGTACTAAAATCAGATAAGGTTTCTTAGCACTGTGAGTTGTTAGGGCATATCCAATTACCTGTCAGTTCCAATTTCTGTTTATCATGATATGTATCTTTGGTATTTCACCAGAAGATAATTATTTTCAGTATATATAATAAGGCAACTCTGAGTAACCTGGGGAATTGACATTATATCAAGTATTTTCAGTTTAGACAAAGGTGCCAATTGTATCAATCTTTTGAACTTGGTATTTCCTCTTCTTGCTAACAGCTTTTTACATTTGGGATTATTCAGATTTTATCCCTTTTAGTCTTCAAATCTCATATTTATCATAATTTATCAATCCTTATGATTATTTAAAATTCCAGCATTAGCTGAGGGTCTTTCACTGAAATCCGAGGGACAGAAAGTCTCTGCAGGTCTCCAAGACACTTCTGAGTATTCTAGTTCCTGTTGATAATGCTTTTGTTTAAATGGACTCGATTCTTTTTCTAATTTCCAATTCCTCTAGTCTTTTTGTAAAACTTTGGAGACAGTTCCATAGGCACAAACGACAATTGATATCATCTTCAACCTCATGTTCCACACTTATTTCAGTTTTCTTTTATGCTTTCCAATTGTGGAAATATAGGTTTCTTAGGCTGAATTTGCAAATCAGTCGGAAAATTAAAACATATTACAGGGTGACCCAGAAAAAACAGAACCCAAATTATTTATTTATTTTCCCATTAAACTAACTCTAGTTAAAATTAAGTTTTATTATAAAATTTGTGGGTTCTGTTTTTTCTGGGTCACTCTGTATACATAGTGACCCAGAAAAAACAGAACCCAAATTATTTATTTATTTTCCCATTAAACTAAACCTAACCCTAAACCCTAACCTCCCACCCCCCCTAGTTAAAATTAACAGTTTTATTACAAAATTTGTGGGTTCTATTTTTTCTGGGTCAAACAAAATTTTCCGACTGATTTGCAAGTTTAGCCGTTTCTTATTAGTTTGAAAAAGAACCAGTTTCTGCTGGTACAAATTAGGGAATCTTCTGCTATGTGCAATTTATGTAATTTATATAAACAAAAATTGATTTTTGGTGAAAATTTTTGCACACATAATATATTCACAGGGGATAAAAGTAAATATAAAAAGACACTTGCAGGAAATCAACATTTGACTATCAAATAAAACAACAAACATCAATTTTGTTGATATCTTGGGGTTTTTTTTGGGGGGGGGGTCCATATAATTGAATATTGCTCAAGTTTCAGTTTTGTATTTTGATATTTATTTGATCATTTCAAAAATTATATGGAACAAATAGCAAGAAATGTCTGGGTACAGGGGTTGCTAATTTAGATGATATTTTATATTTTATCTAATAATATAATTCACTTAAGGAACATTTGTTTTGTTTTGTGGTGTTTTTGTTTTTTTGCTTGGGGAGAGGTAGGAAAGGATTCAGTCTTGATTGCCAGAAAGAAAATATATTTCACAATGTTTTTAGACTAAATGAAAAAAAAAATATATAAATTCTATCAAAGATACTTTTATAAAAAAAATTTTTTAAATGTAAATTTATTCAAAATATCTCAAGATTTGTTTTACTTTTTTATTTTTATATAATGTTAGAAGCAATTTTTGTAACCCTAATTACAAATATCATTTTTAGCATTCAAGAAATTTACAAAAATTATAAATACATAATTTAGAAAAATTCAAAACTAGCATAGTACTCATAAAAAAGATGAAACATTTATGTATAGATCAGCACTTCTTCTGAGGATCAGAATGTAGTATCTGCACAGTTTGATGATAATTGTTGTGATGTTAATTCAACAGTAAAAAAAGAAGTCAAGTCGAGGTAGGGTAAAATGAGACAAGTGTATGTACAATAAGGTACAAGAACAGCTAGCTTGCCGCTAAACGGTAACAGTACAACCTTTACACTCGGTGTCTCACTATTTATAGTGAGAACCGGTGTATATTCTCCACTGTAGGAATGGCCGGTACAACAATAATCAAAGTCATTCTTTGAATTAGTGTGTAGTATCTGTTGAAATCTTAGTTCCTTTAAAATCTATAAGATGTAAAATATGCAGAGAAAAAATATTATCATTTCAGTGATTATAAAATATAAAACTTTTTTAAGATTAATATAAAAGAATAATAAAAAAACAGACATATAAATATGCAGATTTTATTTCTCTGAATTTTTTAGATTAGCCTTGATAATTTGGATTATTTGGATTATTCAGACTATTGTCCTCATCTTCATTGTTATAAACAATATAACAGAGGGCACATTGGCTGAAACGTTGTGTAGATAACAATAAAGATAAGTACAATAGTCTGAATAATACAAATATGAATATGATGTAATGGTTAGCAAGCTAGTCTTGCAAATCTATTATTACTGATTGGTGACTTGAATCCTTGCCGTATGTCCCATAGTTGTAACCTTGTGTCACATCCTGCCCATGGTGAACAGATTGGGTAAAAGAGGTCATCTCCTCATAGTGTAATGCTTAGCAAGCTAATCTCACTGATCTATTACTACTAAATAGTGATTTTGATCCTATTGAAGTAAGTCAGTTAGACAGTCAACAATTGGTTTGAGCAATGTGACTGGCCAAGCCTAACCATGCAGTTACTAGTTTCCAAATGAACCCACTATAACAGCTTAAATAATTACTGCCACTCCTGCCAGGAAGAGTCCATTAAGCTGAGGAGGTGTTTGACTGTTCCACTGTCCAATAGTTAACAATCTGTAACAGTCATTTCCAGACTGCAGGTTCAATCCTGGCTAAGGGTGAAAGTAACACAGAATAACAACAGTATTCTACAGATCCTAACTGAATGCCCCATACTTCCGACCTTGTGTCACATCCTACTCATGGTCGACAGTTTGGGTAAATACCTAGAGATGATGAATTTTTTTAGATTTTAATTATAATTGTTTTTTGTTCTATATTTAATTATATTTCTTCTGAAGCTCAGAAATATCATGCTTTTACATCCTATCAGAAATACAGACAAGAAAGAAACAGAAAATATCACACAGTTAATTAAATAACACACACATATATATATATATATATATATTATATATATATATATATGAATTAAACATTTTTTGAAAAAACAAATGATGTTATTAGTTCGCTGATAGAATCTATTTCGACCTTTTAATAAAGCGGTCTTCTTCAAGAGGGAAACATTTATGATGGAGAGACGGAATAAGTAAACTTCCATTTACTTCATATTATATATATATATATATATATATATAATGCTCAAATGGAAATCCTATGAAAATGATACTATTTCAGTTAATACAATTCTGATCACTTTAACTGTTATGATAATGTACCATTATCAAAAGCCATTACTCACAAGGATGGCAATAAAACAGAGTTATTAAGTATTTGCATTTTATACCTATAACAGCCTCATTTTGAAATTGCTCACTTGGAATGGTATCAAATAATGTTACTATAACAACAGAATTTCTTATTACTCTGTAGTGAGACCAGGTCATGTGACCAAGATATAAATATTTCTATAGGTGAATGGTATCAAGTGTTTCTATGATAGTATTCAACCAAAATTGAGAACTCAAACGTACATATAAAGATTTTGTGTATATACATATAAATATCAGTTTTGTTGAACTTAACAGACAATTCTTGTCTGATGAGTTTTTGTTCAATCCTTTCTAATTGTCTGGCCATCTTTTTAATATCCAGGTGGAATTGGTGTATGAATCCACCAAAGGTTTTACCACAAGTACTTTCTACACTACTAAGTATCATCAGGTGTGAAACTTTATTTTCAATATACATATTTATATATTATGTGACATTGTGTTTCATATAGATGGTATTTCTTTGTGTTTTTTATCAATGAAAAATGAGTTGTTAGAACACATGGCAGGAGATCAAGGTCAAAATAATATTCAGCCTCTTTGAGATTTCCTCATTTCTTTGATTCATCCCATTGAGATTTTATTCCTACTAACATATTTTATTCAGACTTACACTCTTCAATACTAGCTGAAAACCTGCTCTACCAACAGGGTTTTATAAAGTTATACAAACTGAATATAAATTAATGTGTATTTACATTTTATTTCTCTAATAAACATAGGCATAACACAAAACTATATTTTTGTGATAACTTATAATTTTATAAATGTTATCAAGAGATGGTCACTGCTTACTACAAAATGATATTTTAAGTCTTGATTGACCAGAAAGAATTCATAGAAAAAAGTTATAACTTTAGCTTCTGGTCAGTAAATTTGCAATAGGATGTCCACTTTATATGGTTAAATAAAAAAAGGTAAAGATTTGGTTTAGCTTACCTGACAACACAAAGTAAGGATCCAGTTTAGTAATGCACTTACATTGAAACTCTTGCTAAAACATAAATTTTGGAATTTACAAAAATTAATTTGCTAAAAACATGTTCTGGGGTTGCATTAGTAGACCAAAAAAAAATTTGATCGTCATAATTTCTGTCAACCTTGAGATAGCATAAAACATTTGTGGAATTTATAGTCATCATCATGTCGCGCAAGTGGCATGGATATCCATGACAATCTCTCGCTAACCTTCTCTATCATTCATTGTCCCTGGAGGTCTTCTGTGCAGCAACCAGCATCCTCACATAGTTGGTCAATGTAGGTCCTTGCTGGCCGGCCCACATTAGCATGGCAATGTGTTGGCTTCCACAGGAGAACATCACCTAGGAGCTCGTCCTTGCATCTCCAGCAGTGTCCTGCATGTTTAGTCCGTCTTACTTGGATGGCATGTGGATGGCATGTGAGGCTGGTAGCCATACAGCTGCTTCCTTGTGGGCGCACAAGGAATTTATAGTAATATAAACAAAAAATTCAAGTCAGACAAATATGAAATTTCTTGACTCAATAAAAGTTAGAATTTCAAATTCAAGTCAGACAAATATGAAATTTCTTGACTCAATAAAGTTAGAATTTCAAATTCAAGTCAGACAAATATGAAATTTCTTGACTCAATAAAAGTTAGAATTTCAAATTTTTGCAATGTATCAATGCAATAATGACTCCTGTTTCAAATTTAATGATATTAAAGTGGAATTATCCTTTAAAATCTCTTGAATATTTTAATTCTTGAATTTTACCTAACAAAGCACACTTGCTAAATAATCTTAAAATATTGTGACTGCCTTACCAATTTTGACTTGAAAATTCATAATAGTCACCATTATGGTTCTTAGTTTTTGGTAATCAATAATTTGGTTATGACATTTCATTTGTATTTCACAGATCACATTTGCCAAATCACAGGAACTAAAATTTCTTGCATAAAATTAAAATATTTTTAATTGAATTTTTTCTTTTTTTATAAAAAGAAATAAACATCAGTTGAACTTTACTTTTTTAATCTTTGATTTTTTATTAATTTGACATTCATTGAATGGTATTTGATAATATCATATTTAGCTGGTAATTCTAACTAAAATGTTATTAAGATTCTTTTATATTATAAATGACCAAATTATTTTGAAAAAAATAACAAAAATTAAACAAAAGTTCATTGATATCTCAAAAACAGATTTTTTAAACAAATACTCTTCATATTTCTTAGAACAAATTGTATCAATTTTGAATAAGTGTAACTCAAAACCTTTTTGTTTTTCTTTAAAAAAAGAAATAAACTATTATTCATAGAATAAACGAATTTTCATTTCAATTAATACATGAAAATTTCCACTTACAAATAAGAACATATGTTTAATTCTTAGCTTTTTATTTTTACATTTTGAGTAGTAAAAAAAAAAAAAAATTTAAACGAATACTTTTTTTATCACTTCAACTCAGCAAGCAATTAAGAACAGAATTTAAATTTTTGTCATATGTATAAAAAAAACTTTTAAAAAAATAAAAATAACAAAAATATCAGTTAAACTTTTTTAATGTTTGATTTTTATTAATTTGACATTCATTCAATGGTATTTGATAATATCATATTTAGCTGTTAATTCCGACTCAAATTTTATTAAGATTCTTTTATATTATAAATGACCAAATTATAAAAAAAAAACATTGATAAATAACAGTAAAATTAATCTTTATTAAATCCATAAATTTTCCTGTAACAAATTTTTCTAGAACCCTTATCAATGTTTGTCTATCTTTCATTTTCACTCTGTGGACTGCCAGAATGGCAATACATTACTATTATCTATATATCAATATACTCATGTTCCTAAATTGTATGACCATTACCATCTTGCAACACGCTCTGGTTAAAAATGAGACCATCCAAGTTGAGATGCAAAATGTAAATCCTTATTATCTGATGTTGCTTATCTGCCAAATTCAAAGTGTCATCACCTCAGCCTATATCCACTACGCCATGTGTCCAATTGGACACATGGCACGCTGGACATCGGCATTGAGTTAATACAGTTATAAGTGACAGTTATCTCTAGACTGCAGGTTCAATCCTGGTCAAGGGCGAAAGTAACATAGAATTAACACAGCTTAACACTTGTACACAGTTAGGGTTAGTGGAATGAGAACAGTATACCCCATGAATTGAATAAAGGGTTGGGTTCAAACTTCCATGAAGGTTCCCAAGTTCAAAGAGAAGGTTTCCAAGTCTGACAAGAAATACTTGAAGAAAGCCAGAGGGTACATTGGCCGAAAAGTTGTACAGATAACAATATAGATAAGGACAATAGTTTGAATAATCCAAAAATCCAAATTATCAAGCCTCATCTCAAAAATTCAGAGAAATAGTATCTAATATTATTGTTTTATTCTCCAACATATTAAAATCAATCCTATGAATGATTTTTATATAGAAGCCAATTAAAATATACGTAAAATAAGTGTAATCTTTTTATATGCATACTTATTTAATTTCATTAGTCTTTCTAATTTAATATATTTCATTACATTAAAACTTTAACACTTACACCCTGAGGGTGCATATATTTTGCTAATAAAATGAGTGAATAGAAAGATAAAAAGAATGCATTCTTAGAGTGCTCAAGAGTTCTATGTTACAATGTCTTTGAGTGACACAAATGTCTAAACGCATCTGCATAAGAATTATTCTGGTCATGACTATTAAGAGGGATTTTTTGGTTTTGTTTTTTGTTTGTGTAATTGTAATTATTATTCATGATGCATCTGCATGTATTTAGTGAGACCCTGCATAAGGTGGCGGCAAGTTGTTGTCATGGTGACCATTTACACCATGGCTATGAACTTTGACCTAGCCAAAGTTGATTTGGTTTGTCAGTACATGATGTTGCTGGGAAAGACAATTGATATTTTGTATTTCTGCTTTTTATATCTAAATGGTTTCCATAGTAACTAGTCTCCTATACTGATTGGTTCACCATCTGGCATCAAAACTTTTGGTAAAGACAAATAATCAAATATTTCCCATGTAATAAACATGTGGCAATAGACTATCATGTTTTGTAATAGTTTTTAATTGCCAATTTAATTGCTTATTTAGCTTCATAGGAAAATATTTTTTGCTCTTTTTTAAATTGAGTTTTTGAGTACAGTTTTAATTCAGGAATTCAGGGAAAATACTTTGATAGTCAAAAAACAATACCTAAAATTTATATGGATGATATATTTGATCCCTCTGTATAGAATATTTCATTCTATACAGAGGGGTGTCATCACTTCCCAAGAACACTTCCCCCTTGATCAGTCTTCTTAGTGAGACTACCTTTAAATATACTACTGTTAACATATTTGTGTACATCTTGTTAAAATAAACCCTTTTTATAGTAAGTTATGATTCGAGTTATTATTTATACTTTGATAACTGAAAATACATTCCTGGTCAATAAACAATGCCTAAAATTTATATGAATAATATATTTGTAGAGAAACAATACCCTTTGTATAGAATAGTCCATTCTATATAGAGAGGGGTATCGTTTCTTCTCTACAATACTTCCCCCTTGACTCTTCTTCCTATTGAGACTGACTAGTAACATACTACTGTTAACACATTTTTGTATATTTTGTTAAAGTAAACCCTTTTCATTGTAAGTTAAAATTTGTGCTATTATTTCAATAACCAATCCCAGGGACCATATGACCTTTAGGCACCCCTTTTTGATCTCTATTAAGAAAGGACATGTTTTTCCTTTATACCGTCAATATCCGGTTGTTTTAACAGACAATTTTTAGATTTTTTTTTAAAATTATAAAACTAACCCTAACCCCTAACAAACAACCAGATATTTACAGTGTAAATGAAAAACGTGTCCTTTCTTAATCAAGATCAAAAAGGGGTGACTAAAGCTAATATGGTCCAATCCCAGTAATATTATATTAATATATGATTTCGTTAAAATATGCTGGAAACTTTTGCATCAGTCTAATCATACAGACTTTATTTTCCTTATTTGATTCTGTTTTTTTTTTTTAGGGGAATTGTGTTTTTGTTATTTTCAATTTTCTTGCAAATAGACATTAAAGAATAACCAGATGTAAATGGATCCGTTGGGAATGCAAGATCCATAGTAACTTTGCAGTGAAAAATATTGATCCGGCAATAGAATGACTGGAATGGTTTGATTGGAGAACACAGGTAGATATTCCATATAAAAACGGTGTCAAATCTCTTCCAGTTAAAAAAGAAAAAATGAGAAAATACTTTTTCAAGAAATCAATCAATGCAATAGTATGAAAAAAAAATGGAATCTGTTCATCTTGTGTCTCATTTCAAATCAACTAATCTCAGAGATGGCAGTGAATAGAAGCGAACGATTTGATTGGCTATAAATTGAAGAGCAGAAAAGAAGGTAGAGGAAAGATAAAGGAAATATTTCCAGTAGACTTTGGTTGTGGAATGACTTAATCAGAAATAAATTAACTGTGATGATGATATTGTCATCAACATTGGAATCAGAATTTTCACCAACTTCATCATTAGCCACAGTATCAATGACAATGCATCAGTGAAACAAGTAATAGTTGGGAATAGTTAGCAGTCAAAAAGTAAGAGGATAGGTTTACCTAAACTAGATAGATTTTTCGTCAATAATCATTCAGTTTGCACAACAAAATGCTATCATGGCTGTAGAATACAGTTTATAGTATACAATACTTATATGAGTATCAGATGTAATATGTACCACAAAAAATGTAAGTAGTTAAGCCACCAAGACTTTATTGAATTTCATCTAAAATCATATTCAAATAAGGTTATATAGTATGTATTTACGCAACTCCTTTGCCATGAGCAGGATGTGACACAGTCAGTTTTTAAGTGGGGTATGACTGGTCTTAAGGGCCAGTTTAGCTCAGTCGGTAGAGTGTTCAGCTAGGAATCACAAGGTTCTTGGTTGGATACAGGCCCTCGCCAACTCAGCATATGAGTAGCACAGGGATCTGTCCGGTAAAGTGAGGAGCTGATGGTTGATGTGGTGCTCCACCTCAGACACTAAAATAATCTCCTTAGTCTAGCACTAATGAAAAGGGGATAGACTACCTTCACTGTCTGGCTGATACCGACATTAGGCCGCCCCGACGACTTTACTTCTTACTTAGTTTATTACAGACAAAAAATAATTATAAATTCTAGCATTTTATTTTAGTACTGATCACTTAATCTTTTCACAACTGATCTGAGTTTCAGAATCATCAATATTATGAATTTAGTATTCTTTAATTAATTCAGGGTATTACAGACAAAAAATAATTATAAATTATAGCATTTTATTTTAGTAAGTATTCAAATGTAATTGTTTTTAATGTCTCATGGAAACTCAACTTTTATTTTATTTTGAATGCTGACCATTTAGCTGTAATATTTCTGTTACATGACTTGAAATCACATATTTTTGTCCAAGTAAATTAATACATAAGACTACATAGAAACATGATTATCTGCTCATATTTTGGTAGTGGCTATAAACTTCAATCACATTATTATCACAATTAGCCACTGTTTAGTCATGCTGTGGTCAAATTAATAGCCACTAACAGGTAGATTTTATTCTTAATAATAACCTTGCACTCTTTGATAGCAACTTATACATTTTATTAGCTTTCATCTTTTAATCTATCAAATTGTTATATGATTCTTTTATGACCTGTTAAATTTCTATAATCTGCATGACACTTTTGAGGTTTTGTATTCAAGTAAATTTATATTATGTCTAACTGGAAACCTCCCCAGGATTGGACTTAATTACATGTTGTTAATAAAGTTGGTAGAGTCGCCTAATGTTGGTATCAGCCAGGTAGTAAGAAAGTGTATCCCCTTTTCACTAGTGATAGACCAGGGAGATTATTTTTTTTTTGGGGGGGGTGGCATCTGAGGTAGAGTACCACACTTACTATCTCCTTACTTTACTGCACAGATCTAAGCTGTGCTACTCATCACTGAGTTGGCAAGGGCTGGTATTGAACCCAGAATCTTAAAGTTTATTTGTGGATGCTCTACTGATTGAGCTAAACGAGTACATAATCTGATCATAAATTTAAGTGTTCCACTTTTTATTACATCTATAAACACAGGCATAATATCTATAGGTTGACATGCCTTAAAACCAACCAACTAAACCATATAAAATGAATTAAAAACCTTGCTTAACAAAATCCAGACAAATCTATTCTGTATTTCTTTCAACCCAGATTATGGTTTTAGAAAAGGACCATAATTTTTATAGCTCATTAAAAGCATGAAGATTAAAATTGAAATTGAAAAAAAAAAATTGTGAGTGGGCTAAATGAATAATATTAATAAAATAAGAGGAGATAGGAATTGTTAAAAACAAGATTGAATAATCCATAGATAAAAAATGAATAGGAATAAAGAAATATTGAAATATCATTAGCAAAATTAAATAATGATAAAAACCAGTTCTAATAAAAATTAATAGAACTGAAATGAAGGAAAAAAATGAATTGGAACTGCAAAATTAGATGAAAAAAGAAAAAGAACAGTGAAAAATAATCAGTAGTTAAATTTGACTAGAAAATGATTGGATAAAAAAGTGACAAAAGATGAGAATAATGAAAAAAGCTGAAGAGAATAAAATGAAAGTGAAAAAGTTAATCTGGAATACGACAAGAAAAATTAAAGGATAAGAAAAAATTGTAAAGTTAATAGTAAATAGTAAAAATAGCTGGCAGAGTGGCTTGATATCAGTATCAGCCAGACAGCGAGGAGGTCTATCCCCTTTTAATTAGTGCTAGACCAGGAAGATTGTTTTTGCTGAGGTGCAAAGCCACACCTACCATCATCTCCCTACTTTACTGCACTAATCAGATTACCCAATCTGTGCTACTCATGTGAGGACCAGTATTGAACCCAGAACCTTGCAATTCCTTGGTGAATACTCTACCAACTGAACTAATAGTGATATTATATTTTCTTATAGCTGGTAAGAGTAATTTCAATTATAAGAATTGCTATAGGTGTATATATCCTATAACCTATTGGGGTGTTAGGAGACCTTACTAAGTCATTCCTCTTCATGGTATCTCCCAGAGCAATGATGGTTACTTAGAAGTGCCCATCTTCCCTCCAAGTAAAAATAGCAACAGGCTGTACTGGGTTATAAGTAACAAAGAAAGATCTCTGACCTTACTCTTGCCCACTTTGTGGGTCTTACAATGCAACAACTGTATCCCCTGCCATGGGGGTAAGACCCCACAATCAAAAATGGATGTTTTAGGTATGACACTAAACTAAATTCAATGGTGAGTCTTCAGTTTTGAAAATCTGGAGGATGTAAAGTCCCCTCTTCATTGCCATTACTTCCAAATCCACTCTGATTTTGAGTAGCAGTACTTGATATGTGTCTAATAGATCTGTTTGAAAATGATTAGTATTAAATATATATATATATATATGTGTGTGTGTGTGTGCGTGTGTGTGAAAAGGATTAAAATGAAGCTATGTTCCAGCCAACTCAATATTATGCAAATAAACTGTCCTTTTCAGGACAAAAATTCCACCTACACAAACGAACTGTCCTTTTCAGGACAAAATTCAACTACATGCAAACAACTGGAACCACACCTCTCTTGACCTCAAAGGAATCATCTGGCCTACTATGACTAGCTAGTAGCAACCCAGCCAGTCTAAAACCTGGGCTAAAGACAACCCACTATCCAGCAGCAGCCCAGCCAGTCTAAATCCTGAGTCAATGACCTGCACTACAATTCAACTGTCTTTTTCAGGACATAAATCAGACTACATGCAAACTATCCTAGTAGGATTTTTGTCTTGAAAGGGACAGATGACAATGTAGTCAGATTTATGTTCTAAAAAGAACATAAATTTGTCTACACTGCGAACTGTCCTTTTCATGACAAAAATCCTATTTGTTTGATTTGTTATTGCCTAATAAAATTGGTGATTTTTAACCTCATCACTTTGTCTTTGTTTTCCTTAGCTGTTGTAATTTTTTTCAAATGTTTCTGGGATTGACATCATCATTGACACTGCGACAGGTGTACCTTTTTAAAAATACTATTTTAAATGAAAATGAAAAACAGAAAAAATTTACATATTTGAAAAAAATAACAAAAATTAAACAAAAGTTCATTGATATCTCAAAAACAGATTTTTTAAACAAATACTTTTCATATTTCTTAGAACAAATTGTATCAAATTTGAATCGGTGTAACTCAAAACCTTTTTTTTTTTTCTTTAAAAAAAAACAAAAAACTATTATTCATAGAATAAACGGATTTTCATTTCAATTAATACATGAAAATTTCCACTTACAAATAAGAACATATGTTGAATTCTTAGCTTTTTATTTTTTACATTTTGAAGTAGTAAAAAAGAAAATAATTTAAACAAATACTTTTTTATCACTTTATAACTCGGCAAGCAATTAAGAACAGAATTGAAATTTTTGTCATATGTATAAAATAACATTTTAGAAAAATAAAATTATGTTTCAAAGCACACAATTTTAGGATTACATTTGTATCAATAATAATTCAAATATAAACGAAAAAAATGTCTAAAATAAACAAACATTGTAATATGCTTTTTTTTAATTTAAGGAATTTGCTAAATAATTTTCTTCTCTCTCTCTCTCTCTCCTTGGTGTTTCCAAAAATTTATGGACCGGGTACTTCTACTAGAATATAAATATATATATATATATATATATATAATTAGAATATTAATAATATGTAAATAAACAAAAATATTGTTCCATATATATTTTGAATGCAAAGATTCTTAACATTTTTAAATATTGTATTTTGTATACTAAGTATATAAGATACATAAAACTTATAAAACTTACTTTATTATTTATGTTTAATAGTTTTTTTTTTACAGCAGCTGTAACTGGCTATTATTATTATTATTCATAGTAGTATATATTACTATCCATTTTGATTAATATTTTATTTTAACTTTTTCTTTTTATTTGCTTTTTTATTACAACTCTCTCAGCTATCATTAAAATTGAAAGATGGAATAAGATATGACTTAACAATAATAATGATTGACAATGCTTCATCTAAAAATAAAAAGCGAATTAAACAATATATTATTGGTACTAATATAATTTTGATGTTATTGGATTCCAAACTTGTCTGGTTTCTTCTTTCTAAATTAATTGTCCCATCATTATAATCTCATAAAAAGTTTGGTAATAGTCATATTTTATGACAATTCCAACATGAATCTGTTTGTAGCAACAAACATGTTGTGAATCTTTATTATAAACAGACACATGCACACCTACATATATCAAGGTTTTCTTATGTATTTACAACTTGATTTCAGTATTGAGTAGCGAGAAATTCCATTGTTACAGCAACAAGGTTTTTTTTATATTAGTTGTTGTATTATTATTATTTCACTCCTTGTGAGTTTTTCACACCAGCATAAGCTGATGGTCTTTTACTGGAGTTTGAGTGACATCAAGTCTCTTCAGGTCTCCCGTACTCTTCTGAGTATACTAGCCGATCTCAACAATACTGTAGTTTGGATGGTCTCGATTCTTCCTCTGATTTCCAATTCCTCTAGTCTATTTTCTAAACTCTTGAGGACCATTCCAAGGCTAACAACTACATATCCTACAGTTTTTTCAACTCTTTGGCAAGGTCTAGATATTTGTCTATCTTTTAATTTTCTCTCATCTTAATCCAGTGATCTGCTGGGACTGCAAAATCTACCAGTTGACAAGTTCTCTTTTTCTTATTAATCAATCCTAGGTCTGGTCTTCTAGCTGGGATAAAAAGATCCCTCTGCATCTCAAAGTGTCAGAGAATTTTATTGGTTTGATTCTCAAGAACAGATTCTGGTTTGTCCAGATACTATTTTGTTGTATGGTCAAAAATTAATAAAAATAATAATATTTATTCCAAATTTTGTCAAATCAAAGCTGTATACCATATACAATTATGTATCATATGGCTTTCTGAGACCTAAATTGAAACCTTATTGTTGAAAATTGAAGGCATACTGGTTGACCTAGGCTTAACCTTAGCCAACAAATTATACACAAAAAGTTTATATGTCATGTATTGTGCAATCCTTTAATATTAGGTTACAATTTAGGTATCAAAGTTTTATATGCAAGTGTATATGGTAAGTATGTTAGAATAATTACAATTTAATAGATTTTTATTTTTCATATGTTCCTTTTCCACAATTTAAAAAAATCTTATTTTTATAGTTTTAGCATAAATTTCCATGGGTACATGTACAACAATTGACAGAATTAATATTGATACAACAAATCTAGGAACCAAATAAATCTTATTTATTTCATTTTTAAATATTTAATCAAATATGAAGGTTATTCAATAAATAAGGTGAATTTTGTCTATGGAGCTGTCAATAGGAATTACTGTTTATAGTTGTATCTTTTTCAAGGAAATCAATAGTGTTGTGTCCTTTTCTGTTTCAGAAGAATGTCAGCATGACCTTCTTTACTGACCACTGCACCAGAATATTTTCTTTACCAGAGAGTCAGTGTGTTTCCACTCCAACAGTGGTCAACAGTGGCTTCGGCCTTGGATTGTGGCTACAGTTAACAGTGTTGATCCCAGGGGGCTATCCCCCTAGCAATACCTGCCCCCTTGATTTAAAGGTGCAGGGCTGGGTTTATTGCCCGGTGCCTGTGGCGCCCCTTATGGGGGAATGCCAACGGGATCAACACAGTTTTTGCTTCTGCCACCCATGAGTCTCAACTTGTTGGTGGTCCCATTAATAGGGTCTTGTGCCTAACCCGTACATGTGGGGTACATGGTAAATAACCAGTGTGTTTCCACTCCATGAATTGTCTTTTCAACTCAAGTTCATAGTTTTAAATCCATGTTTAGTTCATTTGTAAACATTATTTTGAGTAACACATACTTTTCCATATACATCACACATTCTTCTGTGAATTTCACCTGGTGTGCACTTCTCAGTCACCAAAGATTTGATGACAGGCCTCTGCTTAAACCTGGAACATTCTGTATGATTTGCTGCCATTTTGAATAGCCACAAAACAAATATTTTTGTGGGATTAAAATAATTTTCACAATAAACTAATTCCAAATAATGCAAACTTTACATTTATAGAAAAAAATTATATTCTGCTTTTTCTTTTTTAAATGCACTTTAGTTATTGAATGACCCTTATATCTTAAAAAAATAATGAAATTTATCTATCTCTTTTTATACATCTATTTTTTTCATTGGTATTTATTTTTAAGGAAATATAAAATTTTACTATTTTGAAATAATTGCTTTCATCTGCATATTTCATATTTTATAGTTTTTTGTTTTTTTTTCATAACTCTAACCTTAGGCACAAGTGCCAGTAAGTGACACTTTAATCCAAGGTGGAGTACCCAGGTACTCTGATCCAAGGGACAAGTGCTGATCCATGCATAAATAATGCCTATTTCTGACTGGAATGATCCAAATATTAAAAGGAAATCAGAACATCAACCTCATGAGGGAAGAATAAAATGAAAGTGAGAATAGTTAAGTGCGGTTAGAGGATTCATAGAAAGAATGAAAACAAAATTAAATGAAATAGAATAAAATGACATTAACCAGCATCATCATGACACAAAAAAAATTGTTGAATATTCATGAGGAAAAAAATGATTTTATAACAACAAATAAAAATTCTTCATATTATATCAGACATTCAAGGTCAGTTATTTTGTAATCATTTTATTGACAATTTTTATATTGATCTTTTATTTTGTTCATTCTTAAGGCTTCATTTCCTAAATAGCAAAACTTAATTTAATCTTAATTGTTATATTTCTTAGAATTATAAAAGTTGATTAGAATTTAAAAAAATTAAAACCTTAATAGTTTATGATAGTTCTATTTAAAAAAAATAAAAAAAATAAATAAAAGAATCTTTTTAAAAAAATTAAAAATAAAAGAATCCTGCATCTCTAAATTTTTTCGAATGAAGTCAGAATTAATCTGAGATTTTTTTTAAAGCTTGTTTTTAAAATGGAGATTTTTTTTTAATTGTTTTCTCAAATTTATTATAGTTTATTTTTAATGTTTTAGTTTCATCATATACAGTTTAATATGTTGATATTTTTCATTTATGCAACCGTTTTTTTTTCTTTTTTTCTTTATTTTATTCTTTTTCCATTTTCTTCATTTTTTCTTTCTTTTATATTTTTCTTTCTTTCATTTTTTTCTTTTTCCCTTTTTTCATTTCCATATCTTTTTTTCTTTCTTCCTTTTCTCTTCCTTTCTTTGCTCTTTTTTCTTTTCTCTAATTTCCCTTTTTACCTTCTTTTTTTTTCTTATTTTCCTTTCTTTTCTTTTTTCTCCCCCTTTTTCCTCTTTTTTTTTATTTCCCCCAAGTCTGGCCAATTATGTCTAAAAGTGTCTGCTTCATCTCCCCCTCCCCTGTGTTTGGGATAAAGAATGCCAATTTTAGCAAAGTCCACATATGATGTTTATAACCACATGACCTCAATTATACATTTTTTCAATCATTTTAAATGTATCATATCCCATCATGTTTAATAACTAATCAGTGAAAGATATCACTTTCTTCCCGTTCCTGTTCTATCAAATATAATCTAATCCAAAATTGACCTAGTGAAATCAAAAATATTACTTTGTTTGAATATTTTTATATCAAATATAAAGTACAATCTATCATAATAAAAAGTAACATAAGCATTCATCTTAGAACAATTCTATGTTTTATAGATTTATATTCAATTCAATTGAAATATAATAACTTTGAAGATAAATCTTTTTTATGCTAATTGCATTTTAATAACTATTTCTTTTTTTCTTTTTAGGTAAGTATCATCATGTCTGTTCATAACTCAAGACTTTGGTGAGTATAACACCTTTTGCTTTATATATATATATATGTATATATATATATAAGGATAGGAGGATTAGAGTAAATCCAACAGAATGTGGTAAAAAATAAAGTAAAAGTGGACAAAAAGAGCAAAACTCAAACAAGTAGATGTAGGAGAGATATATTTCGTTCTGCATTGAGCAGGACTTCCTCAGTCGTTTATTAAAGCATCAGTGCAACATACATTTGTATTTATAGAAGTGAAAGTGGGTGGAAGGGGGGTGAGTTTGGTGATGAAGTCAGGAGGGAGGGAAGAGTTTGTGAGGATTTGATTGGTCAGAGGAAATCTATCATGGAGGGGGTGGGAGAAAAGATCAAAAGTATGGAATCTGTTGGGGATGATAGGAAGAGGAGTTAATGTAGAGTATGGTATGGTGAAATTAGGTCAACATTCATTGTTTTGATTTGGAGATAATTTTTTATTCTTTACTACATATATATATATATATGGATTGCTACACCAGTTCCACCCTGACACCAAAAAGAAAGCCAGAAAATTAGAAAGGACTGAACAAAAACTCGTCCAACAAGAATCGTCAGTAGAGTTTAACAAAACATGTTTAAAAGAAAAAATGCTGCCAAAATACACATATATATATGTAAAAATGGAATTGGAATTGAATCCGACAATATGAGGAAGAATGAATAAAGAAAAGAAAGTACAGAATGGATAATAAAAGATGAATTTAATCAATAAATAAAATTAATATCACTTATACATGTGTTTCGGTCAGTTTATCTATGTGTACACGGTTCAAAATAAAATTTCACCCTGATGAAGGTCGAATTTTCTCTGTGTACAGAATATTTTTACATTTTTCTATTATTATTATTTCATTTCATTTGTTTATTTAATAATAATAATAGTTTGAATCGTGTACACATAGATAAACTGACCGAAACACATGTGTAAGTGATATTGATTAAATTCATCTTTTATTATCCATTCTGTACTTTCTTTTCTTTATTCATTCTTCCTTTTATATATATATATATATATATATATATATATATATGAGAGAGAGAAAGAGAGATCAATATAACCAACATTCTTAATGGCCATAGAAGAATATTTTACTTCTTGAAAGTTTTTATACCAGCTCTATGTGGTGATTTTCACTTGAGTCTGAGTGACAGCAAGTCTCCTCAGATCTCTCGGACTCTTTTAAGTATCTTAGCTGATTTTAACAGTGCTGTGGTCTGGATGGCCTCAATTCTTCTTCTGGTCTCCAATTCATCCAATGTCATTTTCAGGTTCTTGGGGGCTGTTCCAAGGGCTTCAGCTAGTGAGAATCAAACTCATGAACAATGATCTTCTAACCTACCTTTCTATCCTTTATACTATTTGAGGTGCATCGTTTAAAACTAATTATTGTTTAGATTTGGCACAAGTCTGAAAGTACTTAGTGAGTATCAAACTTATTATTTAGTAGAAATTGATCTACAAGACTAGCTTGTTAACCATTACATTATCTCTAATCATTCAGAAAATCATTCTTTTACCTATGAAAAGCAGCAAATTCATCTCTTTCTTTCTCTTTTAATCTATCTCTCTTTATATATATATATATATATATATATATATATATATATATACTAGCAATGGCTACCCAGCGTCGCCTAGGTAGGGGGAGATTTTTAAAGTTAGTCCCGCAGATACTAAAAAAAAGACCTTGCATTGATCCAGCTACTCTGAAAAAAAATGTCTACTATCTAAAATATTAAATGAAAAAAAAATTCCATTCTGTTACATTTAAATTTATCTTAATTATCTTCATGAATATAAATCAAATCTTATTATTTTTGCTCAAAAACCAAGCCCTGGTGATATTTAATGTGTATATGTATTTACTTTGTCGTTAATTGTTTTATTTTGAAAGTTTCTATATATATATATAAAATTGTTTTATTTGAAAAGTTTCTATATATATATATATAAAAGGGCAATTGTTGTATATTATGTACATATACACACAATTGCCCTTTTTATATAATATAATATATAATATAAATTAGCAAAGACATGAAGTCAACAGCACTTGGTATTGACACTTTTTTGCCTATGAGATTTTCCAACCAGTATTCACTCTAATTTAGATATGCTCTATCAATGATATCAATACTCTTTACTAATAAATATAGCAAACCATATCATCATATTAATAATATAAATATTATATATATATATATATACATGCACTCACACCTACATGATAATGGATCAATTTTATAGCCTGATGATTATTTAGCTAAATTATTTTGATTTGAATTTTTACTTTAACTGCAAGGCTAAACATTATGATGAAAAACACTGTGTTAAGTGATTTGACAAAGATAGAAAAATATATGAAAAATAAATATTCATTATGCACTGATATACTGAACTAGTGTCCTATACTTGGTTAGTATAGTCATAAGACTTTGACCATTTTGAACTATACAACCTACTTCAAGTGTCTGTTATACTTGGTAACCTGTGAAAGGTATCCCATCATTATGTAATTTAGCAAGCTAGTCTCACAGATCCATTACTACTGAATAACAAGTTTGATCCTCACTGGATGCCCAATACTTGTGACCTTGTGTCACATCCCACCCATGGTATTGGGTAAATTGTGAATGGGTTCAGTAATTAAAGGGCATCCCATCATTATGTAATTGTTAGCAAGCTAGTCTCACAGATCCATTACAACTGAATAGCAAGTGTAATTCTCACTGGATACCCCAGACTTGTGACTTTGTGTCACATCTACCCATGGTGTTGGGTAATACCTACTTGGTAACCTATGAATATTTGTTATACAAATAAATAAATTGGCTGTTAGAATAATTCTCATTAAATAATAAAGGATAAAACAAAAAAAAAAAATACGAACAAGAATAATAACAGAAATAAACAATTTAAAAACAAGAATATATAAAGAATAAAAATAATATCATATATTGAAAAATAACTTTTATTGATCAATATACAAATATAGGTAAGATATTGTTTTTTTACTTTTTAAATCCCAGACAACGCCATGTAGCTCTGCAAGTTGGTAATAAACCCTACTTGATAAATGCCTGAATCTACACTCCTGTTGTCCTCATAATCAGTGTCTTGACACTAGTATGTCACAATATTTGAGCGAGAAGTGTGGGATAAGTACAATTACACAACTACCTTATTAGCCATAATACTTATTTTTGTATCCTCTGTAAAATCTGTATTTTTTTTTTATTGAAAACATTGTACATATACCACTTCCTATTTCTGGTGTTTAAATCCAATTTTTGTATGTGCTGAAATGATAAAAATAGAGTTCTCTATTTCCTTTTTACACATCTAAAATGTATTATTGTCATGTTTAGAAAAAAATGGTACATTGAGTAAAAAGTGAAACCCCCCAAAAAAAAGTATCACTTGGAAAAATTTCATTTTTTCAAGATTATAGTATTTTCTTTATACGAATTCACTCATCTCTTTGTGTTTATTTTTTTTATTGAACTTTGATCGTAAAGATGAAAACAATAGTCTGGTTTTATATAAGCATTTTATGTTAGGTTTGGTTTGATTTCTTTCTTTAATGGCATATCAAGCTTCATGGCTTATCTAATGCCAAATCCATCCTTGAAGAAGAACAGTACAGGTACTATTAACCCATAGCTGGGGGATATGAGAAAGTTCATACTTTTTCTCAAGAGTAATTAATTCAAATTGAATGTAATAGCATGACTTGAGTTTGAATTAGTTATTACCATGAAAAATATCATGAATATATTTGAATTTCTGAGAGATATCTTTTTAGAAAAGAAAGTAAACAATAAGCATTATTTCCTATAACTCCAACCTAAAAAAGGGGAACCACTCTGAATTAATTTGATCTGTTAATTAATCTACCCATTATTTTCCCATTAAACTAACCCCTATATATATTATATATATATATATGGCGTAAGGCAATATTTGTCTGTTGTTTACGGATTTAGTTCTTTGGTGATTGTAACATATATATACTAATGTATATATTTATCAGTTAAATGTCACTTCTTACTGGCAGCTGCTGACGGCCGAGGTAAGGACTTGGACTGATAAAAGTCAGTCGGGTTTCACTCCTGGCTACAAGTAGTTGCTAAGTCTAGCCACACTGATGAGACATAAAAAATCAAAACACAGTGTCTGGATGACTATATATTATATATATATATATATATTATATAAGAGAGTTTCAAATGCTTGAAGCTGTGAATTATTGGTTAGATTGAACTGAAGCAATTGAACGCGCATTACAACATACACACACGTACCAAAACAAAAATAAACGCATCAATTCATATGAGAATACAGTTATTTAAAAAATAACATCATTTCAAAAAAAAAATTCATTGATAAAATGCTGGACTGCTTCAGTTCAATTCTTTTGATAAAGAGGTATTACCTCGAAAATCAAGAAAGAATAAAATACAGTCAACACATAACACCATTTTACCGTATTATTATTTCTTTTATTTATATCCATACTGCATTGTGATAGCCTTCTAAATTCAACCTCCTTATATATATATATATATATATATTATTATATATATACAAGCACACTATATATATAATATATATATATATATATATGATGAAAACTGATCCCCACTTTATGTATGTCAAATTTAAACAATAAAAAAAACATTAACTAATAAATACCAATATCACTGTCCTTACTGATCTGCAAAATCCTATTTTAGAATGTTTGTCAATTTTATTGTCATTGTCGATTTTCAAGAAAGAGGCCAAAGCTTAAAGAACAGCCAATTGTCTACAGTCTTAACCAACATTGCATTTGAAATTGATTCTATGCAAAATTGGAGATTATCAACAAACAATCCTTTCCAATATTGACTGAGTCAAACAAGTGTCTCCTGAATAAACCATTGTTTTTCAGAGAATTTTCTGGCTAGTATAAAACATTATTGATATTAAGCCCTTTGAATGTTCATTGTCTCAACAAAGAATTTCACTTTTTTAAAACTATTCTTTATTAAGTGGTGACGTGTTTTATACATTATTCCCTTGTTTGTTCTGTTATCATTCTCTGTATCAAATAACCATTAGTATAAGAAAAATATCATATCCTAGTTTTTTTAAAAACTAAACACTTGCTGAACTTATGTTAAATGTTTTTCTTATAAAAAAATCTTTAAAAATAGCATTTTGGTAGAGTATGATCACTACAGCTACAAAAAAATAGACTGTATTTCCTATAAGTCTAACATAAACAAAAGGGGAACCACTCGACTGATAAATTATTTATTTATTTTCCATTAAACTAACCCTAACCCGTTTCTTTTTCTAGTTAATCAATAATAAATAAATAAATAATTTACCAGTCAAAAGAGTATTCCCCTTTATATTAGACTATAGGAAAAACCAAATAGACAATTTCAAAAATGTATTTAAAGACTATCTAAGATATTGATACTCCAGTACATCATTTTGTTATAAAACATTTGAAGATTTATTACTAAGGGGAGTTCAAAATTCTTCAATATTCTGATAAAGTAAGGCCCCCAACAAATTTTCGTAGCGGGGTCAGATGTTTTGCCAAGATCGGAAGAACCACCGACTGTGTGATGCCAAGCTCGCCTAACTTCTGCAGTGGTTACTCATTGAATTGCCTCTATGGCTAGGAGCTCGCGTTTTAAAACCTACCTGACATTTGCTTGATGTATGTTAAAATTCTTGAAACCATCTGGTTATTGATTGTGATCAACTTCACCTTCACCTTTCACAAAACAAACTGCCTAATTGGCTGGGCATTAAATATACCGACATGCACCTCTACAGGATAAGTCTTACAAAATAAGCCACCTGTTGCTGTAGGTGGCGAAAACCATGTGCTTTAACAGATCTTCATGGATGAGTAGTCCATGACCTGCAACATTCCACTTAGACACTACTAGGCTAGACAGGTGTCGAAGAGCCCCCTTGATCAATCACTGGTCACATCAAGCCCTAGCACCTAATATGATTTCCCCAACCTATAGCCTTATTGCTACCCCCAACCCTTTTTATCATTATGGGGCTAGAAGGCAGTGGCTGAGGGTCTACATGTTCTGGAATGACGTTAAACTCATCTGATAGTGAGGTTCCAGTTCATGAGGTCTGGGGAATGTGGAGCACCCCCATCATCACCATTGCTCCTGGTCCATTCTGACATGGAGTCGTAGTACCTGTTAGCGTCCCATCTATGGGTGAAAAATAAGAAAAATTATTTATAAAAAAAAATTGAGTATCCATTAAGAATTGATTATTTCAAAATTTTATCAGCATTAAATGACCCACGAGTATATGTTGACAACCAACCCAACCTGCACAAACAAATAATTTAGTTTCTTCGTCTATTAGGGTTATAAAGTTCTCAATTAGACTATACTGCACATTCATTGTGAACTTTCAAATCACGCACAGAGCAACCATACAATACGGTGCACTTACACTACAATACTCCCACCACTGTGAGTACTTACCTCTCTGAACTCTTGATCACATGATATACAGCCACAAAGTACATGTACTAAATATTGCAAAACATTTTACTCATTGTAGATTAAACTTAACACACAGTGTTATATTTTCAATTAGAGTGCCAAAAAACTAATATATGGGTATTTGTCTCATACCCACTTGTATGGACAGGGCACAAGCCTTGTTTTAACTGTGGACCCACCCACAAGCCGAAGCTCATGGGTGGGAAAGAACAAAATTGCAGTCGTTGCCTGGGGGGATAGCCCCCTGGTCAACGCTTATTATAAACTCTCAGCAAGTCCAGCGGCCGAAGCGCGACCCCCAGTGTCAACCGGAAAACCAATGTGCAAATGAGTCAATTAAAAAAAATCAAAAAACAATATGTGTGTGTTGTTCAAGCACACACACACAAAAAGAAATGTGGTATAACACAACAAACAGCTAATTCAATTATTATTTTCTCATTATTGGCTGAAGCCTTCTCAAAATATTGACAATGCTTATACATTCTGCTTTTATAGTGAAAAGGTAAATGGTGAGGGTGAGAAAAAAGTCAGTGTTGTGGGGAATGTATTTTTTATTTTTATGGGTCAGTCGGTGACTTGAGAGAATTTGATGATTTATTCAAATACTTTCACCACCTTAAACTATATATATATAATATATAATATAAATCAATGAGTCACACGAACCAACTAAAGTTTTGCTTAATGCTCTTCAGGCTAAGATCTGACTAAGAGACTTGGAGCAAAATGCATTAATATAGTACTTACCTAAATCATTTAAATTAGCATAAACTAAAACGACCAATAGAAACAACAAAAACAAGGACACTAAAATTATTTTCATTATATTTATTTAAATTTAATTTATATTATATATATATATATATATAATATATGTGTGTGTTGTATATATGCACACCATCCCTCCAACAAGCAGAGTGTGACATAGCTCAATTTCTTCAGTAGGGTAACAGTTTGAATTCACTGTTTACTTCTTTAGACTGGTTCCCAATCCAAGGTTAAAGAGCCCACTATATAACTTTCCTAATATTAGTGCTATATGAAATGCAAACAGTCTAGTCCAGATTTTAACACTTGGTTATGTTGATTTCCTACAATGTAACATACACCATGCATCTACATTTGATCATGTGTAATTTAGTTTTTAGTATCTACCAGACAAACCAATCAACTATTTCCCTGTAACACATCCCTTAATATACTATCCTTCCATTAGGAAAAAATCAAAGATCTATTCTGATTTCATCTCAGCCTATTCCAGATTATAACTCTGGTCAATTGAGTTCTTCTTATGATAACTAAACCATTACATAACACCCCTCCACTATACTGTTGAAAGCATGTTTGAACATATTGAACATCACTGCTGACTAATCATCTATACTTAGAAAAGAAATTTACAAACAACAGGAGTTGTGCAAAGTCAAAAGTCATGGCAGACCCATTAATTAAAACAATAGCGATCATGTTAATGCTATTACTTACTCAAGACCCACAGAAATCTACAAGAAGAGAAAATTTCATACCAGACATCTTGCAAAAAATGTGAGAGTTGAAAATATTCTACCAATCTCCAGTTAGTGCAAAAGTCAAAGTGCCAGAATTAAAAGCACAAATCTACACACAGAAATGCTTAACATTTTATTTACCTCTACCCAACTGTACAGTTAGCAACAAGCCCTATTTTAGAAACATTCTATTAACTAGTAGCTATATACGCGATAGATAGGCATGGAACCCAGTGAAGTGCAACAGGCAACTATAGAGTAAGCTTGACATTCTATGGCCTATGAGATTTCAAACATGTATTCACGTTCTAATTTAGTATGCTCCTATCATTACTATCAAGTATTTCTCATCTTTACTAATAAATATAAAGCAAACATTATCAATATTAATATATAATATATATATATATATCTCACACCTACATGATATATGACTCAATTTTTATTAGCAGCTGATGATATTATTATTACTAAATATTATTTGATTTGAATTTTTTACTTATACTGGCAAGGCTATATTTATAGATGTAAAAACACTTGTGTTTAAGTGATTTGAAAAGAGTAGAAATATATTGAAAAATAAATATTTCATGTATGCATATAAAACTTGAACTAGTGCCTATACTTAGGATTAGTATAGTCATTTAGAACCATTTGCTCCATATGACTATTACACTACTTACATAAGTGTCTGATTAACTTGGATAACTAATGAAAGCTAATCGCATCTTAATATGGTAAAGAGTAGTAAGACTAGTACTCCAGATCCATTACTTACTGAAGTAACAATTATTGAATCCTACTGGATGCCCAAATACTTGGTGTGACCTTGTGTCATCATCCCCCCATGGTAATTGTGGTATTGGAATGGTACTAGTAATTAAGGCTCACCATCATATTATGTATTGTTAGCAAAGCTAGTCTACACAAATCCATTACTACTGAATATGCAAGTGTAATTCTCATTGGATACCCCATACTTGTTGACTTTGTGGTCAATCCTACCCTAGTGTTGGGTATACCTAACTGAGTACCTATGTAATATTATGTTATATAATAAATAAATATTTGGGCTGTTAAGAATATTCTCATTAAATGAATAAAGGATATAATACAAAACAAAAAATACGATACACAGAATAAAACAGAAATAAATCTTAAAAAGAAATATATAAACGAATAAAGATAATATCATATTATTGAAAAAATATACTTTTATTAGATCAAATTACACAAATAATAGTTTGTACAGATATTTGTTTTTTTAACTTTTTAAAATCCAGGACTAACGCCCGTGTAAGCTCTGCAAGTTGGTAATTAAAACCCTACTTGATAAATAGCCTGAATCTACCTCCATTTTACTCATATCAGTGGATCTTGACACATAGTTGCTCACAATATTTGACGACGAAGTGTGGGATAGATACAAATTTTACCAACTACTTATTAGCCATAATACTTATTTTTTATCCTCTGTAAAATCTGTATTTTTTTGGTTTTATTGAAAACATTGTACGTAGTCATTCCTATCCTCCGGTATTTTAATCATTGTGTATGTGCTAAATGATAAAAATATAGAGTTTCTCTAATCCTTATTACACATTCTAAATGGTATTATTGTGTTCATGTTATTAGAAAAAAAATGGTACATATGAGTAAAAAGTTGAAACACCCCCAACAAAAAAAGTATCACTATGGAAAGGAAATTTCATTATTGTTTTTCAACATTCATAAAGTATATGTTCTTTATAACAATTCACTCATCTCTTGTTGTGTTTATTTATTTATTGAACTTTGATACTGTAAGAAATACATAATAGTCTGGTTGTTATATAAGCCATTCTAATGTTAGGGTTTGGTTTGATTTCATTCTCATTATGGCATAATACAGACTTATGCTAATCTAAATGCCAAATCATCTCTTGAAGAAGAACATGTCCAGGTACTAATTTAAACCCATAGCTGGGGATATGAAAAGCTATCATACTTTCTTCTACTAGAGTATTAGATTCAAATTGAATGTAATAGCATCGAGCTTGAGTTTGAATTCGCATTATTACACATGAAACAAATATCATGAATATATATTGAAATTTCTATGAAGATATTCTTTTTTAGAAAGAAGAAGTAAACAAAAATGCGTTTAATCCTATAACTCCAACCTAAAAAGGGGAACACTCTGAATTATTCTGACTCTGTTAATCTACCCATTATTTCATTCCAATTAAACTAACCCTATATATACTAATACATATAAAATATAGTTATGATATATATATAGGCGTAAGGCAAATATTTAGTCTGTTTATATGGGATTTTAGTTCTTTGGTGATGGTAACATTAATAGTGATTATACTATGTATATATTTATACAGTTAAAATGCTTCACATTCTTTACTGCAGCTGCTGACGCCGAGGGGTAAGGACTTGGACTGTATTAGAAAAGTCAGTCGATTTCACTCCTGGCTACAAGTAGTTGCATAAGTACTAGCCCACACTGATGAGACATACATATAATACTAAAACACACTGTCTGTGATGAACTATAATTATTATACGTAAAGGTAATATCTATAAATATGAACTATATATAAGAAGTAGTTTGGTTAGATAATTTGCGTTGAAGCATTGGTGTAAGTATTGTTAGGAGAGCTTGATTCTTACGAAGCTATCACAATAGCGAGACGATGTTGACCTAATTAATTTAACAAACAATAATATTACGCGTAACAATGGTGTATTGTGTTGACCTCTATATTTATTCTGTCTTTGGAAATATTTTATTGAGGGTAATACACGTCTATCAAAAAGAATTGAACTGGAAGTATTGTAACGCGCTTACAAATACAGCACGACGTAAACAAAAAATAAACGCACTTCAAGTTCAACATGAGATAAACAAGTTCTTATTTAAAAATAAGATCATTATTCAAAAAAAAAAAATTCATTGATAAGAAATGCTAGACTGACTTCAATATTAACAATCTTTGAGATTAAAAGAAGTATTACCACACAAATAGAAAGATCAAGTCCTGGCAGTACAAATCTTCAGACAAATTCAGAAAGAAATAAAAATACTATTGATGTAATTTCAACACAATCACCATATTGTCTCCTTTTCTGTTGATCTTTCCTTGTTAGTATTTATTATTACTTTTATTTACTTCCAGAACTGCACTTGTGAGCCTTCTAGTAGTCATCCTATATTAGTATGTATGCCATTAACCAAGCGCGAATCCGGAGAATCTGTGAAAGCATCGATGCCATGATAACAACTAGAAGATCAAGAACCAGATAAATAATAATCAAACATACCGAGGAGAAGAAGAAAAGGTATACCCAAGAGAGCCACAGACGCAGAATAAGAACAACCAAGAAACGAAAGAAGAAAGAAAACCGCAGATGTTAAGAATAGATGAGTGAAGATACGAAACATAAAACTGATAGCACAACAGACTGGGATAATATAGTCATAAGACCATGAGAGATATTTGGTATGACCATAGACCAGGCGTGTAATAGCAACCATGCGGCGACTAGGGACCTACTGGGTTATGCTTAGCAAACTCGGATCCCCAACGTCGTGACGCGCTATTCCGTTGGCTTGCCTGATCCACCCGCCTGGCCCGCTGGCTCGACTCCCTGGCTCCCCCTGCGACGCCCTTAACCAGTTAATACGAGGCGCAACACTTTTAGTTTGAGAAGATGAAGTGTGGCGTGAAATATCTCCGGTAAAGCGAATGTGAAAGGGTGGATTGTGCGCCTTATAGTGTGTTTCACTAGGGGGATGAATTTGTTACAATCGGGTATATACCAAGCAGGCAACTTATATATATATATATACAAGCACACTTATAATATATATATACTACTATAGTATATTGATATGATGAAGAATGATCCCACTTATGTAGTCAGATATTTAAAACAGAAAATAAAAACATAGTGCTGAATAAATACCGATTATTCACTGTCCTTTTACTGATCTGGCAAAATCCTATTTGTAAGATTGCATTATATTTGCTCATTGTGGGGATTTTTCAGAAAAAGGCCAAAGCTTAAATGAACACAATTGTTCTACCAGTCCTTAACAACATTGCATTGAAAACTTTGATTTACTTGCAAGAGGTTGAGAAGGATGTAGTTCAACAACAAATCTTTGGCCAATGATTTGACTGTGAGTCTAACAATTCCTCCTGATCCGATATTTTTCAGAGAAGTTTCGTTGCTATATAACCATTATTGATATTGACACCTTGTGAATTGTTCATTGTCCTTCAACAAAGAATTTCACTTGTATACTGTTCATTATAAGTGGGTGGACCAGTGTTTTTATACAGTCTATTTCCCTTGTTTGATGCTTTGTTATATTCTTGTAATCAAATAACCCATTAGAAATATATTTGAATATCAATCCTAATTTTTTTATTAAACTAAACCTGTGCTGAACTGTATGGTAATGATTTTCTTAAAAAATCTTTAAAAATAGCATTTTGGTAAAAAAAAAGTATGAGTCAGCTACAAGCTCAAAAGAAATAGACGGTTATTTCCTATAAGTCTACAATAAACAAAGGGACCATCTTGACTAAGTAAATTATTTATTATTTGTTCCCTTAGCTAACCTAACCCCGTTTTCTTTTTTCCTAGATTTGGATCAAATAATAATAAATAAATAATTTATCAGATCAAGAATAGTTCCCCTTGTGTTAATGTAGAACTTATGGAAATAACCAATAGACAATTTCAAAAATGATTTAAACATTAAGATTGATACTACCAGTATTCATTTTGTAGAGAAACATTGAAGTTTATTACTAGGGAGTTAAAATTCTTCAATAATTCTTGAAAAGTAAGTGGCACAATTCGATGCGCCAGATGTTTTTGCCAAGAGGAAGAACCACTGTGACTGTGTGATGCCAAGCTCATCTGATACTCTCTGTGTTACTCATTGGATTGCCTCTAGGCTAGGAGCTGGTTTCAACCTAACCTGAATTTGCTTGATTTGTGTCTGTATTTCTTGAACCTCTGGGTTATTGTATTTGAAAAGTCCACATATGATGTTTATAACCAACAATGACTCAATTATACATTTTTCATATCTTTTAATGTATCATATCCCATCATGTTTAATAACTAATCAGTGAAAGATATCACTTTTCTTCCCGTTCCCTGTTCTATCAAATATAATCTAATCCAAAATTGACTAGTGAACTCAAAAATAATTACTTTGTTTGAATATTTTTCTATCACAATATAAGTACAATCTATCATAATAAAAAGTAAATAAAGCATTCATCTTAGAACAATTCTATGTTTTTATAGATTTATATTCAATTCAATTGAATATAATAAACTTTGAAGATAATCTTTTTTATGCTAATTGCATTTTAATAACTATTTCTTTTTTTTCTTTTTAGGTAAGTATCATCATGTCTGTTCATAACTCAAGACTTTGTGAGTATAACACCTTTTGCTTTATATATATATATATGTATATAATATATAAGGATAGGATTAGAGTAATCCAACAGAATGTGGTAAAAAATAAAAGTAAAAAAGTGGACAAAAAGAGCAAAACTCAAACAAGTAGATGTAGGAGAGATATTTTCGTTCTGCATTAGCAGGACTTCCTCAGTCGTTTATTAAGCATCAGTGCAACATACATTTGTAATTTATAGAAGTGAAAAGTGGGTGGAAGGGGGGTGAGTTTGGTGATGAAGTCAGGAGGGAGGGAAGAGTTTGTGAGGATTTTGATTGGTCAGAGAAATCTATCAATGGAGGGGGTGGGAGAAAAAGATCAAAAGTATGAATCTGTTGGGGATGATAGGAAGAGGAGTTTAATGTAGAGTATGGTATGTGAATTAGGTCAACATTCATTGTTTTGATTTGGAGATAATTTTTTTATTCTTACTACATATATATATATATATGGATTGCTACACCAGTTCCACCCTGACACCAAAAAGAAAGCCAGAAAATTAGAAAGGACTGAACAAAACTCGTCCAACAAGAATACGCGTCAGTAGAGTTTAACAAAACATGTTAAAAGAAAAAATGCTGCAAAATACACATATATATATGTAAAAATGGAATTGGAATTGAATCCGACAATATGAGAGAAGAATGAATAAGAAAAGAAAGTACAGAATGGATAATAAAAGATAATTTAATCATAAATAAAATTAATATCACTTATACATGTGTTTCGGTCAGTTTATCTATGTGTACACGGTTCAAAATAAAATTCACCCTGATGAAGGTCGAATTTCTCTGTGTAACAGATTTTTTTACATTTTTCTATTATTATTATTTCATTTCATTTGTTTATTAATAATATAATAGTTTGAATCGTGTACACATAATAAACTGACCGAAACACATGTGTAAGTGATATGATTAATTCATCTTTTATTATCCATTCTGTACTTTCTTTCTTTATTCATTCTTCCTTTTATATATATATAATATATATATATATATAATAAATAATGAGAGAAGAGAAAGAGAGATCAATATAACCAACATTCTTAATGGCCATAGAAGAATATTTTACTTCTCTTGAAAGTTTTAATACCAGCTCTATGTGGTGATTTTCACTTGAGTCTGAGTGACAAGCAAGTCTCCCAGATCTCTCGGACTCTTTTAAGTATCTTAGCTGATTTTAAACAAGTGCTGTGGTCTGGATGGCTCCAAATTCCTTCTTCTGGTCTCATTCATCCAAGTGTCATTTCAGGTTCTTGGGGCTGTTCCAAGGGCTTCAGCTAGTGAGAATCAAACTCATGAACATGATCTTCTAACCTACCTTCTATCTTACTATTTTGAGGTGCATCGTTTAAACTAATTATTGTTAGATTTGCACAAGTCTGAAAGTACTTAGTGAGTATCAACTTATTATTTAGTAGAAATTGATCTACAAGACTAGCTTGTTAACGCATTACATTATCTCTAATCATTCAGAAAATCATTCTTTACCTATGAAAAGCAGCAAATTCATCTCTTTCTTTCTCTTTTAATCTATCTCTCTTATATATATATATATAATATATATATATATATATATATATACTAGCAATGGCTACCCAGCGTCGCCTAGGTAGGGGGAGATTTTTAAAGTTAGTCCCGCAGATACTAAAAAAGGACCTTGCATTGTCCAGCACTCTGAAGAAATGTCTACTATCTAATATTAAATGAAAAAAAAATTCCATTCTGTTATCATTTAAATTTTATCTTTTTAAATTATCTTCATGAATATAAATCAATCTTTATTATTTTTGCTCAAAAACCAAGCCCTGGTGATATTTAATGTGTATATATTTACTTTTGTCGTTAATTGTTTTATTTTGAAAAGTTTTCTATATATTATATATAAAATATTTTGAAAAAGTTTCTATAATATATATATAAAAAGGGCAATTATATGTATGTACATATACACACAATTGCCCTTTTTATATATATATATATATAATATATATATATAAGATTAGCAAAGACATGAAGTCAACAGCACTTGGTAATTGACACTTTTTTTTGCCTATGAGATTTTCAAACCATGTATTCACTCTAATTTAGATATGCTCTATCAATGATATCAAGTACTCTTTACTAATAAATATAGCAAACCATATCATCAATATTAATATATATATATATATATATATACTATATATATATACACACCACCCTACATGATAATGGATCAATTTTTATAGCCTGATGATTTATTTAGCTGAAATATTATTTTGATTTGAATTTTTTACTTTAACTGCAAGGCTAAACATTATGATGTAAAAACACTGTGTTAAGTGATTTGACAAAGATAGAAATTATATTGAAAAATAAATATTCATTATGCACTGATATACTTGAACTAGTGTCCTATACTTGGTTAGTATAGTCATAAGACTTTGACCATTGAACTATACAACCTACTTCAAGTGTCTGTTATACTTGGTAACCTGTGAAAGGTATCCCATCATTATGTAATTGTTAGCACTAGTCTCACAGATCCATTATACTGATAACAAGTTGATCCTCACTGGATGCCCAAATACTTGTGACTTGTGTCACATCCCACCCATGGTATTGGGTAATTTGTGAATGGGTTTCAGAGTAATTAAAGGCATCCATCATTATGTAATTGTTAGCAAGCTAGTCTCACAGATCCATTACAACTGAATAGCAAGTGTAATTCTCATGGATACCCCAGACTTGTGACTTTGTGTCACATTCTACCCATGGTGTTGGGTAATACCTACTTGGTAACCTATGAATATTTGTTATATAAATAAATAAATTGGCTGTTAGAATAATTCTCATTAAATAATAAAGGATAAAACAAAAAAAAAAAATACGAACAAGAATAATAACAGAAATAAACAATTTAAAAACAAGAATATATAAAGAATAAAAGATAATATCATATATTGAAAAATAACTTTTATTGATCAATATACAAATATAGGTAAGATATTTGTTTTTTTTTACTTTAAATCCCAGACAACGCCATGTAGCTCTGCAAGTTGGTAATAAAACCCTACTTGATAAATGCCTGAATCTACACTCCTGTTGTCCTCATAATCAGTGGTCTTGACACTAGTATGTCACAATATTTGAGCGAGAAGTGTGGGGATAAGTACAATTTACACAACTACCTTATTAGCCATAATACTTATTTTTGTATCCTCTGTAAAATCTGTATTTTTGGTTTTATTGAAAACATTGTACATATACCACTTCCTATTTCCTGGTGTTTTAAATCCAATTTTTGTATGTGCTGAAATGATAAAAATAGAGTTCTCTATTTCCTTTTTACACATCTAAATGGTATTATTGTCATGTTTAGAAAAAATGGTACATTGAGTAAAAAGTGAAACCCCCCAAAAAAAAGTATCACTTGGAAGGAAATTTCATTTTTGTTTTTCAAGATTATAGTATTTTCTTTATACGAATTCACTCATCTCTTTTGTGTTTATTTTTTTATTGAACTTTTGATCTGTAAAGATGAAACAAATAGTCTGGTTGTTATATAAGCATTTTATGTTAGGTTTGGTTTGATTTCTTTCTTTAATGGCATATCAAGCTTCATGGCTTATCTAATGCCAAATCCATCCTTGAAGAAGAACAGTACAGGTACTATTTAACCCATAGCTGGGGGATATGAGAAAGTTCATACTTTTCTCAAGAGTATTAATTCAAATTGAATGTAATAGCATGACTTGAGTTTGAATTAGTTATTACCCATGAAAAATATCATGAATATATTTGAATTTCTGAGAGATATCTTTTTAGAAAAGAAAGTAAACAATAAGCATTATTTCCTATAACTCCAACCTAAAAAAGGGGAACCACTCTGAATTAATTTGATCTGTTAATTAATCTACCCATTATTTTCCCATTAAACTAACCCTATATATATATATATATATATATGGCGTAAGGCAATATTTGTCTGTTGTTTACGGATTTTAGTTCTTTGGTGATTGTAACATATATATACTAATGTATATATTTATCAGTTAAATGTTCACTTCTTACTGGCAGCTGCTGACGGCCGAGGGGTAAGGACTTGGACTGATGAAAAGTCAGTCGGGTTTCACTCCTGGCTACAAGTAGTTGCTAAGTCTAGCCACACTGATGAGACATAAAATATCAAAACACAGTGTCTGTGGATGACTATATATATATATATATATATATATATATATTAGAGAATTTTCATAATTTGCTTGAAGCATTGTGTATGTATTGGTTGGAATTGAACTGAAGCAATTGAACGCGCATTACAACATACACACACGTACAAACAAAAATAAACGCATTCAAGTTCACATGAGAATACAGTTATTTAAAAAATAACATCATTTTCAAAAAAAAATTCATTTGATAAGAAATGCTGGACTGCTTCAGTTCAATTCTTTTGATAAAGAGGTATTACCTCGAAAATTCAAGAAAGAATAAAAATACAGGTCAACACATAACACCATTGTTACCGTATTATTATTTCTTTTATTTATTCCATACTGCATTGTGATAGCCTTCTAAATCAACCTCCTATATATATATTATATAATATATATATATATATATACAAAGCACACTTATATATATATATAATATATATATTATAATATGATGAAAACTGATCCCAACTTTATGTATGTCAGATATTTAAACAATAAAGATAAAAACATTAATCTGAATAAATACCAATTATCACTGTCCTTTACTGATCTGGCAAAATCCTATTTGTAAGAATGTGTCATTATTATTTGTCATTGTGGATTTTCAAGAAAAGAGGCCAAAGCTTAAAGAACAGCAATTGTCTACAGTCTTAACCAACATTGGCATTTGAAACTTTGATTTCTATGCAAAGATTGGAGGATTAGTCAACAAACAATCTTTGCCAATATTGACTGAGTCAAACAAGTGTCTCCTGAATAACCCATTGTTTTTCAGAGAATTTTCTGGCTAGTATAAAACCATTATTGATATTAAGCCCTTGTGAATTGTTCATTGTCTTCAACAAAGAATTTCACTTGTATTTAACTGATTTCTTTATTAAGTGGTGACGTGTTTTATACAGTTATTTCCCTTGTTTGTTCTTTGGTTTATATTCTTGTATCAAATAACCATTAAGATATAATGAAAAATATCAATCCTAGTTTTTTTAAAACTAAACACTTGCTGAACTGTATGGTTAAATGTTTTTCTTATAAAAAAAATCTTTAAAAAAATAGCATTTTGGTAGAGTATGAGTCAGCTACAGCTACAAAAGAAATAGACTGTTATTTCCTATAAGTCTAACATAAACAAAGGGGAACCACTCTTGACTGAATAAATTATTTATTTATTTTCCCATTAAACTAACCCTAACCCCGTTTTCTTTTTTCCTAGTTGATCAATAAATAAATAAATAAATAATTTATCAGTCAAGAGTAGTTCCCCTTTGTTTATGTTAGACTTATAGGAAATAACCAAATAGACAATTTCAAAAATGTATTTAAAGACTATCTAAGATATTGATACTCCCAGTACATCATTTTGTAGAGAAACATTTGAAGTTTATTACTAAGGGGAGTTCAAAATTCTTCAATATTCTGATAAAGTAAGGCACAATTCGATAGCGTCAGATGTTTTTGCCAAGATCGGGAAGAACCACCTGTGACTGTGTGATGCCAAGCTCGCCTGATACTCTCTGAGTGTTACTCATTGGAATTGCCTCTATGGCTAGGAGCTCGGTTTTAAACCTACCTGAATTTGCTTGATTGTTATGTAAAATTTCTTGAACCATCTGGTTATTGTATTGTGATCAACTTCACCTTCACCTTTCACAAAACAACTGCCTATTTGGCTGGGGCATTAGAATATACCGACTGCACCTCTACAGAGGAGTAAGTCTTTCCAAAATGAGGCCACCTGTTGGCTGTAGGTGGCGAACCATGATGCTTAAGGACAGAGTCTTCATGGATGAGTAGTCCATGACCTGCAACATTCCACTTAGACACTTACTTAGGCTAGACAGGTGGTCGAAGAGGCCCCCTTTGATCAATCAGCTGGTCACATCAAGCCCTAGCACCTATATGATTTCCCCAACCCTATAGCCCTTATGGCTACCCCAACCCTTTTTATCATATGGGTGCTAGAAGGCAGTGGCTGAGGGTCTACATGTTCTGGGAATGACGTTAAACTCTATCTGATAGTGAGGTTCCAGTTCTGGAGGTCTGGGGAATGTGGAGCACCCCATCATCACCATTGCTTCCTGGTCCATTCTGACATGGAGTGGTAGTACCTGTTAGGGTCCCATCTATGGGTTAAATAGAAAAATGTATTTATAAAAAAAAATTGAGTATCCATTAAGAATTGATTTATTTCAAAATTTTATCAGCATTAAATGACCCACTGAGGTTGATATGTTGACAAACCAACCCAACCTTCACAAAACAAATATTTTTAGTTTCTTCGGTGCTATTAGGGTTATAAAGTTCTCAAATTAGACTATACTGCACATTCATCTGTGCAACTTTCAAATCACGCACAGAGTGAAACCATGTACAATGTATCAGTGCACTTACTACTACAATACTCCCACCCACTGTGAGTACTTACCTCTGCTTGAACTGCTTTGATCACATGATATACATGCCACAAAGTAACATGTACTAAAATATTGCAAAACATTTTACTCATTGTAGGATTAAGACTTTAAACAGCACCAGGTGTTATATTTTCAATTAGAGTGCCAAAAAACTATATATATGGGTATTTGTCTCATACCCCACTTGTATGGACTGGGCACAAGGCCTTGTTTTAATGTGGACCCACCCACAAGCCGAAGCTCATGGGTGGGAAAGAACAAAAATTGCGTCGTTGCCTGGGGGGATAGCCCCCTGGGGTCAACGCTATTATTAAACTCTCAGCAAGTCCAGCGGCCGAAGCTCGCTGGACCCCCAGTGTCAACCGGAAAACCAAATGTGCAATGAGTCAATTAAAAAAAAGTCAAAAAACTATATATATGTGTGTGTGTGTTCAAGCACACACACACAAAGAAGGAAATGTGGTTATAACAACACAAACAGCTAAATTCAATTGATATTTTGCCTCATTATTGGCTGAAGCTTTCTCAAAATTTTATTGACTTAAGTGCTTATACATTCTGCTTTTATAGTGAAAAGGTAAATGGGTGAGGGGGTGAGAGAAAAAGTCAGGTGGGGTTGGTGTGTGGGGAATGGTATTTTTTTATTTTTATGGGGTCAGTCGGTTGACTTTGAAGAGAATTTGATGATTTATTCAAATACTTCACACCTCATATATATATATATATATATATATATATATATAAATCTAATGAGTCAGACGAACCAACTAAAAGTTTTGCTTAATGCTCTTCAGGGCTAAGATCTGACTAAAGAGACTTGGAGCAAATGCATTAAATATAGTACTTACCTAAATCATTTAAATTAGCATAAACTAAAACGACCAATAGAAAACAACAAAAACAAAGGACACTATTAAATTATTTTATTATATTATATTTAAATTTAAAATTTTATATATATATATATATATATATATATATATATATGTGTGTGTGTGTATATATGCACACCAATCCCTCCACACAAGCAGAGTGTGACATAGGCTCAATTTCTTCAGTAGGGTTTAACAGGTTTGAATTCACTGTTTTACTTCTTTTAGACTGGTTCCCAATCCAAGGTTAAAGAGCCCATCCTATATAACTTTCCTAAAGGTATTAGTGCTATATGAAATGCAAACAGTCTAGTCCAGATTTTAAACTTGGTTTGTCATGTTGATTTCCTACAATGATAACCATTACACCATGCATCTACATTTGATCATGTGTATATTTGTAGTTTTAGTTATCTACCAGACAAGCCATGAACTTATTGGGTTCCCATTGTAACAACAGTCCCTAATGATACTTATCCTTCTATTTAGGAAAAATGAAAGGATTCTGATTCTGATTTCATTCTCAGCCTAGTCCAGGATTTTAACTCTGGTCAATGAGTTCTTTTCTTATGATAATAACCATTACATAACACGCCTCCACTATAGCTGTTGAGAAGGCATGTTGAACATATTTTTGGAAATCACTGCTGACTAGACAATCCATCTATACTTAGTAAAAGAAATTTGAAACAACAGGATGTTTGTGCAAAAGGTAAAAGTCATGGGAGACCATTAGGATCTGAAAAACAATAGGATCATGTTAATGCTAGTTACTTACTCAACCCACAGAAATCTACAAGAAGAGAAAATTTCATACCAGACTATTTGAAAAAAATGTGAAGAGGTTGAAAATGATTTCTTACAATCTCCAGTTAGTGCAAAGTCAAAGTGGCCAGAATAAAAAGCACAAATTCACACACAGAAATGCTTAAACATTTTATTTACCTCGTACCCAACTTGTACAGGTTAGGCACAAGGCCCTATTGTGTTAGTATAACATTCAATTCTAAGACTAACAACAACAAGAAAGGAATTAATATATCCTTTAATTCAAACAATTTATTTGCTAGGCATAAAACACAAACAACAATATAAAGTCCTTCCTGTATATAAAGTTGAGTTTAAGGGACTTACTGGCGCGTTGGAGAAGAGTTATTAGGGTGGTTTCCTGGAGCCCCTGAATTCGTTGCCTCGTGGCACCGCGGGTGTATTCTGTCTGACTACTTTTTGGATATTGCGCCAAAACTCTGGGCTATCACGTGATTGGTAAATCCAATCACAGAGCCTCTCCCTCATTCACTCTATATACAGGAATAACCATTTTACTGACCCAACAGCCCTATTAATGTGGGACCACCCACAAACCGAAACTCATGGGTGGTGGGTGAAAAATTGCGTCGATCCCGTCGGCATTCCTCCTCAAGGGGGGGCACCTCAGGCACTGGGCAATAAACCCAGCCCTGCCCCTTTAAGTCAAGGGGGCAGGTATTGCCTGGGGGGATAGCCCCCTGGGATCGACACTATTAACTTTAAAGATCCAGGGCCGAAGCCACTGGACCCCCACCCTGTTGGGCGGGTTTACAGAAATGCTTAAACATTGTGAAGATGAAAATAGGTTTATGAAGCATTTAATTTTCACCAATAAAGTTGACTGCAAGTTGTAGTAATATAGTGTCATATCGTCATGGGGGTGGCCTAAAGTTGGTATCAGCCAACCACCGAGGGAGTCAACCCCCTTTTCACTAGCGCTAGACCAAGGAGATTGTTTTGGCATCTGAGGTGGAGCACCACACCTACCATCAGCTTCTTTCTTACTTTACCACACAGATCCCTGTGTTACTAATACACTGAGTTGGCGAGGGCCAGTATCAAACTAGGAACCTTGTGGTTTCTAGCCAAACGCTCTACAGACTGAGCTAACCCGGCCAATGAGAATGTAATCATTTGTTTTTCCTATAAATAATATCTGACAAAACCTTAGAAGAGAGAAACAAGATCTCATAAGACTTGTTAATTCAACTTAGCAATTGCTAATTACTCTGTTCACCTTGTATGTTTACTTAGTAAACCATTTTCCCTATCCTTAATACTCGTGTTTTTTCTATTATTTCTCAATTAACTTTGATACTCGAATTTCAACATAGGATATGCATGAAAAAAAAAGATTTTTTAAATAAAAAGTGTGGAGGGAATAATACTGTTCCCTCTGGTATGAAACCTATCGCAGGACTTGTTAATTCAACCTAGAAACTGTTAATTACTTAGTTCACCTTGTATCTTTGCTTAGTAAACCTCTTTCCCTATCCTTAATACTGTGTCTTCCTATTATTTCTCTGTTAACTCTGATACTTTAGTTACAGCACAAACATTAAATGTTTCATTACAAAATTCTCTATCATCAATGCCAATACCTTAAATAGTTTTTTTTTTTTTTTCAAATACATTTTTGAAACTGTCTTTCATTTGTAGACAGCCTATACTTAAAACTCAAGTTCTAATTTGATGACTATAATTAAATAACAATATTAAACAGACATTCAAAATATCTTCAGTTCTATCAGGAAATCAGTTCTCCACTGAGATAATTTTTTTTTTCTTTTACTGATCTACTTCAATTGTATTCTAAATTATGTTAGAAGTAAATCATGGAATTTGGATGTTAATAAAAACATTAAAATTATAAACTGATGAAAACAAAAAGGATTTTTTTGTGTTTGTCTTTTAAAATCAACATAATCAGTTTGTTTAATATCATTCTGAGTTGGATTGAATGAACAGATTGACTTATGACAGAAAAATAGACTATATGTATATTTAGTATATTCAGGAAATACAAACATATTTGATGAATTCAAAGTTCAAAAATACTTTCATTCTCTATTTTGATATATATATATATATATATATATATATATATATTATTATATCATGTTGAAAGGAAAAATAAATAAAGGAAAGAAAATGTTGAATGGATAAAATAGATTTACTAACACGTGTTTCGTCCAGGAGTTTGTTCATGTACACATGTATTCTATTTATTATTATTCTAAATATTGAATAAAATAATAATAATAATAATAATAATAGAAAACTATAAAATCTTTAAGCATACAAAGAATAACAGCCTTTGTCAGAGTAAAATGTTTGGTATTTGAAGTTAAAGCAGTCAAAATACAGAGAATGTTGAAGTGTTCGAAAAAATAATGTTTTTGAAATTATTTGAAATAGAAAATAGTTAATTTTTAACATTAATCACTATGATGATATTAATAACAAATAAATAAATAAACCACCAACACAATACATATACTCATAAATTAAATAACAAATTTTATCTAAAATCTTTAAATTCCCTCCAAACATTAAAAATTAAAATTCCACCTAACATTACTCCAAAAATATTCTCTAACCATAACAGCATACAAACATCACTATTTTCTATTGCTGTGGAGTGTCTCTCAAATAATTTCAAAAAAATTATTTTTTTCAAACACTTCAAAATTCTCTGTATTTTGACCGCCTTAACTTCAAATACCAAACATTTTATTCTGATGTAGGCCGTTATTCTTTGTATGCTTAAATATCTTAAAATGTTCTATTATTATTATTTTATTTTATATTTGAAATAATAATAAATTAAATTACTGTGTACATGAACAAACTCCTGGCCGAAACACGGTAGTAAATCTATTTTATCCATTCAACATTTTCTTTCCTTTATTTATTTTTCCTTTCAACATACCATCAGATTCATTTCCATTTTCAACTTATGTATATATACTTTCAATAAGATAAATCGATATAGCTCAGTATATAATTTATTAATTATCATACAACTCTCTTAGGGATTTATAAAAATCCTTGCATCAGTCTATAAGTGTGCATCAACATGTGCATGCTTTGTGGATGTACAGGGGATATTGAGCATCCCAAATAGAATTATCCTCAACATACCAGTCAATTTGATACTTTTACTTATATGTATATGCATGCTGTCTTGATAATTGTTCATTTTTTTTTTTTTTTTTTTGAGATAGAGTTTATTATATAAGTCAAATCTGTGATTTAACCACCCTGGTTTAGAATATGCTAACTGCACTTCTGCAGAGGGATAAGACCCCCTCCAATGTAGCTACCTGTTGGCTGTGGGTGGCAACTCATGATGCTTATGGATAGAATCCTGGTGATTGAGCAGTCCATGACTTGCAACACTCCACTTTGACCCTTACTTGGGTTGGACGGGGCAATTGGAGAGGTCCCCGCTGATCAATCAACTCGTCACAGCCCTAGCACCGATATGATTCTCCCAAGTCCTTATAGCAAATCCCCAACCCTTTTTATCATATATGTGCTAGAGGATGGTAGATGAGGGTCTTAGTGTCCTAGGTATGGAGCTAAACTGTATCTACTGGTGAGGTTCCAATTTTTGATCTCTATGGAGTGTGGAGTACACTTTCATTGCCATTACTGAATACCTAACAACAATGAATAAAACAAAAATGTCTTTGGCATAAAATAACCCAAAGGTTGACATGCCATAAAATCCAACCACCAACCAATCTCTCTTGATATTTAGCACTTTTTTCTTTGCCCAACAAGTCAACTACTATTTGAATTTACTAATACTTACACATCATGTAAATATATGTATACAAATACACACACACACACACATGGCTACATGCATACTTGTGTATATATATATATATATTTGTTTAGAAAATATTGAAAAGAAAGAGATTACTGAAATGTTTGTGTTACTAAAATAATTATTCACATTTATTTAAACATTACTAATTCGGTTTCTAGTTAGTTCTTCAAGTTGGAGATAACTTATATGCAATTATCATATTTGTTTAGTTAGGATTAAAAGTCCAGACGAAAAATTAAAAATGTTTAAATTAAACAATATATTTTTTTTTACAAAACTCTTTACTCAGAGAAGAAAATTAACTTCATAAGATAATATGAAAAAATAGCAATTGGTAAATAACTTTCCTGTTAAGTGGATTTATATTTTATAATCTTATTATAATGGAGATTGTGGGTTTGTCTGTCTGTAACCGAAACTATATTACTATACAAGTCACAATTCCTTTCGTTATTTACATCATATTCTCCATGATTTTATTTTTTATTTAAACCTCAATTATTAATAAAATTGTTTTACATTACTTACACTGTTGACCATATCTACATACTAATAACATGCAATTGTATTTATATATACAACAAAATAGAGGTTTACAGTGTGAATGGGAAGGCTAATTTGCATATTGTTCTTTAAAAATTGATTTTAATAAATATATGCTTAGTATTATTGATTTCTAATTGTTTGGTTTTATCTTATTGAATATGAGCAAAAATCTCTTCAATAAATCTTAAAAGAAATCCCTTAACAAGAAGAAATAACTGTAATATATTCTTTACTTCCTATTTTAACTAAACAGTTTAATTAGGAAAATTTACCAATGAAAGACGGGAGTAACGGAAAATGATGGAAGAGTTAGTTTCAAAGTTGTTCTATTTTTCAATCATACCCCCCCCCGTTCAAAATCTTTTAATCTACACTCTTATTTCTAATTTAATATGATATTTTATTATAAAATTTAACTAAAATACTTGCACCCAGAGGGTGCATATATTTGCTAGTAATAATAAATATTATTTGTAATATTTTGCTGTAACTTTTTAATTGACAGCAAGGATTATAATATAGACATTGCTTAGATAAATGAAAAAAGATTTTTTTTATTTTTACATTTGCCTATTTGACTTATGTTTGTAATATATGGGGTGGCAAGAGGTTTAATGTTTTAGGTTTGAAAGATGGCTGGTTATTGTTGGTGCGTGTTCCTTTTTAACCCCATCTTATTTGGTAGTCATGCTGAAAAGGAAGGAATGAAAAGAAAGAGACAAAGACAGAAGGTGGTTTAAGGATTTAGGCTTTATTCACGGGTCATAGCCACCACATTGGTAAGGAAATATCTCCCTGGTCAGTAATAGTGACTAGGCACAGTTAAGGCGTAAGTCAGAATGGCTGAGAGATTCTCTTTGTTAGTCAGAAGTGGGTCCTTTTTCTCACACGTGCTCGGAGGGTTCTTCCAGTGAAGGTTCATGGGAGTTTTTTTGTTTTTTTTATTTGAATTTTATTTTAATCCCACAATTACAAGTCTGGTCATCTTGATTGCTACTTCTACTAGTTTATTTATATTTCTGTTATCTAAAAATAACTGTTAATTGATTGATTTTAATGGGATGGCAACCCTTCTGGGAATATTTCATTCCTAGATGTTAAGTAATAACCTTCATTTTTTGTATAGTTGTTTCAAAAGAAGTATTTTTTTAATTTTTTGCACGTAGCTGTATTGAATACAAATAAGTTTTAAAGAGATCTATTTGACTCATAGATTGAACTCTAACAGGGTCAGAGTGGAGCTGGGAATAATGGCTAAAAGGGGTACTCCACATTCCCCAGATCTACAAAACTGAGTTCTCACCATCAGATAAAGTTTAGTGCCATCTGTAGAGGATATTTTAAGCCCTACTTAGCAGAACAGAAAAATAACTGCAAATGTTCACTCTCTTATACAGTATTTTATTTTTCTCCAGATAGTCTCTATTCCCTATACCTTGAAAAAGGGTGAATGTTCACCTGAAATATCGGAATTAATCGAACCAGGGACAGAATAACAGTTGAATATTAAAATTCTGTTTTTTTTTTTGTTTTTGTTCTTTTTTTCCAATGCTTCAAAATACAAAAAAAAAATCAACCTTCATAAGAACAAAGTTTATGCATAACATACATGTTTATATATATATATATATATATATATATATATATAAGTTTTCCCAGATCTCACATTTGAATTATGTTGTTTTTTATATTTGATTACCTTTCCAGTTGGCACTTCTTTTGATGATTTTTATATCCCAAAGAACAAAAAAAAATTTAGTTCCTATTTTTTCTGTACCCACACACAGGCTTCACGTCCTTTTTGCACATAACAATGAACAAAAGATAATATAGAACAGTTGAATCTTAAAGGTCTGTCTTTTTTTTTTGTTCATTTTATTATCTATTGACTGTTAAGAAACAGAATAGGGTTTATTGTTAACTATTGATTTATAGGTTTTGTGTGAAAAATTTTGTTTTCTGTAACATCTGTGTGTGATGTTATCAGATGGTATTTCAAACATTTGATGACCAAAATCTATTAGTGTCACATCCCAGAGTCTATCTAATGTATTCGCAATATACATTTTCCTGTTATTAACTACATCATTTTTTTTGTATTTGGACATCATATTACTTAATATAAGTATTATATATATATATATATATATATATATATATATATGGACAGCATTCTTTCATTTATACATGTAGCATTAAACAAAAGACACATCTCCTGTTTAACAATTTTATTTTGGATCTTTTCGAGTTTTCTGGACAACATTTTAATATTTGGGTGAAATTCGGGGATAAGTCCACCAAAGTTCAGGTCCTGAGTAATTTTGGCGCTTCGAAGTGCCATCATCAGGGGTGATGTGTTCCAGTTTTTTAATATTAATATAATTTTCCAAAAAACTGGAACACATCACCCCTGATGATGGCACTTCAAAGTAAAGTATATATATATAATTTGCCAACCCTCCATATGAGCAGGATGTGAAACAAGGTCAATCTTCTATCTCCTCAACCAGTTGCCTAACCAAGGTTAAAGAGCCCAGTCTGCCCTTCTATTTACCCATAGCTGGAGGGAGATTAGGATTCATACCTTTCCCAAGAGTATTAGTACTAAGTGAAAATGCAATTTCCATGTCCAGGTTTGAACTCGGGTGACAAATCTTGTCGCCATGACATTAACCATTACACAATGCGCTTCCACAATTATTTATATATATATATATATATATATATATATATATAAATACAATTTGATATATTCACAAATAAAGAGTTCAATACTAGTGATAGATACTATATATCTAAGTTAGGATAGTGTAGGCATAGTCAACAGTGCTTGGTAACTGTCTGTTTCTCGCCTTTGTAATCTTCAGACTGACTTGGTTGGACTTGATTTGAAGATCACATATGTATTTACCAAGAAGATAGCAGAGGTGAGAAACTAATAGTTACAGAGCTCCATTGACTATATCTATACTAGCCTAATTTATATATATTCAGCTTTTTTTTCTTAGATTTTTAGCAATACAAAAGAAAATAAATTAAACAAATACATTTTTTATCAGTTTAACTCAAAAAACTATCAAAAACTGAATTTAGATTTTTTCATATGTACAAAAAAGTTTTTAGAAAAGTAAAATTATCTTTCATATGTGTGTGTGTGTGTATTTGGGCAGCATTCTTTCATTTATACATGTAGAATTAAACAAAAGGCACAACTCCAGTTTGAAAATTTTATTAACAATCTTTTTGAGCTTTCTGGCCAACTTTTTTACATTTGGATGGAATCCGTCAATTAGTCCACCGAAGTTCGTATCCCAAGTATATTATGGACTCTCCCATCGATTTTCGACATATGAGGGTTCATATACACAATGAACACCCACACAGTGATTTGTTTATAGTGGTGAAGGCTTGTGTTGGACCATCCACACTTTTCGGCACAGTCGATAGGAAAGAATTGGTGCATCAAGGGTTGCCACAAACCCAATCATTGACCGACCCCAGGAATTTTGAATTCAGAGTTATCCCTCTCCTAGACTGGTTACCTACCCAAGGCTGAAGGGCCCAGTCTGCCCTACTATTTAACCCATAGCTGGAGGGAATTTTGAATTCAGAGTTATCCCTTTCCTAGACTGGTTACCTACGCAAGGCTGAAGGGCCCAGTCTGCCCTACTATTTAACCCATAGCTGGAGGGAGAATATATGTATTCATACCTTTCCCAAGGGTATTAGCGCTATGTGAAATACCAACAGCTTCGTCTAGGAATTGAACTCGAATCGACGAGTCTATTTTCCACAACCCTAACCAGTAGCCCACACACCTCCAAGTATATATATATATATATATATATATATAGAGAGAGAGAGAGAGAGAGAAATATGCACATGTAAGTATGTATGTATCATCTACTGAAAGATAATACTGTTATATGTTCTTAAAGGGATTTCCTATCTGTTATATATTCAATATGCTCATTGTTTGTTCTGGGAGCCTGGATATTATTTTAAAGGAAAGTGTGTAGATAAGACTTAAGATAAGAAGTCTAAAGCATTTGAATGTTTTGAGGGATGTTATCATAAAACTCACCAATAAAAAATGAAAACTTATAAACCAATTCTAAAAATTCTAAGATCCAACACATTCTAAATTTATAGCAAGGGAAGAAACTTTAGGGATGCAGCACACATCAAGATGTTAGGGAAATGTATGCCAAACCAGCAGAGAATTCAACTCAATATGACATTCATTATTAAGCACAAACAAAAGATGAAAAATGGTTTTCTATGAACAGGTCTAAGAACAACCTCATGTAAAAAAATGGTTCATACAGTTTTTTTTTTCTTATACTCTGAATAAATGGAGGTTTTTGTTGTGTAATGGTTACTGTCATAGGAAATAGACATAACGACCTGATGTTCAAATACTGAACAAGGCTGATTGTATTTCACATAGCACTTGAGAAAGGTATGTATCCAACTATTCTCCTTCCAAGCTATGAGTAAATAGCAGGACATACTGGGCTCTTTAACCTTGGTAAGACAACTGGTCTAGGAGAAGGAAAACTGAATTCAAACCTATTATACTTTGCTTAAAAAAATAACCTTGTGTCATATCCTAGTTGTGTAGATCAATCAAAGACATTTTTTTAAACTATTGAATGTCTTCTTGCTTATGTTGTTTACACAATGTTTTGACCGCTATATTCTGTGGCCTTCTTTGAAGGAATGTTGAAAACAGTGCGAAAAAATAGTAAGAATATTAAAACTTTTAAATTGTTAAAATTTGTAGTGAAAATTGCCAAAAAACTGAAGATACAATTGAAAAAGAATAACTCTTCAAAAAGACTGCCAATTCTAAAATCTAGCCCTTTTCTCACTTTCAAGACAGCTTTTTTGAAGGAATATGATTCTTATTGAATTCAAACCTATTATACTTTGCTTAAAAAATTAACCTTGTGTCACATCCTAGTTGTGTAGTGGAGTTGGGTAAATACATTAACAATAAACAATGTTTTATAAATATTTTTTCTTCATTAGGCTGTTGACTTATTGACGTACTTCTGTATGTCTACCCTAGCATTAGGGTGCATGACACTTAACAACTAGTTAAATTGACCATGTGCCACACCTTGCTCATTTGAAGGGGTTGGAATATATATATACTCTAAATAAAGATATTGGAATAAGAATCATATTCCTTCAAAAACGCTGTCTTGAAAGTAAGAAAAGGGCTAGATTTTAGAATTGGCAGTCTTTTTGAAGAGTTATTCTTTTTCAATTGTATCTTCAATATTTGGCAATTTTCACTACAAATTTTAACAATTTAAAAGTTTTAATATTCTTACTATCTTTCGTACTGTTTTCAACGTTCCTTCAAAGAAGGCCACAGAATATAGTGGTCAAAACATTGTGTAAACAACATAAGCAAGAAGACATTTAATAGTTAAAAAAATGTCTTTGATTGATTGCTCTCAGAAAGTCTACAACAGCATCTCTCTAAATCCAGATTCTGTTCTATAAAGTCCAGAATCATACCGTTCCCATTTACACTGATATTTGCACAATACAGCACTTATATTCTGGATGTAAATTAGTGTAGACTCTTTAACTTCCTACACAAGTGATGTTCAAATGAATTCTAATGATACGCAACATTCCCTTTGCTCATTAAGACACTCCTGATTTACCAAATCTAGGAACCAAAGAGCATAGCTTGTTTGCACTCATTATCTCCCTTTGAAACTAACTCTTTTATCGCAAAACCTGCTAAGAGACAGAAAGATGGTTTTGTTGAATATACTAACTGAAAAACAGTAAGCAACTGTCATTTAGTATAGATAACTTTTATGTAGTTTGGCATAGGGCTAAATTAGTGGAGAAAAAGAGTGTAGGGAAGGTTGTATTACACCATCTTTTTATTAAGGAAAGCCTGCCTGCCTTGAAAACTGGTACTGGTTGGAAATACATAACTATCTTTGCTGCAGGGCAATCTTACAAAAATTATATATCATCATCATCAGGTCATGCTGACAGCATGGATTCCCATGACTCTTTCTTGCCACCCATCCCTATCAGTTATTGCTCCTGGCAGGTCTTCCACACAGCATCCAGTATCTATACAGAGCTGACTGATGTAGGTTTTTGCTGGTCAGCCTATACTGGTGTGTCTGTGTAAGGGTATCCACAGGAGAATATCACATATGAATTCGTCCTTGTTTCTCCAGCAAAGTCCAGCATGTCAGTGTGCGTGCGTGTGTGTGTGTGTGTGTGTGTGTGTTGATTTGATTTTACAGCAGGTCAACATTTGGATTATTCTATGCCGAAAGGCTTTTTTGTTTTATTCCTTCTTGTTGGGTATTCAAAAACATTTTTTAAACAGATTTTTTAAGTTCATTTTTTTTTAATCTATTTAATCCATAGATGGGACCCTAACAGGTACTACCACTCCAGGTCAGAGAGAACCTGGGAGTAAATGGTAGTGAAGGGGTACTCCACACTCCTCAGTGCTCCAGAATTGGAACCTCAGCACTAGATTCAGTTTAATATCATACCCAGGAAACGTGTATGTGTGTGTGAGATAACTTTGCTGAAATGATATCTGATAAAATGGTTAGAAATAGGATTTGAAAACTTAGTTGTAGTTAAGATTGATTTATTTCCTATGTAATATGTTAGTCTTCATGAACATTTTAAAATACAACTAGGAAGTTAGAAAATTCTGAAAGAAAATTCTGATATTATTGTTTCATCTATCATATTTGAGTATGTCTTAATGTCATGTAAATGTGTTGAAATCTTCTTAAAGGGATCTTTCTAACTGAAATTTCTCAAACTGAAAATGTTTGAATGTATTGTTCTATTTATCCTGCTCTGTGTAGATGATGATATTAATAATGTTTGAAAATTTTATAATAGATATTAAAAAACATGAAAAGTTTTTCAACTGAAAAAAAAAAAAAAATTGAAACTAAAACGTTTGTTATTATAAGATCTATTTGGAAGTATTAATGAAGGTAAATGTTTAATGGTTTTAAATTATCCAACTTATACATAGTGTTATTTGTAATATTGTGACTATTGTCCTTATCTTCATTGTTATCTGTACAACATTTTGGTCAATGTGCCCTCCAGCCTTCTTCAGATATTTCTTGTCGGACTTGGGAACTCTGAATACTTCTTTTCGAATTCTGGAACCTTCTGTTGTAATCAGGAACCTTCTTGTCATAATCGGGAGCCACCACAGAACTTTGAACCTAACCCTTTATTCAGTCCACGGGGTTATCCTGTTCTGTAATGGCTCACCATAGCTGGGGTACAGGTGTTAAGCTGTGTTAATTATTATTCTATGTTACTGCTACCCCAGAGGGCACATCACCTGAAACATTGCACAAATAACAATGAAGATTAGGAGAATAGTCCAAATAATACAAATAATACTAATCATCAAGTCTCATCTCAAAAATTTTGAGAAATAGTATTATACATAGTGCAAATTTATTTTGTATTTTTTTAGCCATATAAGTAAGTTTATATATTATAGGAACCAGGTCTTTGTTTTATGGTTTTAAAATTGGAGATGGCTGATTTATTTTCCTGTGTATTCATCATGTTTATATATATGAGCTTTGCTGAAGTTAAAGAAATTGTATTTATCATGAAAATGTGTGATTAAGACATTTTGTTTGTTTCTAATTTTCAATTTTAAAAATATTTGAACTTCATAATAACACAAGTACATATATATATATATATATATATATATATATATATATATTATAGTTTGCTATATATATATATATATATATATATTGATTATATAGTTTGCTATATTTATAAGTAAACAGTGCTCAATATTATATCTAAGTTAGGGTAGCAAAGAACAAGGCTTACCAAGCACTGTTGACTTGATGTGTTTGCTACCCTAACTTATATATATCCACAGACACGTGTTTCGACTTATCAAGTCTCTTCAGTGTGGCTAGACATTTGTAAGCTACCTACAGCCAGGATTGAACTCCGATCAGTTCGGCATCAGTCAGACACCTTAACTGCTAGGTTATAGTCACCTACAGAATGTGAAGGGGATTTTAACTGTTTTTAATACACACATCCCTATGTATGTATGTATATATATATATATATATATATATATATATATATATATATAATCTGTCTTTCCATGATAGTGCCTAATTAAACCACAAATAGTAAACAAAAGGGATCTTTCAAATGTAGCCATTTAGCCATATTCTTTACTTCTCTGAATACCATATGTTACTATATTGTTTGTTTACAACTAACACTATTGCAGAAAGCTTAGTCTTATTTTTTTTTATCTGCTCTATTTACTTCATGCACAAATAGCAATAAACTTAGATGAAAGAAATACTCCTGAAAGAGTTGTCTATCAGGTCTGACATATAATCAATTGATCCATGAGGAATACATTAACAGTACTAAAAAGAAAAGAATAAAAGGGGTGGATTATAATGAAGAATAGACTGTAAGGATTAAAGTGATAATACTTGAAGATAAAACTCCGACAAAGGTTGATAGACAAAACATTTTATATACAGCACAAGAATTAACAGGGTACATAATACATAGATGTGTACATAAACATACATACACAAGTAATATAAATACATATACAAGAGTAGAGATAATGACACATTCATGAATGGTAAAATACAAGATATTTAGGTATCAAAGAGATACCTAGATGTACATAAAAACGTAGTTACGGATACATGACTAAAGAATAGTCATATATCGTACAAGAGACTTACTAGCAGTGAGTGGCCAGTGTTAAGGGCCGAAGCCCCAACGAGAAGGGAGTAGACCTGAGTCTAACCCATAGTGTCTCGTAGGTCGAGCAACAGGAAAAGAGTAAGAGACGTTCAAATCAGCCACTTAAATATCAAAGGCCCCTAGCGGGAACCAGCGAAACTAAACGGGCAGACAACTCTCCAGGCAAATATGAAAATAACGCCACAAGACTATTGAGTCATAGAAATGCCCATTTGAAAAATAGGTTGGTGAAATGTATGAATGACTCAAAACGAAAAGGAATTGAATAAATAAAGGAGTTAAAGAAGTGAGGGGGTTAATGATATTATATATATATAGTAGCAAAAATGGAGGTGCATGGCCTAATGGTTAGAGTCGTAGGAAGTGGACTCGTCAGCCCGAGTTCAATTCCTCGACGAAGCTGTTTGCATTTCACATAGCGCTAATGCCCTTGGGAAAGGTATGAATCCAATTCTCCCTCCAGCTATGGATAAATAGCAGGGCAGACTGGGCTTTTTAACCATGGCTAGGTAATCTGTCTAGGAGAAGGAAAACTCTGAATTCAAACTGGTTAAACTCTGCTTAAGAAATTGACCTTGCATCACATCCTTCTTGTGCGGAGGGGTTGGTAAATATATATATATATATATATATATATAGTTACAAAAGTTAAAACAGTAACCCAGCAAAAACAGCACATATGAGTGAGAATATATATTAGAACAGTACCCATAAAATGCTCTAATTTAGAGAATAAATCAATTTCCAGTTCAACTTGCCACTGCATGATAAATTTGTAGGTTTTAATTTTGTGCTGAATATAATCTTTTTAACTAACCAAATTCTTAATAAAATGAAGATTATTATGAAATGCTAAATAGAATAGTTTATTCCTTCCTAAATAGGAGTATCAGTATCATCATGGACTGCTTGTTAACAAAGAAATGTGTTAAGCTTTTCTTAATTCTGATTTTCAATATTTTGTTTTTTTTCCCAATCCTATGACATTACAGTCAAGTCACACTGAAAGCACCAGTTCTTGTTAGATCACCAAAGTTAAGCAGTGATGAGCATGTTCAATACTTAATTGGGTGACCACTTAAGCAACAGCAGGTACTGTAAAGAACCTAAGTCATTTGTTTATCATAATTATTTGATTTGGCATTAAATGATCTGAAAAGGGTTGATATGCCATAAAACAAAGCACCCCATCTCTCTCTCAATAAAAAAAAAGTTTTAATGATTACTATATGAAGCTGATTGTGAATAATGCCTAAATATTTTTTTAACAAATGCAATCTAAGGAGAAGTGTGTGATTCCCTTGGATTATAGTCAAGTCATGCAAAAAGTACTGGTTCCCACTAGATCACCAAAGTTAAGCAGCAATGAGCCTATTCAATACTTAATTGGGTGAGTACTTAAGCAACAGCAGGTACTGTAAGCAGCCTGAGTCCTTTGTTTATAAAAAAATGACTTGGTTCAGCATTAAATGACATGTAGCAAGTGTGGGTTATATATATTTTATATATAGGTTGTACACATCTTACTAACTTTAAACAAGACTCAACACAATGGGAAAATGACAAAAGTCGTATTAGAATAAACAATCTGTATTAAATAAAGTTACAGAAATGTAGAACAGCATACCGGGCAAAGTCCTTTGTTTTATATTTTGGTAATAATAGTTCATATTTTATCTTCTTTCATTTTCTGATAATGGAGCTGACTTGTTGCATGACGACTACTTGCTTGTCATCCTCAAAAACTGCTGAAATTCCTGCTTCTTCTTTTTGGCGCTCGATTTTTGAATTCAGTGTCTGTTGGTTTCCGTTACTGCATTTTTTGGAATTCTTACTTCCCCCTTTTTAAAAAAATCGGCAACTGCCATTTTATTAACCATTACAGACCCAAAAGTGGTTGATACGTTGTAAAACAGAACACTGAAGCAATTTTATGACAAAATAATTTATTGTTAATTTTTCTCATCTTTAAAAAAACATTAAATAATTTATTTTGGCAGCATTTTATCTTTTAAATATGTTTGGTTGAACTTGAGTGACAATTCCTGTCATACGAGTTTCTGTTCAATCCTTTGAAGATGTCTGGCCATCTTTTTGGTGTCGGGGTGGAACTGGAGTAGCAATCCACCAAAGGTGTCTCTATGAGTGCTTTCGGCATGTCGATCCGCCATCTTCAGGTTGGAAACTGATGGCATGTTTCGTGGTGTCTCATTTTTAAAGAAAACAAGCAGTAGCATAGGAATTGGTAGTGGGAAGTATTAGATAATATTAAATTCATAGAAATCCATATTAAAAAATTTACATATAAATGTCTTTGCTTTATTTGTGATCAGAGATGAACCTGTTCTTCTAGCACGACTGGACTATAAGTCCACTTACATTCACCAAGTAGTTTTCTGATCTGGAAATAAAGAGCTTGAAATAATGCCTACAAAGAAGATTTTTTAAGAAATAAAGGTGTTAAATATATATTTATCTAACCTCTACACTATCAGCAGGATGTAATATCAGGTCAATTTTTAAGTGGAGTTTAACAGGTCTGAATTCAGAGTTTTCCTTTTCCAAGACCAGTTGCCATACCCATGTTAAAAAACTAAGTCTACCTTACTAAATACCCATAGCTAGAGGGAGAATAGTTGGATGTATACATTTTCTATATTAAACACAAACAGTATCATTCAGGATTTTTCTACGATGATAACCATTACACTATGAGGTGTTAAATATCTTTAACATAAATATCTTTAAGGAACTTAAAAAAACGAAATCGCTGCAGAAAATGTCTTTTTTCTGTGATATTCTAATGTATATCACATATAAGTTGGAGATTATTTGAATTTGATCAACTCTTTGCTGAGCCATAGCTAGGCCTTCAAATCTCATATAGACACGTGAACGTTCTTGGTAAATGCCGAGAGACAACCTGAATACTGAATTTTATTAACAAGATTATATTGATTCATGATCCAATATATAGCTGACTAACGTGCAGCAGTGGAGAATTGATGAAAAACTATTGCAGTCAAAGAAAAGCACTTGACAAAGAGAAGAAAAAACTAGTCTGAGTCAAAGTTTTGCAATATTTTCATACATGCTAGTTTCTATACCAGTTGACCAAAGCAGTTTAAGCCATGGAAGGTACCACAGTTGTTTGTAGTATCATGATAGTGCACTTAATGCATTGTATCATTCCATGTATGATTTTAAAGCTGCACAGATGAACTTATGCTTTATGAGTTAGGGCAATAATGCAACCAAAAACTGTTACAATCTTATGGGCCATCCTGTAGGCTTTAAGCTAGAGTGCTTGTCCAGTGGAAACCCCTCGATAAAGTATTCTTTGGTTCTTCTTAGTATCGTAAGTTACTCCTCAATAATCACAAGTAAACTGTGATAAGCATCCGTGTTTAAGTAGAGAAACAGCGACACATTATGGCTGTTGATTGGCCGGGGGAATAACCACATTACCTCGGCTAATCTATAAATTCTGGGTGACAATTGGAGCACACCTTATATTACAAAATATTCCAACAAAAACATTTGTTGTTCAAAAAATGAATGTTCAATTTTTTTTTCTCTGGTTGCAAAAACCTCAATGATTAGGCAAGGTTAAATAGTGTTGTGGAAAAAATAAAATCTAAGTTGGCACAAAAAAAAACGTATCCAACTCTTCTTCTCCAGTTGCTGTCTCTAATGTGTAACATGCACTGTTTTCCTGTCTATCCTCAGTTTCTGCTGGTTTATTAATACCTGTGCTTATAGCTTTATACAGGCATCTTGGTTTAACATACAGGAACTTGAGATAACTCAATCTTCAGCGCTACACTCGAGTATCGTCTTTTCATATTCAGAATGATGTGGGTTCAATCTTAGAATATGTAAAACCAAGCCTAACCCGCTTCCTTTGAGCATATGGTATGTCCCCACTTGTGCCACTCGACTTGTGTTCTCTGTCACAAATAGGCCTAAAACTATGAATTCCAAAGCTAGATGCTAAGCCATAGAGGCAAATCCAGTGAGTAACATTTAGAGAGTTTCAGGCAAGCTCAGCATCATACAGTCTAGTGTTGTTCATGACTTTCATAACCTCTGAAAAAGAATCTGTAGCAAAATATTGCAAAAATTTTGACTTACCCTGACAAATCAGTAGTAGTTGAGAGAACTAACCTGACTATCATTATTTTCATTTACCATATTCACTTTTATCTGCATTTGGATCTTAAATCAAGGTTCTAATTCTGTTCTTTTCACATATGTATTCCTTGCTTATATAGAAAAATAGAGGAGAGAAAGAAAGAAAAATTAATTACTTTTTAAAGGATTGGCTTAATTGCTAGAGCATCTGCTAGGAACCATAAGGTTTCTGGTTCAATACTAGCCCTCGCTACGGACTTCAATCATAGCTGGTGTTTTTTTTTCAGCAGTCGCTGGCTAGCAGTTTTTTATGCAGGATTCCAGGACAGAAATCCACAAATATTACCCAAATAATACTCAAAAAAAATATTTTTTAGTTTTTATTTTCATTTTATTTTTCGATTTTCGGTACTTATTTACTACTCGAGCAGATTCTTTAAAAAAAAATGGTACTCTTTGCGGAGAACCGTACTGCCTCCTACCTCAGCCGGTGGCTGCTGAAAAAAACACTAGCTATGATTGAAGTCCGTAGACAAAGCGGTGTCACTTGCATGAGAAGCACAGTTTAGCTTATCAGTTTTTGTCATAGGAAATAGAATCAGTGACCGAGGTTTACATTCTAGATAAGGCTTTTTGAATTTCATAGAACGGTTGGAAATGACATAACTTTATCTGTCCTTCCTCCAGTTAAAGGAAAATAGTAGGGCAAACTTAGTTCTTTAGGCAACTATAGTTGAATTACTTAGTATGCAAATTTAGTCGAATTCTGTATGTGAAGATATGGTCGAATAACTAGTGTCGTGCCATGTGCAAATATGGTCGAAAATCATACTTTGATCTCCCTATTTTCCACCTACTGGGGATTTTTGAAGAAAAGTTTCTCCTCAGTTGCCATCAAATTTGACTTTACTAGCCATAAATTTCATTTAAATTGTTACCAGGGTGATACCAAGTACTAAGCAGTTTTTGGAATATATATATATATATATATATATATATATATATATATATATATATATGTGTGTGTGTGTGTGTGTAGCTCACAACTTTCTCATCTTAGTCTCCTTAGAGAGTATTAGAAAATTTGGTTGTTATCATAACCCGAGGCATTTTGGAAAACCAAATATATCCATGATTATTTTCTCTGTTAAAAAAAATTTGGAGATGAAAAATCAACTTTACTCTTCTTAAAAAAGTTTGAGTCACATTTTGCTCATAGCAGAGGGATTTGGTAAATACAAATATTTGTATATCCCTCTACTCAAAAATTGACCTTATGTCACATCATGCCTGTGGCAGAAGGGTTTGACACACTTGGTCAGTCTTTAGTTTTAGTGAATGCATTTATGATATAGCCTGATATCTTTGTCTAGAAACATAGACACTATTACCAAACTCAGATAACTACTTAGTTGTTTCAGGTTTCTATAGGTTATTGTCTCAACAATAGCTCACAATTTTTCTCAGTCACATTCACAGACATTTTTGTGAACTAAAATCAACACCTTTCTTTTGTTTGCTGAAAAAATATTAACATACCATAAATCCTTAAGTATAGTCTGCCCTTGAGTGTAATATGCAGGGGATTTTTAGGGGGCTGTACCTCTGAAAAAAATGCATCTGAATAAACATTGCCGGACAGCAAATAGAGGCTCAGACATTACTTAGAAAATATTTTTCATTTTTAACCTTGTATATAGTATGCACTAGGGATTTTGACCTTTAAATTTTAGGAAAAAATTCCAGATTATACTCAAGGATTTTCAATATCTGTCTTTTGGTCTGAATTTCTAAAATGGATAATTTTCCTCATCTTGGTTGTTATTATATCTATACCAACCCCTTCACACGAGCAGTATGGGACACAAAGTCAGTTTTAAGTCTAACCAGTTGAGTTTTCCTTCTCCTAAACCAGTTGCCATAGCAAGGTTAAAGAACCCAGTCTGACCAACATTTTACCCATAGCTAGAGGGAGAATAGTTAGATTCATACCTTTCCTAAGAGTATTACCACCATGTGAAATACAATAAGCCTCATGCAGTATTTGAAGTAGTGTCCATTTCCTGCAATGATAACCATTACATCATGAGTGCCTAACCCACTTGGGCATTGTTATAGTCATCAAATTTTGAATTATTGGAAGCGCGTGGTGTAATGGTTAAAGTCATGGGAAATGGACTTGTCACCCCGAGTTCAAATCCTGGATGTGGTAATTCCATTTTACTTAGCGCTAATACCCTTGGGAAAGGTAGGAATCCTACTCTCCCTCCAGCTATGGGTTAATAGTAGGGCAGACTGAGCTCTTTAACCTTGGTTAGGCAACCAGTCTAGGAGAAGGAAAACTCTGAATTCAAACCTGTTGAACTCCGCTTAAGAAATTGACTTTGTGTCACATCCTGCTCTTGCGGAGCAGTTGGTAAATATATATAGTCATCAAATTTTGGCTATTGGTAAATATATATTGGTAAATATATATAGTTGGTAAATATATATAGTCATCAAATTTTGGCTATTGGTAAATATATATTGGTAAATATATATAGTTGGTAAATATATATAGTCATCAAATTTTGGCTATTGTACTCCTTAATTTATACTCCTTTATTGGTCTCCTTAAGGTGTCCGTTGGAGTTGGTTTAAAGTTCTGAGAATCTTAATGACAATGACAGATGCCCGAAGAAGTCCAGGTCAAGACGTCATAACTATAATGACAAGAGAAATGTATACACTAATCCAAGTACATTGGTGTATAATATCATGTGTTTGACTGCATCTATGGTTTCATATGAAGTGGTTGAATAGGTATTTTTCTGTGACCCTCCCTGCCTTGGATCTACTGTGGATTCATTTCAACGTATTGCAAAAAATAGTGGTTGTAACAGATATTTTTTATTGTAATATCAGAGCTATAATGACTTTTTCCCAGGTGGACACTTAAAGGGGTAGTTGACATGTTTTATAAGGTAGGATTGGTATAAAAGAGATATGAATAAGAAGAAGAATATGTTCAAATAAGATAACATGGATTTATATAAAACAAAATATAATACAAGTATTTATCAGTATATTCATTGATGAATGAGTTTTGTAATATGAAAAAAATATTTGTCAACCATTGGATAATGGTCATCTTTGATAAGGAAAGTTGTGTTATAGTCTTTAATTATCTACCAACCCCTTTTGAAACAAGGTAAATTTCTTAAGTGTAATTTAAAAGGTTTTAATTCAGTTTTCCTTCTCCTAGACTGGTTGCCTAATCAAAGTTAAAGAACCCAGTCTGCTCTACTATTTACCCATAACTGGTGGGAAAAAAGGAAAAGAGGTAGATTCATACATTTCCCAAGGTATTAGCAAATACAAACAGCTTCATGCAGGATTTAAACTCAATTTGTCATGACAATTTCCTACAACAATAACCATTACACAATGCACCTCCTCGTGTTATAGTCTTAAAATTTCCAATATTTTTTATTCTGTGCTAACACCCAGGATTGAACCAGGGACCATCAATGATGACTCACTATTGATTATGCTCTTTTCACCCTCCTCCTTCCTTTCACTTCCTTCTTCCTATCTTTGCTTCTTTCTCTCTGCTTCTTTCACTGACACCTTGTCACTGAAAAAAGACCAGTTTTTTCTCAGGTCTGACACAAAATTAGAGGTGAAAATTTGCTGCTGGAATCTATCATGGTGTCTTTCGAATAAACGCACATGTCAATTAAGTTCTTCGTTCTGCCCCCCTCAAGAGAAACCGAGTCAGCATTTATGCTTCTCAGTGGCCAAACCACTTTTGCCAACAGGGTGACAGTAGTCTGACTACCACTCACATCAGGAAATTGTGTGTACAGTCTCTGTAGTCACCTACTACAATTCTGTAGAAAAAAAATATGGTTGGATGTTGAAATAAGAATTTGGCAATAGATTTTGGAGTGATATGAAGATTGGTAGAAAACAGTATACAGTTGTTAAACTTGGTTTGATTTGGTTTGGTTTTACAGCATATCAACCTCAGTAGGTCATTTAATGCTGATAAATTTTTGAAATAAATTCATTCTTAATGGATAATACAATTTTTTTTATAAATACATGTTTTTCTATGTAACCCATAGATGGGACCCTCACAGTTACTACCACTCCGGGTCAGAGTAGACCAGGGAGCAATGGTGATGAAGGGGTGCTCCACATTCCCCAAACCTCCAGAACTGGAACTCACCATCAGATTGAGTTTAACGTCATTCCCATGACATGTAGACCCTCAGTCACCGCCTTCTAGCACCCATATGATAAAAAGGGGTTGGAGCAATAGGGATGGGAAAATCATATAGGTGCTAGGGCTTGAATCCTTTTAAAGGTTTTGTATGGATCAAAAGGATGTCTCAACTTTTTTGATTTCCTTTACTCCTAATTATTCAAAAAGACAAAATGATGTTAATTTGAGTTCATCCTATGAATAGCATCTGTATTTTGATGCTTCACTAAGATCATCCTCTGGTATTATAAAGGGAGTTAAGCTTATTTTAACACTTGTTTCTCGGGTTGCATTAAATAGGTATTTACCTAACCTTTTTGCCATGGGTAGGATTATTGAATGGGTGGGAAATATATGGGGGGAAATAGATGTTCGAATCAAGAAGTTCCTGCTCAGAGGGGACCAAAAACAAGCAAGTTCACAGTCCCCTCACAAGTCAGATTTTCTTTTGGTCAACACACTCTTTCTTTTCGTCCAGCAGCTGGAAAATCCGTCGTTGTAGTCGAAATAATCTTTAACAGTTCAAAATCGCAATTCCTATTTAGTTTTGTTCCTGTTGGACTAAAATCCATTTCTTTACTGGGTCGTTCGCAAAGCATTTTGTTGTCATCATCGTCGTTGACTGCTGCTGCTGCTGCTGACTCCCAGTGCTCGACTCACTTGTCATTTATGGACATATTTACCCAAACATCCGGGACATCAGTCGAACCTCGCATCCGTCCAGTGCCAAAATTGCATTTGTTTTTGCATGCAGGAGGACGCAAGTTCGATCCCAGCAGGCAAGAAAATGTCTTGCTCTTTTTCTTTTCTCATTCTCCGTCACAAGGATGTGACAAATGGTTGCAATTATGGCATCCAGCAAGGAGTGAACTTGCCATTCAGTAGTAATGGATCTGTGAGACTATCTTGCTAACAATTACATCACAATGGGGCACCTTATGGTTGCATAAAGAATGCTTGAGAAATTCTGCAAAATGCTACATGGATAATATTTTAATCTTCTAACTGACCTTAAACCACTCCTGCCATCTTTTGTTTAAAAAAGAATTTCAACTTGCATTTTTATAACTGATGTGCCAACAACCCTTCTGGTATAAGACTTTAGATTTTATTATTAGCACTATGTGAAATACAGCCTTGCCCAGATTTGAACTCGGGTTGACGAGTCCAGGTCCTACAGCTCTTACTATTACACCAAGTGCCACTTCTGCTTATTTCTTATAAGTGGTTGAAGAAAAAGTGAACTAAACTGTCCAACTGAGATTGAACTCATAACCTCCAGGTTATGAGTAATGTATTTTTATAAGCATTCTGTCACTCCTGTTGGTTGAAATGGTTCGGCCAGTGATGAGAGATACAAACACAGTTTCTCTCTCAGCAAATTATGTTTTGTTGTTGCCTGGAGAATCTTTGAAACTGTTGAGAGAGCAGAGATTTGTAACAGGAAGAAACTCTTTTCCATATTATTAACTTATCAACCAAAGCTGAAGATACAATTATTACTCGGACAGGAGTGCAGTTGATGCATTGCACTGGAGCCTGAAGGGCCAAGGAGGGGGTCAAGTGTATATTAGAATATGTAATGGTTTAAACAATTTTCGTAAAGCTTATGTCAACAATAGTAAATGAATTTAAAAAATCCAATAGAAAAATTATTTTCTTCCAATTTTTTAATTTTGTAAATCTAAAAAAAAAAACACAAATGAAAAACTTTTGTAACAAGAGGAGAAATGAAGATTATTTGCTATAAGTCTAACATGAAAACAAAGGGAATCACTCTTGACTGATAAATTATTTATTTATTTTCCCATTAAACTAAACCTAAACCCTAACTTCTTTTTTCCTAGTAGATCAATAAATAGATAAATAATTTATCAGTCAAGAGTGGTTCTCCTTTGTTTACGTTAGACTTATAGGAGATAACCGAAATGAATTACCTCATGAGACTAAGCAGGTGCCCACAAGACTTCTATACAATATGTATCCTTATCTTTTATAAGTGGTTGAAAATATAAGTGGAGTGAACTATACTGCCCGGCACAGAGATTGAACTCCCAACATCATGGTTATGAGTAATTTTTTTTTATGAGCATTCTGTCATCCCTGTTGAAAGGAATGGTTCAGTTAGTGAAAAGATATAAAAGGTGAGACAGTTTCTCTCTCAGTCTGTTTTTTTTTTTCCTGTTGCATGGAGAACCTTTGTCCCTCTACTTTACCACAACATTTTTAACTGCCAGTTGGGAAAGAAAATCTTTTGGGAGACTTTAAACTATGTACAACTGAAAAACGTAAACAAAAACTATTTCTCCTTTTTATTCTTTATTTTTTTATTTTTTTTTTTTTATTTTTTTATTATTTTTATATTCTAAGATTAGTGAATTAGGACTGAGCGTATTCTAGTAGTGATCACCCCAAGTGGAGTCTAACCGGTTTGAATTCAGAATTTTCCTTCTCCTAGACTAGTTGCCTAACCAAGGTTAAAGAGCCCAGTCTGCCCTACTATTTACCCATAGTTGAAGGGAGATTATTTGGATTCTTACCTTTCTCAAGGGTATTAGCATTATGGAACTGTAGCTTCGTCCAGGATTTGAACTTGGGTTGACGAGTCCATTTCCCACGACTCTAACAATTACACCACTACCATGTTCTTATTTGAAATTCTGACTGAAGTTAAGTACACTATCAGCAATATTTATATTTAGTTGTTAATGAATCTTTTCATATAAAAGGCCATTCAAATATGAATTTGGAGGTTATAAGTAGGAGTTTAATTTTTATATTATTTGATCACACCTTGTATATCATTTAGGAAATTAGTCATCAATAAAAAAAGAAAATATCTTATTTAGAACTGTATTTTAGATTTTCTGAAGTCCAACAAAATATGACATTCATCTTTGTATCAGCAGCAGACATATCTATTAATAATGAAGATTCAGTCTCTATTTGTAACAAAAACTATGTCATTGATTACGTCACATTACACAAAATTGTCAATGCATAGAATAAAGAACAATTAATATTAATGAAATAAATAATATTTTTTACTCTTCTCCATTTTTTCAGTAGCAAGTAATTAAATGTTTAACTATGATCTTGTGTAAAATTTATGACTAAAATATTCGCAATAATTATTTAATTAGTAATTAATAAATGTGTGCAACATTTTATTTGAGGGGGACAGAACTAAGTTTCCATTTCAAATTGTTTTAGTTTCAATTTTTTTCACTCCTTTAATAAATTTGATTTTACTTACTTATGATACAAACCCTGACAGTGAATTTTAACTCAAGCAATATCTTTAAAAAATAAATTTTTACATTGCCTGGAGGTTTTTTTTTCCCCTTTTTTTTTTTTTTTTTTTTTTTTTTTGCTGTTTGTTTTAATAGCCAATGTTTGCAGTTCTGTAAAGAAAACATGGTTATTTCCTATAAGTTTAACGTAAACAAATGGGAACGACTTTTGACTGAAAAATTATTTATTTTCCCATTAAACTAACCCTAAACCCTGTCTTCTTTTTTCCTAGTAGATCAATAAATAAATAAATAATTAATCAGTCAAGAGTGGTTCCTCTTTGTTTATGTTGGACTTATAGGAAATAACCAAAAACATTTGAGCTAAATAAGGAATGTTACTGCTATCAATACAACATTTATTTGACTATATAAAACTAAAAACACAATATCTAACAATGAGGACAGAATGTCTGGAAATGATTGCAATAGCTGACAATGAGGATACAATATCTAGCAATGATTGTACAATACCAATTTACTATTAATTGGGAGTTCACTGTGTAGTTAAGTAAACCAACTATCACAGAAGTACAAAACAAACATAATAACTCTTCACACATGGAAATGTATGTGTGTCTATTCTAAACAGTTGAAAACATTTTCTATAATTATAAGAATGGGGTGAACCTGTATGAATTCTAGTTTTATCAAGAATTTGAATGATTATAAAATAACATGTATTACAAATACAAACACCACAAAATTATCATTTACATTCCTTGAAATTGTTTTATTTTTTATGTTAAACCATTTTAATTGTATTGCTCCAATGACAATTTCTCTATGATGTGTATTTTTTTTTTTGAATTATGGTTTCATATATATATATATATATATATTGTGAATAAAAAGGCCTTAAATACCAGAGGTATCGTAATTATGGACCATTTCCACTCGTGGATATCTGAGTTCACCAAGTTTCGTCAGACCACTTCTTTTTTATTCAGACTCCTGAATTCGGTAGTCTGAATGAAAAAGAAGTGGTCTGACGAAACTCAGTGGCCTCAGATACCATGAGTGGAAATGGTCCATAATCACAATACCCCTGGTATTTAAGGCCTTTTTATTCACAAAAAAATTTGCTCTGTTTATTAAAATTAAACATTGAACTCTCGTACGGCACCTGTACTCTGCAACAAACTACTGGTAGAGAATAGGACCAGCGTAGAATCACCCTTATACCAAGAAACTTGGTACCCAACCAAAGAAAAAAAAAGTGTATATATATATATATACACACTAGAAGTGGTTACCCAGCATTACCTGGGTAAAGGGGGGGGGGAACCCTGTATATTGATTTGTTTACTTTTGAGATTTACAAATGCTAGAAATTTTTAAAGTAGAATTTCAATGCTATTTCTATGTATATTTTAATTTTTGAATATCTTTGAATATAAATCAAATCTTCATAATTTTTGCACAAAAGCAAGAACCAGTGATAGTGAATACGTATATATATTTACTTTGTCATTAATTGTTTTATTTTTGTAGTTTCCTCCAGATATACATACAGACTGTCTTTTATATATGTATAGATATATATGAAATAATGTGTATTTCATTTATTTATCTATACATATATAAAGGGCTTTTTGGTAATTTATGAGGAAGTGCGTCCGGTCTCCTGCCTCAAAAATTGCTACCCGGTGACTATCAAAATAACAACCCCAGCTCGTCGTAATTCTTGTTTATTTATCGTAATTTGTCATAATTCTTGTTTAGATATGAAGATGGATATATAGTTTGGAATATACTGAGATAGATAAACAAACAAACAAAATAATATAGATACATATGAACAAATGGAGATAGATAGATATTTTCGACAAGTAAATGTATTTGGGGGGTGGGGTTCGCTTCTTTTTTTTGTCGTCATTCTTGTTTATTTAAACTAAAAAAAAAAAATTAAACAAACATGAATAAAAAAAAATCTTAGTATTTAAAGTAATATAGATAAAATGAACAAATTGAGATAGATAGATAAGAAGATGGATAGTTTTGAATAGACTGAGTTGGGTCGTTATTTTAATAGTCACCGGGTAGCAATTCAGGAGACCGGGACGCATTTCCTCATAAATTACCAGCTTTTTTTGTATTGATCATATATATCTTTCTAGGTAAGATTTAATGATTAGAAAAAAATCATCTTTTTGAAAATTATGAGTGCTGACAATGTTTGAATATGATTAAAATTCTGTTAATTTGGATACATTGTAAAAATATTATTGGCCGAATTAGTCAATTCAAATAATGTGGATTGATTTATCAAAAATAACTTCATGAAACAAAAATATATTAGTGACAGACTTACAGCATATTCATTATTTTTAAACATTTAAAAATCATTTTCATAAGTTTAAATCTTTTTGTTTTCCTCTTTATATTGTTACATAATTATTAGATTCCTAATACTTGTGTACAGTAGTGTAGAAACCAAAATGGCTGTTATAAGTTCAGCCAGTGGCCTTGAAGGATTGAATGACAAGGCTTGACCTCAGTCCTGATCCTCCTTCCGGTGGATACCGTGAGAATTGGTGGAGAAGACCCTCTTCCGGTTTAGATTAGAAAGAAGTTTAGTCAGATCGGCCAAGACCACGACGGTGGTAAGTCGTGTTATGCTCGCTGCCGACTCAACTGCGCAGGTAGTCTGGTGGGGATTTCAAAATAAAATAGGATCTAAGTAAATCGAAGTCTTGTGTTATTATCTAAAAACTACCAATGTCACAGGGCTTCTGATAAAGAGAAATCCCCAATGGAAGACCAGACATGAAGTCCCCAAGATGAAGTCCAGACGCTGGAAGAAGAATAATAGAAGTAAGAAAGTAAGGAAAGAGAGTATACAACAATATAACTATAACTTAATTTCTTCTGTTTACTGAAGGTATTTATATATGACCTAAAATGAATACATATGCATTGAAGGGTGCTGAAAATTTCTTGTCCCTTCAAGAAATGAATGAACTAGAAACATTATATGTACACATGCTAATCACCCAACACTAAAAATTTGTTTTCAATTCCTTGATTATCAAATAAGAATTAAATTACCAACACTTACCTGATGATCAAGAAATTGTAAAACTTAAATTTTGAGTTGGGTTATTTTGTTCATTTTTCTTTTTAATGATATATATATATATATATATAACATACACACACACACACATGATTATTAGCAGGATTTTGATCTGAAATTGACACTGTATAATGATTTATCTATATGGTTGAGATTAACCACTAAATAATGTTCTTTACTTATTATGTTATTAGCTGAAAAATAATGGTTATCTATCTATCTATCTATCTATCTATATATATATATATATATATATATATATATATATATATATTATTGTAGTTCTTGTCTGTTCATTCCCAAACTCCTCCTAGAGTTTTGGAAATACAAATAACCAAATATATTCTGAAACTAAATTACCAATGTACTTGGATAAGTACATTTCATTTTAATTAAAGTGGGTCCCTGGGGGCACAAATCCCAGCTGATAATTTTTTCCTTTTGAGTTATATGAAATTTAAACCATTGGTAAATGACAGGATATGATACCTATTGACAAAATCTCAGCAATTTCATTAATATTAAGACACTTTAATAGGAGTTAACTCCTCCCACTTATGAAAATCTTAGAAGCTCATAACTTGAGTATTGGAATTTCTATTATAATGTTGTTGTTTTTCCTATTAATTAAACATAAATCGATAAAAAAAGACCTCTCTTTTATAATAACATTTCACTAATTTAGACATTTTATCAATGGCAAAACATCACTATAAGTATGCCAAAAAAATTATTATTTAATTAGCTTACAAATCTCCCTATTGGGCAGTAATTAAACAAGTGTAAAATATTTTTTTTCTTGATTAGGCTACAGACTTATTCATAAATACGCTCACATATATATAGGGAAGCACTAACTAACCTTTTTATTCATAATTTATTTTATTTGAGGGATATTCCACAATTGTTTCAAAGTAATTTCTAAGTCAAAATAGATATAATTAAAAGAATATCTTTTTACATTTTTTATTCAAAAGACTTTTGCACTACCCTCTCTCTCTCTCTCTCTCTCTCTCTCTCTATATATATATATATATATTATATATATATATATATATGTGGCATAAAAATCACTATTTTAAAAAGTAAAAAGATGTTTTTATTTATAATCTATTTCATTTGAGTGATATTCCACAATAGGTCAAAGTAATTTCTAAGAGTCAAAATTAAAGTGTAATCCAAACGGTAAGGTCTCCAAAATATTAATAAATCACAGAAACGTTTGTTTTCAATGATGTTTGCATCATTTTAGCTTGAACATGTAGCTATTTTTCTACATGATCCCCATTTTGGTCAATGTAGGCGCTGTGGCAGTTTCAGTATGCCCATGTCATACCAGCTTGCTACTATGTCGTTGAGGAAGCATTGGACCTTGTCACCGTTACAAACTCTCTACACCTCATACAGAAATTTCTGACATCCATGCACAATCGCCATACACTTCTGTTAATTGGCAACAAATGCTGTTTTAAATCAAAAACCAAATAACTATATGAACTTAACACTTGGTGGAAACTTTAATTGGGAATTCCATCTGTAATGACCAGCAAGACAAGACTAATCATGGTAGTGAGGCACATGTAGAGGCAAGCATGAGTGCATGCACAACAGACACAACAGCATTACCAATAGCTGCACAAACAATTTCCCTGCATCCCTGCATTTGGAGACATTACTTTTAGGATTAGCCTTGTAAATTAAAATAAAATTTTCTTTTTTAATCCCCATCTATGGGTTAAATAGAAAAATGTATTTATAAACAAAATTGTATTATCCATTAGGAATTGATTTATTTCAAAACTTTATCGGCATTAAATGACCCACTGAGGTTGATTCCTTCTCAGTCAGCCATTTGTGATAATACACACTAAGATTAAAACATGAAGCTGAACAAGTTGGTTTCCTCCTGCAGAAAGAAGAACCGAAAAAGGCATTTCAATGCCCCTTCTCACATCAGAAGGAAACTTATGGCATCTCCATTGTCCAAAGAATTGCGACAAAAATACAATGTCCAATATGCATATTAGAAAAGATGATGAAGTTCAGGTTGTTCATGGGCATTATAAAGGCCAACAGGTTGGTAAAAGTTGTCCAATGTTACAGAAAGAAATTTGTCATCTGCATTGAAAGAATCCAGAGAGAAAAGGCTAATGGTGCCTCCGTTCATGTTGGCATCCACCCATCCAATGTGGTTATTGTTAAATTAAAATTGGACAAGGACCGCAAATGCATTTTGGACAGAAGGAGCCGTTCATGTGTTGCTGCAGACAAAGGAAAACACAGTGAAGAATCAATTATGGAAACTTCATAATCTTTAACTTGTGTTAAGCAGAGATAATAAAACTGATATGCCGTAAAACTAAACCAAACCAAAATAAAACTTTTTTAATGAGAATTTGTTCAATTTTCAAAATGTATATATAAAATAGAAGTTATTTTAAAACAAAACAAAACAGTGCACTACAGCGTGTTAGCCATCTTGTTTCTGTAATTTCTCTTTTTATATGTTTGGCATTTCAGACAGGAAACAAGTGAAGAATCCATTAGGATTTGAAAAGAGCTGGATTTCAATAAACAAAAATCACTAGGCAGATATAAGAAAATGCATACTTATATATTTTACATTCATAGAGATTGGGTGTATTTCTTTCTGAAACCAAAACTACATCACAGCTTATGTCAGAAAATGCTCAATGATTGTGTAAGTCTATTAATGAGTATTTAATTAATAGTCAAAATGTTAGTACATAGTTTACTGATAAATAAATACCTAAAATTTTGTGTAGAATTTATGTGCAAAATATTCAAAATGATTATTTAATTGATAATTAATAGATGCACACAAGACTTTATTTGAGGAGGACAGAACTAAGTTTCCATTTCAAATTGTCTTATTTTTTTTACTTCTCTAATAAATTTGATGATCTTGCTTACTTATGATACAAACCCACTGACATTGAATTTTAACCCCCCCACCCAACTCCCTTAGGCAATATCTTTCAAAAATTACTTTTTACACCGCTCAGAGTGCGTTTCTCTGTTGCTAGTATATATATAAATCAATCAGTCTGTAATCTGAAACATCTGATCACTTAATTTGTATCTGAAATTTTCACTAAAATTCTTTATCTCTGTGATATTTATCACATATATATATATATATATATTTCAAGAATATAAATCATTATTATTGCTCAAAAAGCAATTTGCTTTGTCGTTAATTGTTTTATTTTAATATTTTCCTCCAGACATACATACACACCAAACGTTGTTTATATATAGATAAATAGATAGAGAGCTTATCAATTCTATTTTCGATACTTATAACCACTGTGCAACCCATACATCATCCTCATCATTGAGGCATGGTGACAACATGGATACTTTTGACTCTCTCTCACTATCCATTGCTATCATGTAAGTCCTCTAGACAGCACTCAGTGTCTATACAGAGCTGATGAATATAAGTTTTTTGCTGGTTGGCCAACCCTAGTGTGTCCATTTGTAATAGTCCATAGAAGAATGTCAGTTATAATTTCATCCTTACTTTACCAGAAGTACCCAGTATATTTTAGTTACCAGTTCATTGTCAATACTAATTAATTATTTTACTGTCACAGTAACCAGTTGTGATCCAATTCTTGATTTCTTATCTGGTATATATGGATAGTGTTGAGATAATCTTGAATATAAACATTACAAATGATTGGAGGAAAAATCTGGTGTGTCCATATGTAGGAGTCCATATGACAACAGTGCCTATGAGTTCATCCTTACTTATCCAGCCTGTCTGGTTTGTCTTTCTTGGATGGTTTGCAAGATGGGAGGTAAATGGCCATACTGTTGGAATATTTGGAATAAAGTGTGTTACAATTCCTCACCTGGATTAATAGACTAGCCGTGGTCATGTGGCTTATTCCTTCGCCAATCACTAGCCATACTGCGTGGCTGATACACTACTTAAACACTGATACTGGCCATAGTTCTACTAGCACTCATTGAGAAGGGACTTACAATACTCATGACTCTTTACCAGAATAACCAAAAGATTCTTTACCAGAGGATTACCAAGGATCCAATTCCACTGGACAAGCGCTCTTGCTTGAAGACTACAGGATGGCCCATAAGATTGTAACACTGCTGTTTTGTAAGGCATTGATACCAGAATTTATTTAAAACAGCATGCAGCATCCTTTTGTAGTTCCAATCAAGTTTTTTCTCCAATTTTATCTAAATGGTGTAACCATACAGTAGTACTAACACAGTAACAATTTGGAAGAATTCTCATATTATATGAATATAGTTTTTTTCTTTTTTTTCACTTGAAAATTTGAAAGTAAATCTTATATTTGCTACTATTGTTTTTTTTTCTCTTTGCTACCATTGTCTACATTGTATTACCAAAAAAAAGTTACATTCCAATTACACACTGTTTCCATTTAAATTGTATACGTGAAGAAGACCCTAGAATGAGTCGGCCAAAATGTTGTGTCAGCACAATGAATTTACAAGATGAATGAGTTCAATAATCTAAACAACTTTTAGAATAGATAACAAGTTTTCTCAAAATTATAGAAAATATCTTGAAAGTAAATATTTATCATAAATGTTATTTTAAAGTTCTTTGGCCTGCAGTGCCAAAATGGAAAATTAGTTCATTTTTTTTTTTTTATAAAATTCATCTTGTAGCTATCATGTATCTGTCTGCTATGATTTCAGTTATTCAGTTTAGTTTCCTGGAGATAATTCTTAAAACATGCATTTATTTAATTAATAACTCATGAACAAATATGTTTAGTATTTGTCTGAATTTTTAATACAAATACGTATAGGCTATTATATATATATATATATATATATATATATATATATATGAAAAATAGATGGAAATTAATCCGACATTATGAAATTTAACATTTTGAAAAAAACATTACAAACATCATATGTTTTTTTAAAATGTTAAATTTCATATATATATATATATATATATATATATAAGATATCCAAAACTGGTAGTAAGGGATGATTCAACATGGGATCTTCAAAATTTCACTGTATAATATATTGCATGTTTTAGTAGGTACAAATATAAGGATTTTAATAAATCCCTGAGAGAGCTCAATGCATAATAATCTATAATTTTGATTAAATACAGAGCAAAATTTACCTTTGAAAGAAATGAAAAGCTCAATAAACCGTCATTCTGTAATAAATTTGTTTCGACAAAACTTAAAAGAAGTTTAAAGAAATTTCTAAAACTCCCCAGTTCCATCTCATCAGTCACAGTTAGAATGAATATATTTATATATAATATATATATATATATATTATCATCATCATGTCGCGCTTTCAGCATGGATATCCTTGACAATCTCTCTCCATCCATCCCTATCGCTCATCATTCTCGGAAGGTCCTCTATGCAGCATCCTGCATCCGCACAGAGCTGATCAATGTACGTTTTTGCTGGTTGGCCCACACTGGCTTGTCCATGTGCTGGCTTCCACAGGAGGACGTCGCTTATGAGTTCGTCCTTGCTTCTCCAGCAGTGTTCCGCATGTCTTGTCCATCTTACTCTGATGGTTTGTGTGATATGTGGCAGGTGGCCGTATAACTGTTTTCTCGTAGCGTGTTGTTTCCATGTCTTGTTCAGGATCACCCGCAGCATTCTTGTGCAGCTCCCATCTAGTTTATTCTCTAGTCGCTTAGTTAGGGTCCAGGTGGTGCAGCCATACAGCAGTACTGATATGACAACGGCCTGGAAGAACCGTCTTTAAAATAAAGTTTACTTAACATTGTAAAATATTTCAGAAAAAATATATCTATCTCTTTGTTCGTTTATCTATTTTCCTGTCTGTTTATCTTTTCAATTTTACTATACATCTATTTTTCAATTCACCTGTCAATTTTTCTAGAGGAAGTCTCCGTAGCGTAGTGGTTAACATGCCTGATTACAAGATCATAGTAAGCAAGTTAAAACTCCATTCATTCTATTGCATTCCCTTACGGATTAATACCCTTGGGAAAGTATGAAACCCTCATCTTTCCAGCTATGGGTTAAATAGTACCGCTACTGTTCTTCTACAAGGATGGCATGGTCATTAAATAAAGTAGGAAGCGCGTGGTGTAATGGTTAAAGTCATGGGAAATGGACTCGTCGCCCCGAGTTCAAATCCTGGACGTGGTAATTGCATTTCACTTAGTGCTAATACCCTTGTGAAAGGTATGAATCCTACTCTCCCTCCAGCTATGGGTAAATAGCAGGGCAGACTGGGCTCTTTAACCATTGCTAGGTAACCAGTCTAGGAGAAGGAAAACTCTAAATTCAAACCTGTTGAACTCTGCTTAAGAAATTGACCTTGTGTCACATCCCATCGTGTGGAGGGGTTGGTAAAAAAAGAATAATCCAAGGAGGTTGATATGCCATTAAATAAAGAAACAAAAATAAATAACATGACAGATTTACATTGTTAAAATCCAACAACCAACCATATAGTTGGAAGGCAGAGTCGCCATGGTGTAATGGTTAACATGCTGGATAGTGACATCATAGTAAGTGAGTTCAAACTCCTGTCCTGCTATTACGTTCACTTTCAGATTAATACACTTGGGAAAGGTATGCACCCCTCATCCTCCCAGCTATGTGTTAAATAGTACCACTACTGTTCTTCTACAAGGATAGCATTGGCATTAAATAACCCAATGAGGTTGATATGCCATCAAACAAAGAAACCAAACCAAAACTATTTTTCCATCTCTCTATTTTCCAGTGTCCATTTTCCTAGCTGTTTGTCTATTTTTCTATCTACTTTTTCTATTTGCCAAAAGCAACCTTTAAGTGAATATTCATTCAACAACAAGAAAATAAATTTTGATGCTTTTAATGAGTTTTAAGACAGACAGGGGAGAAAATTACTCTTAAATAATAAATTTTAGACATACAACAGATTAAATCAGCAATGATACCAAAAAAGTAGAATTTGGATTTATATAAGTGCTACATACCCTTAAGCATGTAGACGATGCATTAGTCGGACATAAAATACCAGCAGTGAATTCTACCATTATGATTCTGTTATCATTGCTAAAAAAATGTTGTTTTTAAGAAATTTCTTTCTTTTTATCATAAGGATTTTGTTCTACTGATTTTGCTTTAGCATTTATTTATTTGAGATTCTGTTCATTGACTTAGGATTACCAAAAGTGAACAAATTTAGATAAAGAATAGTTGAATCTATCAGGTTTAGAATTCAGTGTTTTTCTTTATCCTAGAACAATTGTCCTACAAAGGCTAAAGATCCCAGTCTGCCTACTATTTACCCATAGCTGAAGAGAAAAGGGAATAGATTCATGCCATTAGTTAAACACAAATTGTGTCATCCAGGATATGAACTAATTGTTATACCACATATGCATCCATATATATATATATATATATATGTAAAGTAAGATGAGGAAATTAATCCGACAGTATATGGAGAAAATTTAGAAACAAACACAGGATGTTATGTTGGATGGAAATTTATAGTCGATGCTTGAACATTTCGGTTTACAATGGAAACCTTCATCAGGACTGTGAAAATGAGAAGAAAAGAAGGATTCATGTGGATAAAAGATGATGGATGTTTTGTATGCATTGAATTAGAAAAATCTGTGGAAAAAAGATTTGTTACCATTAGTTGAGTGGCGTTTATGGTTGAATGTTTATGACAAGATTACTGCATGTGAAAGCAAAAATTAATGATAGGAACATGTGAAATCGAAAAACCACAAATTTTTCTAATTCAACGCATACAAAACATCCATCATCTTTTATCTACATAAATCCTTGTTTCTTCTTAATTTCACAGTCCTGAAGAAGGTTTCCATTGTAAACCGAAATGTTCGAACATCGACTATAAATTTCCATCCATCATAACATCCTGTGTTTGTTTCTAAATTTCCTCCATATATCTATATATATGATATCAAACACTCTAAATAATTAGCAAGTATGGTTAAGTCTGGTCAAACTCCTGTCAGCCTAAAATTTATAATGGATTGGTCCAAGAGTGGATAGCAATGAAGAATAGACTAGAATCAAGTCATAAAAACAATGCCCATTTGAAAATTGAGGTTGTAGAAAAAGAATGAGTAAGTGAATAAAAGAAAGTCACTGAGAGAGTGAGTTAAAAAAAAAAAAGAAAATGGTTTAAAGTAAAGTGAGATAAAACGACTACAAATGTTTGGTTTTTTTTTGTTTTTTGGGTTTTTTTTTTTTTTTTTTTAAGATACTGGATAGCTATAAAGTTACACAAGATGAACTTAAAAGAGATATTAAAAAAAAAAAAAAAAAAGAAGAGAAAAAAGGATAAGTTTTGTTTTGTTGGAGTTTTAAGTCAAACTTAGAGGAAGAGACATACAGACGGTTGGGGAGGAGTAAAAGAAAAAAATGCAGAACTTGATAGACTTGAAAATGATAGGATTATAATTTCAAAATGTTTAAAATATGAATAATTCATTTTATAAAAGAATCATCTAATAGACATTCTTAATATTTCCATTTATTTTTTTTCACAGCTAATAACTAGTACCAGTTTTTTATAATAAAAATATTGACAACATTTATAATGAAAAACAAATATTGTTTGCTAGCAAATGTACCAGATTTAAAGAAAATAAGAATTTATATCATTAAAGAAAAACAACAAACTCATTTCATTTCAAGGTTATGATTGGTACATGGGAGATATTTGATTATCTGCCCTTGAGCAAATATCTTTGATACCACTTATTGAATATTAAGAAAACCTTGTTACGATGGGAACCAAAATCAACACAAATCCAGTAGAGGGTGCAAAATATCCAGTCTCTTTCTAAGGTGGAGCAAGCTGACTAAAAATACTGATGATTCTATAATTCTGCCATGTTAAAGATGTTGGTTGGTTGATTGGTTGGTTGGATTTTATGTCATGTCAACTGTAAGGTTATTTTATGATGAAGGCATTAGTTTTATTCATTCTTGTTGGGTATAAAAAAATTTTTAACTCATCTTTTTAAATTCGTTGTTTGATCTATCTTAACCCATAGATGGGACCCTACCAGGTACTACCACTCCATGTCAGTGGACCTGGAAGTAATTGCAATAAAGAGGTACTCCTCATGTTGCGTAGCGCCTTCTTTGCTACTCTGAATTGTATACGTTGCTGGTATCCTGCGGGTATCTAACCCTTAGACGATATATGTAGTGGTCGCTTAATGAAATCACAAGGCATGCTGTATGTAGTAGGAGATTGACTTTTTATTTAATTCCCTCGTGGTGCGTGTGAGTGGCGAGCGTTGACAATGGGAACTACTGCTGCTGTTGGGATGAATAGCGTTGGGGAGGCGGGAGGTGGCTACGTGATGGTTCACAGCCCATCGGCTGTGGCCGGGAGTCTCGGTCACTCCGTTTGCTCTCTCCTCCTGACTAATTGACTCTCTAACTGGTCTGCCCTCTGGCTTTTGTATTGACGATACGCCTACGCGTTTTCTTTGTTCGCCCCCACCAGGAAAAAGTCCTTTGTCACCTTTGTCGTCCCCCTCTGTTTAATTCAACCGGAAATTTCTATTTCTGTTTGTACAATATACAACACTCACTTCCCATGTTAAAGAAAAGCTAAGCAAAAGTTTACCAAATGATTAGCTGAATGGGAAGTAAAAAAAGAAAAATTCAAGCAAATTTTAGAACTTCTATTCAAGTTGCAACCAATATAAAAAAAATGTAAAAAAATAAGATAGCAATTCTTTTGAATGCATACACTCTAATTTTTGGTATCTAAAAGACATTCTGACTAGTTTCCGAAAATTTAATCTTTAGTTTCTTGGAATATTCAATCAAGAATTTTTCCAAAGTTTAATTTTTTTTTTTTGAAGTTGCTGCTAACTGGGAAAAATACCAATTACTTAACTGAATTTGATCTGTATATAGATATTGCATAAATAGAGTATACGTTCTGTACAAAGACATATTTTTTTTCTAAGGTTAATATGAGAAAATAGAAAAAAGATGAGATGCCCACTGAGGCATAACAAATAATGGCATTTACAGGTTTGCACTCAGTAAGCTCGATATAGGTGCAAATTCTAAGAATTGATAAAAATTTCATTTTTTTTTAATTCTCAGATGAAGCTTCAGTTCTGGGCAAGCACAAATTATCTTTTTGGTACAAATAATGTTCAATATATGTGAAATAATAATAGAAAAAATTTTGTCTTAAATTCATTGCCACATCAGTATACTGAACTCGCTAGAAATCATAAATAACTTAAAATTGGTTGACTTTCAGACTTTTTCGATAGCATTTTCGGATTTCTTGGCTAAAAATGCTTTTATACACCAATTTTTAGTAGGGAAGCTCTAGAACACATTTTACAGACAAAAAAAAAGATTACAAAAATTTGCCATTTTTCGCGACACCCACCAAATTTGGAGAGCTAAAAATTGATAAAACCCCCGCAAATTTTTGGAATTTGAAGCTTAAATTTTAGGGATTGTCTAACTTTAACACAGTCCACACCTGTACAAAATTTCAGTAAAATTGAAGGGGGTTGGTGACAATTTTACTTTTTCTGGATGATTTGACATCGAATTGCCCAGTGGCTTTTTTATCACCACCCATTTGGGTATTTAGTTCTACAACAGCAAGAAACAGTGTACTATGGAAAGAAGAATAAAGAATAAACAACCTTCCCCAAGGTAGAAAGGGATGCGAGTTCAAATCATACAGAAAGCTTATTCTTTATCCTTGATTACAATGTGCACTCTTCTTCATTTTGGTTTCAGTTTCTTTAATGTTATATCAATCTTTATGGGTTATTTAATGACAAAGTTATCCTTGTAAAAGAACAGTTGTGATACTATTTAACCCATACCTTTCCCAAGGGTATTAGTCTGAAAGTGAACATAATAGTACAACTGGAGTTCAAACTCACTATGATGTCACAATCCAACACATTACCGCCCTGTCGGTTGGGGCGTTAGAATGCACCTCTGCAGAGGGGTAAGACTCCCCCAATGGGGCCACCTGTTGGCCGTGGGTGGCGACCTGTGATGCTTAAGGATAGAACCCAGGTGGTTGAGCAGTCCATGACTTACAATACTCCACTTTGGCCCTATCTTAGACTAGACGGGCGGTCGGAGAGGCCCCCTCCGATCAAATTGGCTGGTCACGTCAAGCCCTAGCACCTATAGGATTGCCCCAACCCTATTGCCCTTATGGCAAGCCCCAACCCCTTTTTATCATATGGGTGCTAGAAGGCAGTGGCTGCGGGTCTACATGTCCTGGGAATGACATTAAACTCTATCTGATGGTGAGGTTCCAGTTTTGGAGGTTTGGGGAATGTGGAGCACCCCATTCATCATCATTGCTCCCTGGTCCACTCTGACCCAGAGTGGTAGTACCTGTTAGGGTCCCATCTATGGGTTAAATAGAAAAATGTATTCATAAAAAAATTGTATTATCTATTAAGAATTGATTTATTTCAAAACTTTATCGGCATTAAATGACCTACTGAGGTTGATATGCCGTAAAACAAACCAAACCAAACCAACACATTAGCCACTACACCTCTTCATTCTTGTAAAATTACAATTTGAATGAGTTGCAATAAATTGCAACTAGAATTAAGAAAATGAAGGATATTACTAGTCAAAATCATTAATAATAGTGATTAAAGTTTTATTATTATTATTTCATTAATTATAATTAATGAGATAATAATTCCTTTCTACCCACTGCTTCTCTCAACACTGGTTTTCAGCTGAATGAGGCACTGGACGTATAGCTGATCGTAGACTAGGATATTCAATTTTCCATTTGTTTTTCTTGTTATATGGTAAAGTTTTCATTAAACAAAAGTTACAGTCTGTACAATGATATTTTGGCTCTCACCAAATCATAGGTATACCAAATACCAACTTATGACATGTTCCCTTGATCCACATCTGTAAACTCTCAACACACTGCTTGCACATTTTGTAAAGGGCCTAAGACTTATCTTAATCAACATGTTTTAATTTAAAATATGCAAGCTTCACAAATGCATTGATGTTTGTCCTTTGACTGGGAATCAATCTAGTCATCAGATCTGAATAATTCTCCTTCGTTTTCAATAAAACAAGCAATGCAATCAGTTGACTAGTTCTATTACTTACATAGTGTAGAATACTGTTAATTGTTATTCTGTGTTACTTTCACCCTTAGCCAGGATTGAACCTGCAGTCTGGAAATGACTGTTACAGATTGTTAACTATTGGACAGTGGAACAGTCAAACACCTCCTCAGCTTAATGGACTCTTCCTGGCAGTAGTGGCAGTAATTATTTAAGCTGTTATAGTGGGTTCATGGGAGAACTAGTAACTTCATGGTTAAGCTTGGCCAGTCACATTGCTAAAACCAATTGTTGACTGTCTAACTGACTTACTTCAATACATAGAAACAATACAATTGTGCTTATTTTGGGGGTAAGCAGTAGAGAAAAAAACTTGATGTGATAGAAGAAAACTGACTGTAGTTTTGAAATCATCATGCCAATATTAGTCTAAATCAAATGAAAAAAAAAGACTCAACAGAAATTATGTCCAAAATTGTTCCCCAGTGTTATTGAAGAAATAGTATGTTACTAAATTATCAATATTCACTTTTGTTCTTTAATTTCTAACGCATTCTTCAATTAACATATGTTCAAATAATGACCATCTTCATACTTGTATTTAAAAAAATGTTGTAAATGGTCATAGGGTGCAAATAGATAAGTAATACAAAAAAGCCAGGATCTAGAAAAGAGTTAACAAAGTTAAATTTCTCAACCAATAAGCTAAATGAAATAAAAATACATTTTATCTGATACCCCAAAATAAAATCAGCAATTTACAAGAGCTTCCCAAATCCTCAGAAACCAGCAGTTATCTAAGGGGTCATGAGAGCGGGTCAAGCATACTACCCACAAAGTTGGGGTTTGCTGTTCTGAGAACCCTGATTTAAAAAAAAAAAAAAAATAAAAGGGTTCTTTTGAGTCGGGCTCTATGTACTTGGAGATAGGACCAAAAGAAGTTGTAGTATGGATGAGAGAGAAATAACGACTCAAAGATCTGAGAGGAGTTTGTTTCTATAAAAACAAAGACCTGCAAATCTACTCCAAACATTTTGTCGATCACCCTGTTCCATATATTTCCACTGCTTCAATAACTGAATAAAGTAAAGAGATTAAACAATGGAATGCCTTATATTTGAAGTTGTATATTTTCATTTTCCTTCATCTACTAGATGGTCAGTTCATCAGTATCATTGACATAGCAATTTTTGGTGACAATGTTATAAAGATTTATTGGACCATATGACCTTTAGGCACCCCTTTTTCAATCTCGTTTCATCAGGACATTTTTTTTATTTACACCATCAAAATCCAGTTGTTTCTTAGCGGTTAGGTTTATAATTTTTTTAAAAACCCTCAAAAAATCATCTGTTAACAAACAACCAGATTTTGACGGTGTAAATGAAAAAATCTCCTGATGAAACGAGATCGAAAAAGGGGTGCCTAAAGGTCATATGGTCCAATTTATTTAAAAATAAATGGATTATTTTTATTGAATTTTTTGGTTCTGTCATTGAAAGAAAGTTCTCTTGAGACTTGTTTCTCTTTCTCCTAGCACCACCCTGTCAGGGGGGCTTAACATATTTTCACTGTAATGCCTGCAGTGGTGTAAGACATCCCTCTAAAAGGATATCCTGAGTATGATATTAAACTGTATTTGATGGTAAAACTTCAGTTCTGACTACCTGGGGAGTGTGGGAATATCCCTTAACTGCCATTACTCTCAGGTCTACTCTAACCCAAATTGATAGTACCAGTTATGTTCCCATCTAAGGATCAAATATTTAAAAATGATTCCTATTTGATAGGATTGTGTGTATATAGTTACCAGCCCCTCCACACGAGCAGGATGTGACACAAGGTCAATTTTTAATTCAATTTTTCTTCTCCTCAACCAGTTGCCATACTATGGTTAAAGAGCCCAATCTGCTCTACTATTTACTCATAGCTGGTGGGAAAATAGTTAGATACATACCTTTCCCAAGATTATGCACAATGTGAAATGCAAACAGGCTCATCCAGGATTTGAATTTGTTTCACCAAGTCCATTATCTATGATGATAACCATTACAACAAATGCCTCCATAGGACCATAAATAAAAATTAAAAAAAATTTTTAAATAAAAAGTCGTTGGTATCAGCCAGACAGCGAGGGAGTCTATCCCCTTTTCACTAGCGCTAGACCAAGGAGATTGTGTGGATGTCTGAAGTGGAGCACCACACCTATCAACAGCTGCTTACTTTACCCCACGGATCACTGTGCTACTCATACATTGAGTTGGCAAGGGCCAGTATCAAAGCCGGAACCTTGTGGTTCCTTGGTTGATGCTCTACTGACTGAGTTAAGCTCGCCCTTAGCTGAACCATAAATAATTTTTAAAAATCTTAAGAAACTACGCAAAGTATGTAAATATAAATATTCAATGAATGTGATTCCCTAACCTCTAGGAATGAAATAACCCTAGATGAATTGACATGCCATTAAAATCAATCAATCTTTAGCTGAACCATAAATAATTTTTAAAAATCTTAAGAAACTACGCAAAGTATGTAAATATAAATATTCAATGAATGTGATTCCCTAACCTCTAGGAATGAAATAACCCTAGATGAATTGACATGCCATTAAAATCAATCAATCTTTAGCTGAACCATAAATAATTTTTAAAAATCTTAAGAAACTACACAAAGTATGTAAATATAAATATTCAATGAATGTGATTCCCTAACCTCTAGGAATGAAATAACCCTAGATGAATTGACATGCCATTAAAATCAATCAATCTTTAGCTGAACCATAAATAATTTTTAAAAATCTTAAGAAACTACGCAAAGTATGTAAATATAAATATTCAATGAATGTGATTCCCTAACCTCTAGGAATGAAATAACCCTAGATGAATTGACATGCCATTAAAATCAATCAATCTTTAGCTGAACCATAAATAATTTTTAAAATCTTAAGAAACTACGCAAAGTATGTAAATATAAATATTCAATGAATGTGATTCCCTAACCTCTAGGAATGAAATAACCCTAGATGAATTGACATGCCATTAAAATCAATCAATCTTTAGCTGAACCATAAATAATTTTTAAAAATCTTAAGAAACTACGCAAAGTATGTAAATATAAATATTCAATGAATGTGATTCCCTAACCTCTAGGAATGAAATAACCCTAGATGAATTGACATGCCATTAAAATCAATCAATCTTTAGCTGAACCATAAATAATTTTTAAAAATCTTAAGAAACTACGCAAAGTATGTAAATATAAATATTCAATGAATGTGATTCCCTAACCTCTAGGAATGAAATAACCCTAGATGAATTGACATGCCATTAAAATCAATCAATCTTTAGCTGAACCATAAATAATTTTTAAAAATCTTAAGAAACTACGCAAAGTATGTAAATATAAATATTCAATGAATGTGATTCCCTAACCTCTAGGAATGAAATAACCCTAGATGAATTGACATGCCATTAAAATCAATCAATCTTTAGCTGAACCATAAATAATTTTTAAAAATCTTAAGAAACTACGCAAAGTATGTAAATATAAATATTCAATGAATGTGATTCCCTAACCTCTAGGAATGAAATAACCCTAGATGAATTGACATGCCATTAAAATCAATCAATCTTTAGCTGAACCATAAATAATTTTTAAAAATCTTAAGAAACTACGCAAAGTATGTAAATATAAATATTCAATGAATGTGATTCCCTAACCTCTAGGAATGAAATAACCCTAGATGAATTGACATGCCATTAAAATCAATCAATCTTTAGCTGAACCATAAATAATTTTTTAAAATCTTAAGAAACTACGCAAAGTATGTAAATATAAATATTCAATGAATGTGATTCCCTAACCTCTAGGAATGAAATAACCCTAGATGAATTGACATGCCATTAAAATCAATCAATCTTTAGCTGAACCATAAATAATTTTTAAAATCTTAAGAAACTACGCAAAGTATGTAAATATAAATATTCAATGAATGTGATTCCCTAACCTCTAGGAATGAAATAACCCTAGATGAATTGACATGCCATTAAAATCAATCAATCTTTCACAGTGATTTTTTTCATGCCACAGAACTAATGCCACTTTCCTTGCACTACAGAACTCATTCTTCTGTTTGCAGATAAGATTACTCTTTCTCAACACACTTGATTCTTCTTTCAACAATGAAGTCTTTCCACTCACTGAACCTATCTCCGAATGTATGTTGCATTCAAAAATATGTGCTCCCCAGCAAGAGATTGCACTGGTTTTTATGTTGCTAAGTCGTTTGTTGATTAGTTGTACAAGAAATTTGCCTACATTAGATAAAGAAAAAAATAGAAGTTATATAAGAAACTGAAAGGAAGAAAAAAAAGAATTAAAAACGTAACTAAATTTCTTTCTAAATTGTCTCTTTGTTCCTTGTTTAAAGATTGCTCTCCCTGAGATTGGTGTATTTTTTGACAATATTCTAGAACCTCTTTTATCTGCTTTCCTTCTAGCAATGTCACCAATCTACCTAAAAGAAATTCATTCTGCCTAAGGAAAGACTGAAATCCAGAATTCTAGAACTGTTGCTTTTTAATACAGATTTGCAAATAGAATATTTTCTGTAAATCATTTTAGCTCACCAACCAACTTCTTTATTCTAACTTTCTTTCTTTAGAAGCAATTATAGTTTTCACCTCTTTCTAAACACAACATTATTCACTCGTGTAATCACGAACGAAAGCCATACAACAAATAACCATCATTTTTTTTTTATGCTGGTTTGTGCCTTTGGCAAATGATTCTTAAGAAAACATATTCAACAGCTGAAAGGTGGCATGACATTAATATTAGCCTGTAGACAACTGACTAAGTTGTAAAGCTTTAACGTGTATATTTAGTGAATGAATGTGGCAGAAGCTTCCTTATTAGATTAGACGAGAAGTCGATCACCATCTTTTAGGCTATTAGGAATTTTTTTGGAATTTTTTTCTTTGATTTCTCAGCTTCTTCATGTTAGCCAAAAAAGAAAACCCAGGAGCCAGGCTCTTCATCTTTTAGGGGAAAAAAAGAGAAATATTTCAAGTTGTATGAGTTGCTTGAAGTATTAGCTGGAGAATTATTCATTTAAAAACTGATATAAAACTTCTGATATAAACACAATAAAACAATTTTGTAAATTAAGATTAAAAAATATTAAATTAAAATTGAAAAATTAAAAAATTGTTTATTTATTAATATTTTGTGAAAAATTAAAAAATTAAAAAGAGAAATATTTCAAGTTGTATGAGTTGCTTGAAGTATTAGCTGGAGAATTATTCATTTAAAAACTGATATAAAACTTTGGTGAGACACAAATTTATTAAGTCTGTTGTTGAAGTTTGACATTTTGTGAACAAGCTTAAACCATTTTATCTAATAGTTGATTCAAGCAGAAAATTAAGTGAAACAATCTTTATTTAAGGCCTTAACATTATTTGAATTTAGTGATAATAATTTACTAAGCTAATATGTATCTACCAACTCCTCTGCACAAGTAGGATGTGACATAAGGTCATTTTCTTAAATGTGGTTTAAAAGGTTTGTATTCATTTTTCCCTCTCCTAGACTAGTTACCTAACCAAGGTTAAACAGTCCAGTCTGCCCTGCTATTTACCCATAGCTGGAGGGAGAATTGGATGCATATTTTTCCCAAATGTATTAGCATTATATGAAATGCAAACAACCTCATCCAAGATTTGTACTTGGATCACTGAGTTCATTTCCTGTGACAATAACTATCATACTATGCACCTCCATTAATTAAGCTTATGGTAGTTTGACACAAGGCTATAATTATGGAGCATCTATCATTATTAAAATCAGAAATAAAGGCAGAAATTACAGTTAGGCCAAACATAATGAGGAATAGAATAAAGTCTTCCACTTGTCCATTTAAAAACTTACAAATTCTGCAAACAAGTCCACATTTCTTCCATTTCTAAAACCATGCTTCTTCTAACAATCCTACCTAGTCTCTAAATATATAACATGTCAGGACAGTGGAGGTGGGGAAAGCACATGGTCAGTGTAAAAGGCAGTTTGGGTAAAAAATAAATAAATTTTAATTTTAATTTTTTTTTTTAGTTGACGGAAGGATGCCAACCACTATAATTATTATCGAGCTTCGTTGCCATCTTTCTTTATCAGCCATTGCTTTATGTTTTTATGTATTTACTAACCCCACTGGATGAGCAGGATGTGACACAAGGTCAATTTTATAAGCAGTGTTTAACAGGTTTGAATTCAGTTTTCTTTTTCTAGACCACTTACTGTAACAAGGTTAAAGAGTCCATTCAGTCTTAATATTACTATTAATAGTTGGATTCATACCTTTCACAAGGGTATTAGTGCTAAATGAAATGCAACCAGCCTCATCCAGGAAATGTACATGGTGACATGAGTTTTATGTTGTCATGTCCATTTCCTACAATGATAAGCATTACACCATAGGCAACTCCCTCAGATTATTCTTATTCAACCATTCTATCCACCATGAATTGAATTTATCAGAATGTCACTAGTTATTGTTGAAGTGAGTTAGTGTACTGTTGGTTTGAACAACATCAACTAGCTAAGCACAACTGAACCAGTGCCAAGACTGTTGGTATTTATGGAAATCAAGAATAGTACATTCATATATTTGGGTGATTCCATTCCTTGAGTCCTGATTGGCTGCTTGGTTTCTATGATGTTATGAGGTTTCATAAATACTCTGGCATTTTGCAGTAGTATTGCAGCAAGATAGATTCATATTCAGTTATGACTACTTGTTGCCGTGTCTTACCAATTCGACGGTAATTGGAACTAGTATGATTATTCTACAGTTATGATAGATACCTGAAAAAGTCAAGAATGTAGAATGGCTGAAATTTGATTTTGTCAAGCAAGATGATGATGATCATCTGTTTATAATCATAATTCCACATGTCTGAAATTCAAATAAAAGTCATATAAACCTAGACAGTTTAGTATTTTTTTATCTGGAAATTGAAATCAAGTTATTCCTGATTTTTCTTTGAATAAAAGCCAAGAAAAATCTTGATTTAATAGATGTTTTTTGTTAAGCCTGACAATCATAGAAAACCTGTGTCATCAAATGATGGCAGAAAGAAAATAGGCAAATATTTCAATCACAGAAGAGAAAATATTCTTTAATTTGAAGTGTCAGCATCTATAGAACTTCACCAAAGAGAAAAACAAGATGATTGGTCTATTTAACCTCATTATTAGTAGTAGTATTGAGTTTTGACATCAGCGTTAGCTGATGGTCTTTCACTAGAGTTTGAGTGACAGCAAGTCTCCTCAGGTCTCCAGGACTCTTCTGAATATTCTGGCAGATTGCAGCAGTGCAATGTTCTGGATGGTATCAATCCTTCCTCTGATTTCCAGATTTTCCAAACCCTTTTCCAATCCTTTTGGGACCGTTCCAAGTGCACCAACTACAATTGGTATCACTTTGACTTTAATATTCCATAACTTTTTCAGTTCTTTGGCAAGGTCCAGGTATTTGTCCATTTTTTCATTTTCCTTCAGCTTCACCCTGTGATCTGCTGGAACTGCAAAATCCACCAGTTGACAAGTTCTTTCTTTTTTGTTAATCAGCACTAGGTCTGATCTTCTTGCTGAAAAAACTTCACCAAAGAGAAAAACAAGATGATTGGTCTATTTAACCTTTAATCTATTTCAAGAAAGCAACTTTTCTTTTCAAATATGAAATAACAGATTTTTCCCTCAGTCATTTGTAATGTCTATGTTCTCAAGATTATTTCTACACTATTCATCAATACCAGATAAGAGTTATAGGGGCTAGAACTCTCCTGTGTCCAGTAGGGAGAGTAAGTCAGGTGGTAAGAACTTTCTCTTAATTGGTTTTAGCTTCGAGGAGTAAGTCTCATAGAATCAGGCTCTCACCACTCAGTCAACTGTGATTGAAGAGAACCCCTCAGTGAGAGAGTAGAGCCGACTACACCACCTGAGCACCCCCTCAGCAAGGGAGATAAAAAAACTGTAAATACTGCCTTTAAGTACTCATTATATGGTTGTCTAGTTGTGTTTTAGCATGTTGATAAAATTGGTTAAAGGTACATATGCTCTTCTCTTGTTACTTTAATTTGTGTACCTGTATATTATTCCTCATAGTCTGAATACAGCTATTCCTACAAAGTCAAGAATTGAATCACAACTGGTTACAGAGATAGTAAATTGATTCCTTAGTATTGATAATGAATTGATAACTAACAAAATAAAGAGTGGCCTATTCTTGGTATCAGACAGTGAGCACTAGACCAAAGAGATTATTTTTATGTCTGAGATGGAGTGACACACTTACCATCAGCTCTCACTTAACCCGCTTTACAGATCCAAGCTGAGTTAGCAAGCCAGAACCATACCTGAAACCTTGTGGTTCCTTGATGGATGCTCTACCAACTGAGCTAAATTGGCCTTTTATTTCTGGAGACGAAAGGACAAACTTACAAGTGACATTCTCTTATGGGTTCACATGGACATACCAGTGTTATCCAACCAACAAAAATTTATATTCATCAGTTCTGTGCTAACACTAGGTGCTCTCTAGAACAGTGGTTCCCAACCTATGGCCACACGGGCCACAGCAAATTTCAGGTGGGCCAAGGAAATATTATAATTCTATATGATTTCAGAGCATACATTTTATATACAAAATTCAATCATATATGTGGGAAATTTATATTTTCTAGAAAGTAAGATGTCAACTAATTCATGGCAGGGGAGAGTGGGGAGAGATTTATGCCCCTGATACGCCCCTATATTATGTTTTATATCAATATGTTTGTATCTTTATTGAATAAATATCTTATGTAAAATGGAGATATTTTTTCTATTATAATAATTTCATGGGCCATGAGCTGAAAAAGGTTGGGAACCCCTGGTCTAGAAGACATAAAGAGCCATGGCTAATATGGGCAGATGGTGAGAGAAAGTCAAAAGAATCTGTGCTGTCTGTATGTCTTGATGATGACTGTATACCAGTTTTGCTGTTTATGGTAACATACAGTATTGTCTATAAATAAGTATGAACAAATATAATCTTATTATATGAAAGTTGGGGGAGTGGCCTATTGTTGGTATCATGCAGAAAGTGAGGGAGTCTATCCTCTTTTCAATAGCACTAGACCATGGAGATTGTTTATGTGTCTAAGGTAGAGTGCCACAACTACCATAAGCTCCCCATGTTACCACACAGATCCAAGCAGTGCTACTCGGGCACTGAATTGGCCAGTATCAAACCCATAACCTTGTTGTTCCTAGGCAGATGCTCTACTGACTGAGCTAAACTGATGGGAGGCGATCTTAATACATAATAACTAATATGTTTTGATTGTATTTGATTTTGATTCTGCTAGAAACAATAAAATGCTGGTATCTTTGGTTTAGAAGAAAAACAAGTTTTCGTTTATAAAAAGGGTAGTGGGTGGGGTATTTGTTTATTTATGATACTGTACATACAAAAATCAGATCATTATAAAATAGATTTGTTGATGTCTGGTAACAATAGTCAACATAAGTAAAATATATAACAGCAAACAAGATTCTTCTTTTGTTGTCTTCAACAAAATTTGAGACTCATTGTTCACTGTATTTTCTTTTATATATTTATCTTCAAGCAAAACATTAATATTGTATTTGTGTATGTTTTTTTTCCTGCTTTTTGTTCTTGTAATATATATCACTGGTCATTGTAAGATATGTTTCGTTTAATAATGTTTTTATAAGTGCTTAACTTGTGAAAAGTTTCCAAACTATAACACTTGGAAATAACTTTCACTTTGTCCTAGATCAAATATTTATATTTCATTTATGACTTTTACACAGTAGAATTTCTGCTGGGAGTAAATATTGCCTGAGAATACATCAGATGATCTTAATGTTCAGTTACATTGTATTAGGAAGACAAAATGATGATACCATGTGTAAATAACCTAGATACAATACTGTGCTTTACTGTATAAGAACCTAAATTGTCCTATGCATATGTGTCCGAGTTGTACGTGCTTATAAATGTATGTATATGTGTTAATAATTGGGAAGAATTTATTGGTCTATACTTCATAGATTGCCAGATAATTTGATGTTAAGCTTATAAATTTGGAATAATACTTACTGAACCCCCGCCATATCGGCCGAAGCAGAAGAATACACTGCACCTCTGCAGAGGGCTAAAATCCCACCAATGGGGGGCCTCCTGTTGGCCATGGGTGGTGACCCATGATGCTTATGGACAGAATACTGGTGCCTGAGCAGTCCATGACATGCAACACTCCACTTTGATCCTTACTTAGGCTAGATGAGTGATCAAAGAAGCCCCCTCTGATCAATCAGCTGATCACATCAAGCCGTAGCACTTATATGATTGTCCCAGCCCTATTGACCTTATATGCTAAAAGGCAGTGGCTGAGGGTCTGCAGTTAAACTGTATCTAATGGTGAAGTTCCAATTCTAGAGCCCTAGGGAGTGTGGTGTACTTCATTGCCATTACTCCCAGGTCCATTCTTTTTCTAACAGTAAAAATTATGACTCATTGCCTTTCACCATAAAACTACATATATATATATATATATATATATATATATATATACTAGCAGCAGCTACCCGGCGTTGCCTGGAAAGAGGGGGATTTGTTTAAGTTAGTCCCGCAGATCCATTATTACTTAATCGTGAGTTGAATCCTCATGGAATGCCCCATTTAAATCCCTATGTAAAAAATAGGCTACTATGAAAATAAATTTTAATGTCTACAATCTAAAATATTAAATGAAAAAAAAATCCATGCTGTTATCATTTAAATTTTATTTTTTAATTATCTTCATAGAATATAAATCAAATCTCTCATATTTTTGCTCAAAAACCAAGCCCTGGTGATATCTAATGTGTGTATATATATATATTTGCTTTTTTAATTTGCAATTATTAAAGTTTCCATTATTAAGTTTTCGAAGTTTCCTCCGGACATACATATACACACAACTGCCCTTTATATAAGTATAGATAAGCATGATAATAATTTTGATAATATATAGATGTGCATACATGCCTTTTATCATAACTCAAGTTAATCATAAAAATATATATAGAAAAATTACATTAAAACAAAATTACCATATTTTTTAACAAATCCCTGGAAGAAAATTGAAGAGATTAATGTTCTTTTGATGAAGCAAGTCGATTCTGCTTTGGGAAAATGAGAGAAAAATCGGTGTTGATCACATTTACCAGAAATCACTTATTTTGGGCAAGTCTTATATCCTTAAGGACCGTGACTTGAATTTTGATTGGTTGTCTGGCAAAGTGTCAGCAGTTTGATGATTGGAAATTTAAGCCTCCAGCTCATCTGTCTAAAAATCAAAGTTTACGATCAATTTATTCATGGCTTGGCTTTGTTTGTAGGGAAGGGTTAATGATAAAATCTGTTGGAAACTTGTTTTTCAATTCTTAGAGAACTTGCTTCATAAAGAGATGATTTACAGATCTAATCTAAGAGAAACTTAAGGCAGTCCATCTCTAGGGAGAGAAAGTTATACATTACCTCCCCTGAAATGATGTCCAGTTAATTGATCAGGAGCATCATTGGAGAGTGAAAAAGTTGTAGGTGGCATACATTGTGGTTTTCTTTACTCTACCTCAATGGTTCTCAACCTTTTTTTTACCCATGGACCCCCGTTAACCATATTTTACTCTGGTGGACCCTCCCATAGCCATTCGATGCTTAAAAATCCCATTGTAATTTTATATGGTCCCCGGGGGGTCTACATGGACCCTGATTGAGAACCACTGCTCTACCTTGTCCTGCTGGAATAGATTGATCCAGTTAGTATATTAACAACCATTTGGGCATCTCACTTGGCGTAATGGTTAGCAAGATTAGCAAGACCATTGTTTGTGAGTATTATTTAGATTTTTTGGACTGTTTTCCTCATCTTTATTGTTATATACATAACGTTTCGGTTGATGTACCTTCCAGCCTTTTCAGATGTCTCTTGTTGAATTCAAGAATCTTCATGTTATGGTTAATGGAATGAGAACAGTCTACCCCAATATATTAAATAAAGAGTTTGGTTCAAAGTTTGGCAAAGGTTCCCAATTATGACATGAATGTGCCTGAGTTCAACTACAAACACTTGAAGAAGGCCAGAGAGCACATCTGCCAAAATATTGTATATATAACAATAATGATGAGCACAACAGTCTGAAAAATCTTAATAATACAAATTATCAAGCCTCGTCTTAAAAATTAAAATATTAATTAGTCATTTTGGTTCTCACTAGGTGACCCATGTTTCTAGCCTTGTGCCACAACTTTGCTAAGCTTAAATACATTACCAATATTTTTTATGCTTTTTTTTTTTTACATGGAAAGGTTTGAATCTAGTTGCTGAGCTGATGCTCAGTTGGCTGACCATTCCTTGATGTTTGAAGTCTGGAAACCAACTTGGGCCATTAATAGTTTTCAGTAATGACACAAGGCCACTTCTTTTTCTCATGAGATTTTTATTTTTCCCAAAGTCACAACTGCCGAGAGCAAGAGCTCATGTCTCACTCTGTCAATGCATCATACCAGACTCACTCCACACTCTCACCTCTCCTCTTTCCCAATTTACCGCTTGACATTCTTTGACCAATAGAAAAAATGTCATGTGGCATTATGATGATTCATCCTTAAAACTTTTTCATTCTAATATACACACAATTCCTCCTAAAAAATTTTTCTGTCAACATTTGTATCAGTTTCTGCATGTTGTTGCAGGCAATAATGCACCCCATTTTTTTTTATATTTCTGCAATTTTCTAGCAATCTGGGAGCTATAGAAAGACTCTCCACTTAATCTCTTTTTTCAATATTAATCCATTTTGTTCTTGGCATTTAACGGTTTCAGAAAATTAATTTCAATCACACATTAATCTAGATGGAATTGAACCTTTACCAAGTTAAGTAAGTAAAGTCGTTGGGGCGGCCTAAAGTCGGTATCAGCCAATCAGTGAGGGAGTCTATCCCCTTTTCACTTGCGCTAGACCAAATAGATTGTTTTTGCATCTTAGGTGGAGCGCCACACCTACCATCAGCTCATTACTTTACCGCACTGATCCCTGTGCTACTCATATGCTGAGTTGGCAAGGGCCAGTATCGAACTAGGAACCGAATGCTCTACCAACGGAGCTAACCCAGCCCTAAATATTTGTAAATTTCTGCTCTACATCTCAGAAAAGGTATCAGGTTGTTACAACATTATAGTGTCCCATAGTGTAATGGTTAATAAGTTAGTCTCACAAATCCATTACTTATGAATAGTGAGTTTGCCCAATACTTTTAACCTTGTGTCGCATCCTACCCACAGTAAATGGGTTGTGTAAATACCTACTATCCAACCCCTGACATTATTAACTTCTTTTTATTATGTTCCAAATTTATGCTAAAGCAGCTTCAATAGCTTTATAAAACTGTAGGCCTTCCTCTTCATTTTTGCAGAAATACCAATTATTTATATAATGAGTTTGTATAGGTATAATTAAATGTCAGTCTATAAAGTCAATACTCAACACAGTAGTGTAACATTTCTGTACTTTTGGATTTACCTTTTTGACCTTTTTCACAGACTTTCTTTCTTCGTCTTTTTCTAACAATAAAGAATGATTCCAACATAGAGTAAAGTCACTCAGAATACAAGACTTGTTTAAATAGCATCTGAATGTTTATTCAACTTGGGCCGTAAAAGTAGAAGGGTCATAACTTTTTAGAAGTAATCCAATGAATAGGTGTGTGTGTGTGTGGTGAGAATCTCAATAAATGAATCTTGGCATTTACCTGAATTTGAATCCAGTGTGAAGAATTTATAGAAAACTGGCAAATATTTTCCTCTTAAACATATAACAAATGCCCTGTCAGCTGGGGCAATAGAATACACCGACTGCACCTCTGCAAAGGGGTAAAACTCCCCCAGTGGGGCCACCTGTTAGCCGTGGGTGTGACCCATGAGACATAAGGATGAAACTCTGGTGGCTGAGCAGTCCATGACATGAAATACTCCACTTTGGTCTTTACTTATGCTAGACGGGCAGTCGGAGAAGGTCTGTCCGATCAATTGGCTGGTCTCGTCAAGCCCTAGCACCTATATGATTGCCCCAACCCTATTGTCCTTATGGCAAGTCCCATTTTTTATCATATGTGCTAGAAGGTGGTGGATGAGGGTCTTCATGTCCTGGGAATGACATTAAATTATCCGATGGTGAGGTTCCAGTTCTGGAGGTTTGGGGAATGTAGAGCACCCCTTTATCACCATTGCTCCCTGATCCACTCTGACATGGAATAATTAGTACCTGTTAGGATCCCATCTATGGGTTCTATAGAAAAATGTTTATAAAAAGAATTGAGTATCCATTAAGAATGAATTTATTTCAAAACTTTCTTAGCATTAAATGACCCACCAATGTTGATATGCCACAAAACAAAACAAACAAATAGATAGCAAAGATATGATTTCTATAAACTTCTTGACATATTCTAGATCAGCTCGTATCTATTTTATAATATTATTTTGCCTATTTAAGCTAGCCTCATCTTCAGGTAGTGCTGAAAGTACAGATATCAATAACTCTCTCTCTCTCTCTCTCTCTCACTAACCATTCCTGTTGGTATTTGTCCCTGGAATGTCCTCAGTGTGGCATCAAGAATCTGCACAGAAGTAATTGTAATTTTTTGCTAGTAGCCTACACTGGTGTGTCCATGTGTAGGTGTCCACAGAAGAACTTATATGTTCATTCTTGCTTCTCCAGCAGTGTCCAGCATATCTTAGATGGTTTGTGTGATAGTAGGCAAGGGGCTAAAAAGCTGCTTTCTTGTGGGGTGCTGCTTCCAAGATTTGTTCATGCAGCATCCTTGTGTAGCTCCCATTTATCTTTTTCTCTAAGTGCTTTATTATAGTCTAAGTGGTTCAGCCATACAGTAGCATTTACACCCCTACATCTTGAAAATTTTGATTATGTAAATATAGACACATATGTAGCATGTATTTGAAAAAAAAAAAAAGACACTTTGCTGTTTGTTCAAATGATTACAAAGAAATTGAGGCAAGCACAAAAATAGCTGTTTTAACCTAATTTGGGGTGCTGAATTCAGATTTGAAATCAGTTTTTACTCATCACCTCTAGTTTTTTAGATATGCATACTGTACATTTTGTACATATACTGTACATAAAGGCGTATATGCATTCAGTGTTAATTTCTAATATTGTGTAACTTATGTCTTCTTTTTTAGTTATTATGCAATAAATGTAAGTGATAGCATTACATTATATATATAGCTATATATCAAGACAGATTTTGGCAGTTAAGCGTAGCCAACACATCTCAATCAACAGCAAACATAGCGTCGAGGAGAATCCTCTGGTTGACATGAATAAGGTGCTTCTTCCTCCTCTTCACATCAAGCTTGGTTGGTGAAGAATTTCATGAAGGCCATGGACAAAAATGGTGCTGCCTTGCAACACTTGTGTACTCTCAGGTCTCAGTGCTGCTAAGCTCAAAGAGGGCATCTTTGTCGGACCTCAGATCGGAGAAGTGCTGAAGGATACTGATTTTGAGGAGCTTCTTACTTTAAAGGAACTGAGAACATGGGAAGCATTTAAGTCAGTCTGTAGTGGCTTCCATGGTAACACACGTGTACCAAATTACCAAGCCTGTATTGAGAAGTTGCTAAAGACTTAGGAGGATATGGGATGCCGAATGTCACTCAAAATTAATTTTCTCCATTCCCACCTCAACTTCTTCCCTCCAAACCTTGGAGCAGTGAGTGATGAGCACGGAAAATATTCTACCAAGACATTACAAAGATGGAGAGCAACTACCAAGGCAAGTGGAACCCCGGCATGATTGAAGACTTCTGCAGGATGCTCTTGCATGACATCCCGGAGGCAAAATACAGCAGATCATCTAAGAAAACACACTTCTAACTGTCTGCGGTACTCTGAATTGTGTACATTGTGTCATCCAAGTATATTTATTCCGTCAATGTTCTTTATCTATCCTGTTTTATCTGTAATAAGCTGCTGCAACTGTTGAAATAAGCACATATATACTCTGTATATACTAAAATGAGACTATTTAAAAGACAGAAAACTAGATAGAGCAAAACTGTTTATAAATTTGAATTCAGCACATCCAAATTAGTAAAAAACACCTATCCACATTCTTGCTTCACACAAAAAATATTTTTTTGTAAACCAGTGTACTTCTTGATAAATACTACTCATAGGGCCATAGAAAATACTATTCATATTTGACATCCTATTAGGCAATAAAGAGTTATGACTGAGTGATTGTCATTACACAGCTAAATGTGAATTTCCAGAGTCAAACATGAAATATTTAGTGTCATCATTGACCAGCTGGTTTTCAAATAAGGGTTGCCAACAAGAAATTTTTTTTTTAAATCAGTTTTTATTAATTTTTCAACAGATCTTATGAAAGTCATTCCATTGTTATCAAACATTGATGTCTGCCATAAATTAAGCTGTCTATTTTTATTCAGACCAAATATAGTTTTCAGCTACTGAACAATTCTCAACTATTTTCAAATTTCCTGGTGCAAATCTTCTTTTATTGGATCATTTGCAGGCGAAATACTTTTTTTTCCAAGTCAAAACAGTTTACCAAGGGTTTCAAAGTTGTTTAACATACTCATTAAACCAGTTCAAAAATAAAATTCCTCTTAAATATTTTATTGTCTTTTCTTTTTTCTTAAAATTCTTGCTTTACTCCTCCTCCTCTATGCCCTCCTCCACCTCCTCTTCTTTATTTTCCACTTTTTCATCCTCTTCTGTTTTTATCAATTGTATTTTCTTTCTCTTTCTTTTTCACCTCTTTATCTTTATTTTCTTATTATTATTCTTTTTCTTATTTTCTGTCCATCATGGACTCTCACTTTTTACCTCCTCATCTTTTTTTTTCTTTCAACCTCATGCTTCTTCTTACTGATTACAATTATGTTGAACTGGTGACCTCAGTCTTTATTTGTGACAAATTTCTTTGACCTTCTGTGAATATCTTCCAAGGAATTGGTTATATAGTTATTTAGAAATACAGGAGGTAGAACATTTTTGCCTGTAAAAAGGTTAAGTATGTATTTACCCCCCCCCCACTACAAGCATAATGCAATATGTAAATTTTTTAACCAATATACAGCTGGCTTCAATTCAAGTTTTCTTTCTCCTAGACCAGTTGCCAAACCAAGGCTAAAGGATGTAGTCTACCCTATTATTTACCCATACCTGGAGGGAGAGGAGAAAAGATCGATATAATCTTAAGTAACAAAAGTATATTTCATTACAATTAAAAGAGATCATTCTGAAAAGGAATACATAAAGATTTATTATATGTAGTATATAATTATCTTCATTTATTTGCTTGCTTCCTTTAAACTCCTTGTACAAAGTCACAAATATGAGTCACTTGGTGAGGATCAATGTCACTACTCAGAAGTGTCTAGCTTGAAAATTTGTTGAACATTACATCAAAATGAGGTGCATTAAAAAAACTTAGCATAGTTTAGCACAATACTACAAGTATTGGTCACCAAGTGATTATCAAATCAACTACTAGAATCTATTGTTTTGTGAAACAAGTTTGCTAACATAATGAGCCCAATTATTTACTTAGCTAAACTTACTTGTGACATAAGGCAAGAAGTGTCTGTGTGTGTGTGTGTGGTGTATATATATATATATATATATATATATATATATATATATATATATGTAGAAAATGTCCTTGGAAAAGGCATTAATCTATATCTTCTCCCTCTAACTATGGGTAAATAATAGTGCAAACTGGGCTCTTTTAGGTAACCGGTCTAAGCAGAAGGCAAAACTCTGAATTCAGAACTTGAGAAGTGTTTTTCAGAGAATCTATTACACTCTGGTGTCTCATTCTTCTGTTATCAGCTCATCCAAAAAGTGTAGGTAATCCTACACAAGTATTTATCACCATAAACAATTCATGGTGGTGCTCATGGTTTAATGGTTACCACCATAGGAAATGAAGCCAGTGAACCAAGTTAAAATCCTGAACAAGACTGTTTGCGTTTTGCATAGTGCTAATACCCATGGGAAAGGTAGGAATCCAATTATTCTCCCTCCAAACTTTGCTAAAAAAATGTCATTGTGTCACATCTTGTTTGTGCAGAGCTGTTGGGTAAATACATCTAAACAAATTGCCTGTGAAGGTAGTCCAGTAATTCACATCTTTAACAAGTATGTTGTGCATGACTGGAGAGGGAATATTTTTCTGAATTGTTGAGAGGAGGGTTGATGATTTGATTATTTGGATTATTGTCCTCATCATTATTGTTATCTGTACAACATTTCAGCTCTGGCTCCCAAATCCAACAAGAGATACCTAAAGAAGGCTGGAGGTCACATCAGCCAAAACGTTGTACAGATAACAATAAATAATGGAGAGGTAATGTTTGATTGATTTCTGTAAAATGATTTTTATTTTTTTCCTTTTAATTGTATCTAATCTATTTTTATCTTTTTTATTTTTCAGGTAAGTGTAAATGGAATAATTCTGGTTTGAAAGTTTCAAAATGAAGACAAGAATCCAGCAACACCGATTGTGAGTCTGTACACAGAATTTGATACAATATTTCTATGCTAACTATTGAAGAGTAAACTCAGTTATACTGTTGGTTTGAACAACAGCAACTGGCTTAGCACAACTGAACCAGCCAGTCAGTCAGTCAGTATACTGTTGGTTTGAACAACAGCAACTGGCTTAGCACAACTGAACCAGCCAGTCAGTCAGTATACTGTTGGTTTGAACAACAGCAACTGGCTTAGCACAACTGAATCAGCCAGTCAGTCAGTATACTGTTGGTTTGAACAACAGCAACTGGCTTAGCACAACTGCCAGTGCCCCAAAATAGCTGGTATTTATGAAAGTCAAGAATAGTCCATTCATGAATTTAGGTGATTCCATTCCTTGAGTCCTGATTAGCTGCTTGGTTTCTATGATGTCATGAGGCTTCATAAATACCCTGTCATTTTGCAGTAGTATTGTGACAAGATTAGATTCGTATTCAGTTATGACTATTTGTTGCCTTGTCTTACCAATTCGACAGTAATTGGAACTTAGTGTAATTATTCTATACTAACCTTAATTACAATGCTTAAAGCTGAGGTTCTTTTCTCACATATGTTTTATTTCAATAAACACCCGCATCCCTCCATTTGATTCACCATCATCAAACTAAATAAAAAGCAACGAATATATTAAAATAAAACATCAGTTAACATAAAGACTCATATGAGGATAAATTCATAATTAAAACTTCTTGTTTTGTATCTTGAAGGTTCTTAATTGAATATCTTATGGTTGAGGAGAAAATTATCCAATCATTTTATACAGATGATAAATTAAAAGTGACAAGTAAAAATGTGTGAGGGGAATAAAAAGATTTTTAAAAAGCCAAAAAGCCAGAAGAAAAACAAACCTTGCTTAAATAAATAATTTATTGTAGAAATAACTAAATATTACACAAAGCTGAAGATATTAGATTAGAATGATTTATTCTACAATACATATTTTTTTTTTTTTGTACTTAAATTCTTTATAGATATTATTGTCTTATATCTACATTGACAGCATGTCATAGCAATAGATACTTCAGAAATATAGAAAACTTGTTTGTTTCTCTTCATAAGCCAAGGTTAAACTGACAGCTAAGTATACAATTGTCACATTGTGATAATAAACATTATAAACACAAAAAGTTTTCAAACTGAAAATACAGGGTGCAGCAGAAATAGCCCCCACCACTGTGTGGTGCAAGTGGTAATGGTTGCTCCATCTTGCTAATATCTTACCATTCTTTTTTTTAATATATATATATATATATATATATATATATATATAAAATTTTTACATGAAGACACTTACAATGCATGTATCGCATAAAATTCAATACTTTTTCTTATAGAAAATGAACTTCACAAGTGTAATCCCGGCAAAGGATTGCTCGGTGTGTAGAATATCGTACAGACTGTTTCGACTATATTAAGTCTCATCAGCGATATATACTAATGACTTCCCTCTGACAGAAATCGAAACCGGGACCTCAGCAGGCATAGTCAAACACCATACCGCCTTGGCCACAGTACACAGCTAACAATCCCTGCAAAATTAACCTTGTCAAATGATATATATATATATATAAATTAACCTTGTCAAATGATACATTATATATATATATATAATATATATAAACCCCTCTGCACGAGCAGGATGCAACACAAGGTCAATTTCTTAAGCGGAGTTTAACAGGTTTGAATTCAGAGTTTTCCTTCTAGACTGGTTACCTAGCCATGGTCAAAGAGCCCAGTCTGTCCTGGTATTTACCCATAGCTGGAGGGCGAATTGGATGCATTCCTTTCCCAAATGTATTAGCATTATATGAAATGTAAACAACCTCATCCAAGATTTGTACTTGGATCACTGAGTTCATTTCCTGTGACAATAACTATCATACTATGCGCCTCCATTAATTAAGCTTATGGTAGTTTGACACAAGGCTATAATTATGGGGGCATCTATCATTATCAAAATCAGAAATAAAGGCCGAAATTACAATTAGGCCAAACATAATGAGGAATAGAATAAAGTCTTCCACTTGTCCATTTAAAAACTTACAAATTCTGCAAACAAGTCCACATTTCTACCATTTCTAAAACCATGCTTCTTCTAACAATCCTACCTAGCCTCTAAATATATAACATGTCAGGACAGTGGAGGGGAGGGTGGAAGCACAAGGTCAGTGAGTCCATTTTCTGTGACAATAACTATTATACTATGCACCTCCATTTACTAAGCTTATGTTAGTTTGACATAAGGCTATAATTATGGGGCATCTATTATTATTATCAAGCTGAGCCAGGTGGGAGAATAGAATTCATACCTTTCCCAATGGTATTAGCACTATGTGAAATGCAAACAGTTTCATCCAGGAATTGAACACAGATCAATGAATCCATTTCCCATGACTCTAACCATTAGACCATGTGCCTCCATTTTTTTTTCATAATATAATCAGTTATGATCATGTCTTGGACCAATGCACTGTGTTTGCTGTTGAAATGTTTATTTAAGACTGGTGAATCTGTAATTGCTAAAAAGAGAGCTTCATCTTAAATCAGAATGATGCTGTTCCAGATAGAATTAGAGAGTGCTAACAATTTTCTATCCGGGACAGCATCATTCCAACTTAAAATGAAATGAGCATGAAAAGCTTTCAGTGTAGCAATAACAAATTCACAAGTCTTAAAAAAAGTTTCAACAGTGATAGTAATTCATCATTGAAAAAAATATGAAGAAACTAATGAAAGCTCAACCCTTTTGGAGGTAGAACATTTTTGCCTGCAAAAAAGTTAAGTATGTATTTACCCAACCCCTCCACTACGAGCATAATGCAATATAATGTCAATTTTTTTTTAACCTATGGCTTCAATTCAGTTTTCTTTCTCCTAGACCAGTTGTCAAACCAAGGCTAAAGGATGTAGTCTACCCTATTATTTACCCATAGCTGGAGGGAGGGAAGAAAGATTTATTATATTTAGTACATAATTATCTTCATTTATTTGCTTGATTCCTATAAACTCCTTGGGTAATGGACCAATTTTGATGAAGCTTGGCACATGAATTTACTTGACCCCCAAGGAGTGTTTTAATGGCATCTAGGGAGCAGGTTGTCCGTTTCCCCCAGGTTGCCTGAAACAGTTTGATTTAAAATTGATTAGGAAAGTCTAATTAATTCAGAAAGCAAATAAAATTGGCATCTGCAGTAGGGGAATGTTTTGTAATAAAATTAATCGGAAACATCTCATTTGTACAGAAAGTAAATAAAATTGGTATTCATAGACACAGAAGTTTAAATTCATCCAAGAATCAAATGATAAAAAGCCTACTGCAGACTTCTCTGTACCCAAAGGCACACACTGAATTTTTTCATAAAAGATAGCTAGATAGATGAAATGTTACAATTATATATAATTATCTAATACAATAATGGACTGAAATGCTTATAGAAAGATCTAAATCAGGAACTATTCAAGGATGCTGTTAACTATTTTTAACCAAGCCATACCCCCACAAAAAGCAACTGCATGGCTACATCTTCTATCACATGAACTATCTAAATAAGACAAACAAGACATGTTGGACACCACTGGAGAAACAAGGATGAACTTATAAGTGACGTGCTCCTGTGGATGCTTAAACATGGATACACCAGTATAGGCTGACCAGCAAATACATACAATGAATGGCTCAGTATGAATACTAGATGCTGTGTAGAAGACCTGCCAGGAGTGATGACCAATAGGAAATGGGTGGCAAGAGAGAGTCATGGGTTATTTCCTAGTTGAGTAACACGATATTACAGAGTGATCCAGAAAAAACAGAACCCAAATTATCTATTTCCCATTAAACTAAACCTAAACCCCAACCCCAACCCTAATCCTAATCCTAAACCCTAACCCTAAGCCTTGTTGGACTTAAACTTCAAAAAATTTAAAATTAACAGTTGTATTACAAAATTTGTGGGTTCTGTTTTTTCTGGGTCACTCTGTAATATTATGTTACTCAACTGGGGTGGGGGGGTTAGTTTAATGGGAAAATAAATAATTTGGGTTCTGCTTTTTCTGGGTCACCCTGTAATATCATGTTACTCAACTAGGAAATAACCAGATAAAATATAACCTTTTATAAATTTCTCTTCCATCTTGTAATGATGAAAAACTGCAATCTAGTTATACAGTATTTAATAAGTTAGATTTTTTATTTATTCACATATTTGAATTTTATATGTGATACTTTTTGTTTAATTCCTCTTAGGAGTGTTAGTTCAAAGGCCAAATTCAATATGCCTCATAGAAAACAGAGTCTTGGTGGATAAGCAGTCCATGACCTGCAACACTCCACTTAGACCCTTACTTAGGCTAAATGGGCGGGCGGAGAGAACCCCTTCAATCAATTGGTTGGTCGCGTCAAGCCCTAGCACCTACATGATTGTCCCAATCCTATTGCCCTTATGGCAAGCCCCAACCCTTCTTATCATATGGGTGCTAGAAGGCGGTGGCTGAGAGTCTACATGTCCTAGGAATGACGTTAAACTCTATTTGATGGTAAGGTTCCAGTTTTGGAGGTTTGGGGAATGTGGAGCACCCCTTCATCACTATTGCTCCTTGGTCCACTCTGACTCGAAGTGGTAGTACCTGTTAGGGTTCCATCTATGGGTTAAATAGAAAAATGTGTTTATAAAAAACATTGAGTATCCATTAAGAATGACTTTATTTCAAAACTTTATTGGCATTAAATGACCCACTGAGGTTGATAGGCCTTAAAACAAAACAAACCAAACCAAATCATAGAAAATAGGCATGCCTGTGAAGAATTTTCCAAGCTCTTGTAGAATGAATCTTTCTTTAATAAAATGTTCTTTGGAATATTATTCTTATTACAGGCAATACCAAGTACTTCTGGTAAAGGAAAAATACAAAGAGAGACTCAGGGGTGTGACCTATTGTTGGTATCAGCCGGACGGCAAGGGAATCTTTTCCCTTTTCACTAATGCTAGACACAGAAGATTGTTTTTGTGCCTAAGGTAGAGTCCCACACTTACTATAAGCTCCCCATTTTACTGTACAGATCCAAGCTGTGCTACTCATGTGCTGAGTTGGCAAGGGCCAGTATTGAACCCAGAACCTTGTGGTTCCTAGGTGAATGCACTACTGACTCAGCTAAGTAAAAGTAAAGTTGACGGGGCAGCCTAAAGCAGTATCAGCCAGACAGCGAGGGAGTCTATCCCCTTTTCAATAGCACTAGACCAAGGAGATTATGTTGGTGTCTGAGGTGAAGTACCACACCTACTCGTACGCTGAGTTGGTGAGAGCCAGTATCAAACCCAGAACCTTGTCATTCCTAGTCCAAGGCTCTACCGACTGAGCTAAACCGCCAGGCCTCAATTCATTCAAGTAAAAAGGAGATTGACTCCCTTGCTATTCATCTGATACTGACAAGAGACTACTCCGCAGATAGTTATAAGTAGTGACTCAATATTAATTTAAGATGAGGGGGGGGAATTTATTGTGATTAATTTACAGCTGAAATCTTAGTAATGCAGGAAAAATAGAATTACAATAATAATTAATCCAATAACTTAGTTTCTAAAAATATTTCTAGCAATAAAAAAGAGAGAAAGGATATATATTTCTAAAGAGATTTTAAACCTCTGATGGTGGGTGGGTGGTTGGTGGTCTAAATTGCCATGGCTAACCTAAGAGTCAGAGAGAATATTAACAACAAGGATTATGATAAGTGGATTATCTGAAGTTAATTTTTACCTCTATAACACAATCCAAGGAGATGGTTTGGTTTCTTTTTTTAATGGTATATTAACCTTCCGGGGTTATTTAATGCCAAAGCTATCTTTGAAGGATAGTAATGGTACTATTTAATTGTTAGCTGGTGGGAATGAGGGGCTTCATACCTTTATCAAAGGTACAGTGTGACGCACAAAAAACAGAACCCAAATTCTGTTTTTTTTAGGGTGGGGGTCACCCTGTATATATACTATTACTGATACAGACTACCAGAACCCAAATTCTGTTTTTTGGGGTCACCCTGTATTAGTCTGAAAGTGAACTTAATCGTATGACTAGTTTGAACTCAGTTACTAATCCAGCGTATTAGCCACTGTGCCACAGGGATTCCCCACAATCCAAGGACAGTATTTAACCTTTCTTAAGAGTAAAGGAATTTCCACTATATTTATTTGAAACACGAGGAAGATTTTTTAACAACATGCTTTTTCTGTAGGGAATTTTTTGTTTTGATAATTTAGATAACAATTTTTTTTTTCTTTTCAAATTTTAATGAAAAAAATTGTTTATTTTTTTCATTTGTTTTTATCAATTAAATAAATATTTAATTTCTTAATCATTCCAGGAGTGAAAATATCTTTAAAGAAGGAGATATTTTTTAATAAAATATACCGGAATGAATTTGTTGCTACTGATATTTAAACTTTCAGCTGTTCCAATATTGAAATCCATATTAAGTTCTGATAAAAGTATCAAAAATAGAAACATAAATGACAATAGGAGAAAAATAGGAGATTAATAATAAAGGTTACACGTAATTTACGATAATGAGGGTTCGGGCAATCATTATTATTAAAAAAAAAACACACACATTTTTATATCTTCTTGCTGACTACTTAAAAAATATCAGAGCCAAGAATCTTTTTATAGAGAGCTCTTTGAAATTAGTTGCATAAAGAGTTTATGGAAAGGAAGAGGGAATCATATTATATTGAACATTGACATTTAATTAATTTTTTATGATGGAAAAATGTGTGGCAAGATAATTCAGTTAAAAAGAAAGAAAATCCTGAGTTTCATGGGAATAAGGAGTCTTCTTTTCAAAATGGCTGTCAAATATTAATCCATAAATAACTTGATTAGTAGGAAATAATTTGTATTTGATTGTTAAAACTTCTGTTGACTTTTTTAACATCCATTAAGAAGCTATCCTTGGCAAAACATATCAATTTAATTTGTTATATTCCTTTCCTTTTCTCATATATATATATATATATATATATATATACACACATTCGCACACACACACACACTCTTATATATACCTATATATATAAGCTATATATATATGGAAGTGCGAGGTGTAATGGTTAAAATCATGGGAAATGGACTCGTCACCCCGAGTTCCAATCCTGGATGTGTCAATTGCATTTCACTTAGCGCTAATACCTTTGGGAAAGGTATGAATCCTACTCTCCCTCCAGCTATGGGTAAATAGTAGGGCAGACTGGGCTCTTAACCTTGGTTAGGCAACCGGTCTAGGAGAAGGAAAACTCTGAATTCAAACCTGTTAAACTCCGCTTAAGAAATTGAGTTTGTGTCGCATCCTGCTTGTGCAGAGGGGTTGGTAAATATATATATATATCTACCTATATATCTATATATCTCTTAATATATACATATATGTAAACACATATATAATGGCTGATACCAACAATAGGCCACTCTGCTGTATATATATGTATATATATATATATATATATATATATATATATATAATTTCATCCTCATATCTAAAGAAATATATGTATATATACACACACACACACACACACGTGTGTATATAGATATATATATATGCAAACATATACACATACAATTTATCCTATACATAAGTATATATGAGGGTGAGCTGAAAAGTTTATAGGCTGACATTATATCTGTTGTTTATGATTCTTTTGACCAGTGAAATTCAAGTACTGCAACATCTATGTAAGAAGTGTGTGAACCTCAAGGCAAACTGTTGAAAAATAAACCTCATTGGGTCACATTCCATTGAAGTATCTTGATCAGCCCATGAACCTTTCAGTCAAACACCAGCATCTATCATCTCTCACTCTCTCTCTCTCTCTCTCTCTCTCTCTATATATATATATATATATATATATATATATATATATATATATAATCCAAAAATCCGGAGAAGAAATCTTCCTTACGACATAGGACTTTTTTTAAAACATGTCGCAGTTTGCAGAGCTCAATGTGTGTTCTTATTGTTAGAATCACAGAGCAAATTTATAAGTAAAAATATAACAGAAGACTTGGATTTTTTGCATTATAGCCTATTTCAGGAAGCTTAGACAAAGTGTCTAACACCCCCAAATCATTGGATGTGAATGATGAATTCTTTATTACTTTTAAGGCATTTGAAAACAGATGCAAAAAAGAAAAAAATTTTATTGCCCTGTGTTCCTCAGATGTGGGTCATAAAAAATGGTTATTTGCCCAGTTTATAATTGCTGTAGGTAATTTGTTAGTAATTTCTGTTAAATCAATCTATTCCAGATTTCAACTAAAAGACCTCCCCAGTTTTCTTTTATTTAATTTATTTACTTGTTTATTTCTTCATCTTATCTTCCTATTTTCCTTCATTTTATATATATATATATATATATATATATATATATATATATATATATATGAGGAAAGAGGATTGGAATGAATCCAACAGAATGTGGTAGAGATATGAGGAACACAAGAACAAAACTCCAACACACATATGTAGGATATATTTCGCTAGAGCATTGAGCTCAGCATCATCATTCGCTTTATTGAGTTATCAAGGTATCATACAAGTGTTTTATAGAAGGGAAGTGGAACGGGATGGGGTGGATAGGAGAAGTCAAGTGCATGGGTAAGTGTTTGCGAAGAAAAGTTTTGATTGGTCAGGCAGGAATCATTGGAAAGGAAGTGACGGAAATTAAGAGAAGAGAGTTGGAGATGGTAAGCAGAGTAATATATATATATATATATATATATATATATATATTATGATAATGGTACATGGTAATAACCTACTCGAGTTTCACCATAAGGATCTTCAGGGTTAAATCCACTGGATTAATCAAGATATTGATTACTTGCATCAACTAACCATTGTGACCTGTTTCACCAGTAAGTCACCTTTTCCACAAATACCATATATTTAAAGCCATATAAAAAATAAACACATTTGTTTGTTTACTTAACCTCATACTGTCCTGTAGCAAGTCAATAAAAAGTGGAATATAAATAAGTTTCAAAACAAATGTAGAATGTGCAAATGGCAAGCTAGTGTAATGGTTAGAGACTTCGCCTGTCAGCTTGACAGTCGAGGTTTCGAGTCACACACGGAGCGGTCTCCCATGTCTATAACCTTGCTGATGAGACCTAATAGGTCGAAATGTACATTCAGGGATTGACATTTTCTCGATTTGTTTAGCCTTACATTTGAACATATATGCCCGCCTAAATTCATTAATTATCAACTAATTAACTTTCAGAATTAGGTATGACTTTATATATATATATATATATATATATATATATATAATGAGAAAGAGAGTAAAACGACTGAGAGAAGTATTTAGATGTCATAGAGAATCTATTGAATATGATGTGTTAGCCATCCATTATTAATTTTTGACTATAATTTCATTTATTTTAATTTTAGTTGTTTTTCATCCCAGCCATTCAGACGATCAGATTTACAGCTATCAGTAAACAAAGCAAATCAGATATTAAAGAATAAGCTTTGGGCAAGAAATGAACTCAACCCTTTCACCTTGGGGAAAAATGGATGATACTAAATCATAGTCCAAGAGTAAAGAGTGATCAGTGCCACAACATTTTGCTTTAATTAAAAACATCTATTAATTCTTTTCATTGAAGACATTAAAGCAATTTCTATTCTATGGGGAATTAGATTAATTCATATAGAAAGTTTAGCTCAATGCTATTCATATTAAAACAATGCTATTCATTTGGGAAACTTCATGAATACAATTTGTGTAGAGAAGTAAATCAATGCAACTTTAATGATACACTCTTTTATCAAAACCTTAAGTAGAACTAAATTAAGGATATTAAAATATTTTCACTGAACAATTAATGGAAATTTTCTTTATTTAATTTTTTATTTTCTAAAATATAGCTAAAATTATATAGGAAAAATCATATATATACTTTTATATATACTAGTACAAAATAAAAAACATCCTCTGGGTGATGTAAAAATAGATTTTTGAAACATATTGGTGGGAGTAAAAAGTTTTTGAAACATATTGGTGTGAGTAAAAAAAATTTGAAACATATTGGTGGGTAAAAATAAAAATAGGTTTTTGAAACATATTGGTGGGAGTAAAATGTTTTTTGAAACATATTGGTGGGAGTAAAATGTTTTTGAAACATATTGGTGGAGTAAAAAGTTTTTGAAAACATATTGGTGGGAGTAAAAAGTTTTGAAACATATTGGCATATTAGTAAAAAGTTTTTGAAACATTGGTGGAGTAAAAAGATTTTGAAAATTGGTGGGAGTAAAAAAATTCAATGTCAGCGAGTTTGTACCCTAAGTGAGTAAAATCGTCAAATTCATTAAAGGATTAAAAAAATAAAACAATTTTAAATGTAAACTTTAAATATGTATTGAAATAAAACAAACTGTATATAGATATATAATACCAGTCATGTATTTATTAAAACTTGTTTTAAAAAACAATGAGGACTGTCTAATGTTGCATGTTCAAATTGTGAGTGTATTTATTCTGTTATGACGATTTTAGGTAATGTGACGTAAGCAGTGATGTAATTTTTGTTACAGACAAAAACCAGAAGAGAATCTCCATTATTAATAGATACATTATATAGACTAGCAAAATAAAAGAACGCCCTCCGGACGATGTAAAAATAAATTTTTGAAAGATATTGCTTGAGGAGGTAGAAGTTAAAAATTAAATGTCGGAGAGTTTGAACCATAAATCATGAAATCATCAAATTTATTAAAGGAGTAAAAAAAATAAAACAATTTGAAATCGAAACTAAATTCTATTAACTTGGAATATCTATTAAAATAAAACAAACTATATATAAATATATGATAGTGGGGATGTATCTATTAAAACTTGTTTTAAAAAACAATGAGGACTGTCTAATGTTGTATTCTCAAATTTTGAGTGTATTTATTCTATGTTATGACGATTTCGGGTATAGTGACATAAGCAGTGATGTAGTTTTTGTTACAGACAAAAACCAGAAGTAAATCTCCATTATTAATAGATATATATGAAGAAAAAGTGGAAGTAAATCCAACAATATGTAATATTGTAAAAATTGAAAAAACACAAGTTTCATTAACAAAAGATGCTTAATAAGCCTACATTGCAGTGTTTCAGTCTGTTTTAACAAACCATCATCAGTTGATTTAAGGAAAAAATAAATTATTAATGAAAATAGAAAGTCTGCCATCCTCTGCTTTTGGTGTGAAGATCAACAAAAGCATCCACATACCAAAAACAGACGCTGGCAGACTTTCTGTTTTCATTAAGGATTTATTTTTTCCTTAAACCAGCAAAAGCCCTGATGATGGTTTGTTAAAACAGACCGAAACACTGCAACATAGGCTTATTAAACATCATTCATTAATGAAACTTGTGTTTTTTCAATTTTTACAATATTACATATATATATACATAGTCAGATTTTTGCCCTGATGAGCTAGTAAGTGAAACTATTAGTTGGTATATCTGATTCATTAGGATTAACATTACTATTTGCTCTACTTAGGTATCAAGCACTCTTTACATTTTAGCTTTAGACAATCCTAGCAGCTTATATATATTATTTTTCTTTTGAACAAGTGTTATAGTGTTAATCGATTGGTGCAACTCTCTTGGTCTTTTCTTTTTTTTTTCATTCTTTATCCCAGGTAAAGTTTTGTAGTATATTTTATCTATTGTTTCATAGGAAATGGACTCATTGACCGGAGTTCAAATCCTGGATGAGGCCATTTGCATTTCACATAACCCTAATATCCTTGGGAAAGGTATACATCCAACTACACTCCCCCCCCCCAGCTATGGGTAAATAGTAGGGCAGACTGGGCTCTTTAACCTTGGCTAGGTAAGCAGTCTAGAAGTAAAACCTGTTAAATTCTGCTTAAGAAATTGATCTTGTGTCACATCCTGCTCATGCAGAGGGCTTGGTAAATATATATATATATATATATATATATATATATATATATATGATATAGGTAAACATGAGATGATATAGGTAAAATAGATTTATAAATAATATAGGTAAAAGTTTTCTCCAATATAGGTAAAACTAGAATGTTTTATATACTTTGATGGATTTAAATATAAGGTACTCTACAATAGAAATAAATATAGCTTAATATGTACTGTCAGAATGTATTTTATAGTTAGCAGGTATTTATGATGGTAAAGAATTTGTTTATTATCTTCAGTGCAAGGAACATAATCATTGTCTGTTATCTAGCAATGGAATATATATATATATATCTAATATATAAAACAGAGATTTTGGTATGTACGTGTCGACGTATAACAAAAAAACGGGAGGTCACTCAGATTCAAAATCTTGCATACACATTGATATCGTTCTAACTAAGAAAAATTCCAAATTTGGTTATTGATTTTTTACTGATTAAGGGATTTAATCGATTAATTAATCCAAAATCACCCAATTTGCGGAACTGTCCGTATATCAGCCCCTCCTGATAATAAAATATTGTCTCTGCCTGCTTATTGTTAAAGCGATAACAGCAGCGAAGTTTTGATTTTAATGAATTAATTTGCAGTCTAAGCCGTTCAGCTCCGAATTTATGGCCTATTTATGGTCCAGTCTTTAATAATTTTTATATCGTTAGAAAGATAAGAAAATCTCTTTCAAAATATGTAATTTGTGTGAGTTTTTATTAATTGAATCATTTTTTACAGCGAGTTAAAAAATTAAAAAATGGCTTCGGATAGCCACGCTGCCTATGATTATTGCGATACAAGCAGTGCAGTCTATAACAGTCAGATCGGAATTCTTACCTATTTAGGATTTTAATCTTAAAATATTTATATCTTTAGTAATAAGATGAAATAGTCTTTCTGAATATGTAATTTGTATGTGTTTTTATAGATTAATTTTTTTTTTTACAGCGAGTTAAAAAAAAACAAAAAAAACTACGTATAGGCGATAATACGAATAAAGCTCGGAATCTCTTAGTCTTTCTGAATATGTAATTTGTATGTGTTTTTATAGATTAAATTATTTTTTACAGCGAGTTTGTCCATATTCTTAAATTGTACAGTACACTCATTTTAATTTTAATTTTTGTAATGCATAAAAATTGTAGAAAATCAAAATGTACGCTTTACGGTTACATTATTAAAATAATATTTAAATCGTAAATAACAGTATCATGAAAATCAGTTTACGTCGTAAGTACGGTTACATATTTGTATAAATTAAACTAAGATTTTCATTCGAATAAAATGACTTTTAATTCTTTTTTATTTATTAATTTATTGTTAGAGTTTTAAAGGGTTAAAAATAACAATAAGATTGACGAATTTCCATAGAAACTGTTTTTCTTTTGGTTCGTTAACTAATTATTTTCTCAAACCACGATAAAAAAAAACAAAAACAAAGGTTACTAAAATCCGGTGTTTTATCTTTAGTCGAAGGCCCGACTGGAGATAAGTAGTCAATTATTTGTAAGACGAAATTTATTTCAAGTTTATCCGACAATATCCAGTTATTGGAACATTTCAACAAATTTTTATATGTAAGTACGAAAAATTGTAAGCGCTTTGTTTATCAAAATGACATGATTCGTTAGTAAATTACCCGAAAAGTTGATAAAACAAAACAACTAACAACCAACAACCAACAACCAACATTTAAATTATTATTCAAAATACAATTTAAAATATTCCTCAGAATTTGCCTTACAAATTAAATTTTAAGTTTTATGATTTTACTCTTTATTGTGAAGTCAATAAACATCGCTGAGTTTGTAGTGCAACTTTTCAGTTCTGAAAAATTGGCATGTTTAAATAGAGATTTCATAGGTGACATTTGAACTTTTATGAAAATTGATGTTTTGTAATTAATACAAATTTTGTAATAAAACTTAATTTTAACTAGGGGGGGGGTTAGGGGATAGGGTTAGGGGGTTTAGTTTAATGGGAAAATAAATAAATAATTTGGGTTCCGTTCAAGCGGTTCCGATATGGGGTATCAATTTACTATAAACTTATACGAGGAAATGAGCACCCGTGAATACTCAAATAATAAAGAACTTTAAGAATTTTTTTTTCAATCTGATAAATTGGTGTGTAATCGATAATATTCAACTGAAGGAAAAAAAATAGATGGGGGGGGGGGAGTCCAGATAATCAGGTCCACCAAAACGTTTTTAAACAATGTTTTTAAAATACAAGGTACCACCAATTTTACCCTGTGAAATTTACCCACCCCCTATATTTAACACTATGAAACTTGCAGAAAAATTAATATTTTCTTGAAAAATTTTTTCCATTTGAAAGAAAAAACATTAAATAAACTCCTGATGATTTTTTTAACTTTTTTTCAGTTTACGGAAATAATGAAAATTATGATTGAAAAAACAACGTTTTCATTTTTGCACTGTTAAATCAACTGAAAATTAACGTAGCTAAAAACAAGTTACGATAAGAGTTTTTTAAATTCTATGAAAAATCAATTAATTATAAATAATAACAAAATATTTCCGTTTATTCAAGATGGCCTAAACTGATCAATTGGTGGTCCCTATAATACTATCTTAGGTTTTAGCAAAAAGAGATATTGCAATACGAAGAATTTAAATTTTCGATTCTCAGCTTCTTTTTAAACTCAACATGCAATTAAGAACTAAATGTGAACTGTTGTCATGTACAAAAAATTTAAAACAATAACAAACAAATATACAAACGAATACTTTCAATTTGTTGTATAATAATATGAAATAATTTTAAACTATAAAACAGAAAATACAAATCCTGAAATATACAAATTCTCAATGATTTTAGTTTCAAGAATTATTTTCCTCTTACCCCCTCTCTAACTACTGTCTTCCACTTTCTCTCTCACTCCCTGGTGATCCAAATTTCATTTTAGTCCGGTCATGGACCGGGTACTTTAGCTAGTATATATATATATATATATGTATATTCACTGGGTATCCATTTTATGTTAGAATTGTAAATACCTTTCTGTCTGCCATGATTTTTGTCCTAAAAATGCTAATTATTATACTTTCTGAATAGTGGCTTAAATAAACACTTTACCAATGAAATATAAATGAATAACCTCATGAAAAGAACAGTTATATTTGATCATAATTGGAAAAATATATTAAAAAAACTTACATTTTAAAACATTTTTTAAATATTAAGGAAAACAAAATATATATTTCATATATGCTGTCATTTTTTATTGTACTGATACACTAGTTCTAAAGTTAGTCTTACTCTGTCTTTAGTAAAGTAGGAAATTAGTGAATGCTGTATATTATGAGAGATTGAGGTGATCTGAAAGTAATGCCTCCTATTTATTTCTACTGAAACTAAAAACTATTGTGAGTCGGTCAGTCAGTATACAGTTGATTTGGACAACAGAAACTGGCTAAGCACAACTGAACTAGTACCCAGGACGGTTGGTACTTATGGAACTCAAGAATAGTCCATTCATGCATTTTGGTGATTCCATTCATTGAGTCCTGATTGGCTTCTATGATTGGCTGCTTGGTTTCTATGATGTTATGAGGCATTCTGCAGTAGGATTGCAACAAGATTAGATTTGTATTAAGTTACGGCTACTGGTTGCCTTGTCTTACTAATTCGACGGTATTTGGAACTTAACTTAGGTTTGGTTTGTTTTGTTTTACGGCATATCAACCTCGGTGATCATTTAATGCCGACAAAGTTGTGAAATAAATTCATTCTTAATGCATAATACAATTTTGTTTATAAAATCATGTTTTTCTATTCAACCCATTGATGGGACCCTAACAGGTACTACCACTCTGGGTCAGAGTGGACCAGGGAGCAATGGTGATGAAGGGGTGCTCCTCATTCCCCAAACCTCCAAAACTGGAACCTCCCCATCAGATAAGTTTAACATCATTCCCAGGACATGTAGACCCTCAGCCACCGCCTTCTAGTACCCATATGATAACAAGGATTGGGGGTTGCCATAAGGGCAATAGGGTTGGAGCAATCATATAGGTGCTAGGGCTTGACATGACCAGCCGATTGATCGGAGGGGTCTCTCCGACTGCCCGTCTAACCTAGCCTAAGTAAGGGCCAAAATGGAATATTGCAAGTCATGGACTGCTCAACCACCTGGGTTCTATCCTCAAGCATCACGAGTTGCCACCCAAGGCTAACAGATGGCCCCATTGGGGGAGTCTTACCCTTCTGCAGAGGTGCAGTCGGTGCATTCTAACGCCCCAGCCAACAGGGCGGAATTGGAACTTATTCTATTCCATTATCAAACCCACCACCACAGGTAGGATGTGACACAAAGTTGCAAGTATGGGACATCCAAAAAAGATTGAATTTGCTCTCATTTATAATGGATCTGTGAGACTAGCTTGCTGATCATTACACCATGAGGACACACTACCCTTGGGAAAGGTAAGCATCAAAGTATTTTCCCTCCAGCTATGGGTAAATAATAGAGCAGACTGGGCTCTAACTTTGTTATGGCAACCGGTTTAGGAGAAGGAAAACTTTGAATTCAAACATTTAACCTTTTAACTGCTTAAAAAAATTGACCTTGTGTTGTGTCTTGCTCAAAGCAGAGGGGTTGGGTAAATACATACATGGAAAAATATTTTGTAGCTGAAAACTTGCTCTATGTGTTATTGTGCTCCTTTTATCTGTTGTGGATTCTGTGAAATAAATAGGAGGTATTATTTTTAGGTGCTCCTCAAAAAAGATATTAAAGATATTAAACCTTTATTTTGTTTTGCTTTTTGTTATTCTTTTACAAATCAGTATAGTTTATAACTGTTTTGTATATTAAATAAACAATGTATATAGAACTCCTCTGAGATATAAATTATTTTCAATTATCTACCTTTGGCCCTTTCTTTGGGCTAGACGGGCTGTCGGAGATGCCCCTCCAATCAATCAGCTGGTCATGTCAAGCCCTACACTCATATGATTGCCCCAACCCTATTGCCTTTATGGCAAGCCCAACCCTTTTTATCATATGGGTGCTAGAAGGTGGTGGCTGTGGGTCTACATGTCCAGGAATGACTGATGGGGAGGTTCCAGTTCTGGAGGTTTGTGGAGCACCCCTTCATCACCATTGCTTTCTGTCCACTCTGACCGGAGTCATAGTACCTGTTATGGTCCATCTATGGGTTAAATAGAAAAACATGAATTTATAACAAAATTGAGTATCCATTAAGAATGAATTTTATTTCAAAATTTTGTCGGCATTAAATGACCCACTGAGGTTGCTATGCTGTAAAACAAAACAAGACAAATCAGTATAGTTTATAACTGTTTTATATATTGAATAAACAATGTATATAGAATTCCTCTGAGATATAAATGATTTTCAAATATCTACTCAGACATTTCTTGCAATCCTCAACAAAGAGAGAAGCTAAAAGTCTTGGGATTTGGAATTTGGCAACAACTCAAGAATAAAGTCACTTGCAGGAAATGATTTTTACTATGAAAATGCATTGGAAATGATTTTTACTATGAAAATGCATTGGAAGTGATTTTTACTTTGAAAATGCATTGAAATGATTTTTACTTTGAAAATGCATTGAAATGATTTACAATTAAAAATGCATTAGAAATGATTTTTACAATTAAAAATGCATTAGAAATGATTTTTACATTAGAAATGATTTTTACAATTAAAAATGCATTAGAAATGATTTTTACAATTAAAAATGCATTAGAAATGATTTTTAATTAAAAATGCATTAGAAATGATTTTTACTATTAAAAGTGATATTTTTTATTATTAAAATGCATTAGAAATGATTTTTTATAAAATGCATTAGAAATGATTTTTATTATGTAGAAATGATTTTCTACTTATTTAATATCAACTGATTAGTTATTACATCTGTATTAACAATGCTAGAAAGGCATAATTTGGGACAATAGCAAAGATGACATCATAGACAACAAAAAATATTGTTATAGATCCTGAAGGTATCTTAATTGGCTAGGTCACAAGAATACCTCCAATGACTTGTTAACAGATGACTTGTTCATCATAAAATTTCTATCCCAGCTCTTCTCGGCCATTTAATGCTAAATCAGGTCATTTTGATAAACAAAGGATTCTGGTTGCTTTCAGCACCTGCTGTCACTTAAATGGTCACCCAATTAAGTATTGAACAGGCTCATCACTGCTTAACTTGTTAATCTACCAGAAACCAGTGTTTTTTTACCATTACTTGACCATATTATATCAAGACTTGAGTTAAACAAATTGCTATTCCTTTTATGAAGTGAACACCTTTGTTGAATTTAGCTAATCACTCATATTTCTGTCACTATTACTGATACTCATTACCCACTGCCTAACTGTGCTCACATCCACAATTTATTCAGCATAAACATTCAGCAAGTGTTGATATGTCAGTGGGTGCAATTTTTTCTACTGAACACTTCATTGACACAGCCCAGCTTTTAAAGCATATAACATGTTGCCAAACTGCTTTCTTTAAGAACTAAAAAAGAAAATGGTTGACTGGTGAAAAGCTTCACTCTCTACTACGACGCTAGCATCATTTGTATCTAATAAGATGAAATGAGAGGTAATACTTTTGAAGTGATATTGCTGGCAAAAATGCTGTGCCAATATGTACGATGTAGAACAATAGTGTTTTGTAGCTAAAAACTTGCTCTATATAATGGTGTTATTCAAGGAACACTTGGACTCTAACAAACACTTAGAGAAAAATCTAGATGGGAACTGCACAAGAATTCTGTGTGCTGTCTTGAACAAATCTTGGAAGCAGCACCCCCACAAAAATCAGCTGTATGGTTACTTGTCTCCTATCACATAAACTATCCAAGTAAAATGAACGACATACTGCTGTGGACACCTACACATGGAACACTAGTGTAGGCTGAATAGCTAAAACCTACAACAATCAACTCTGTGGGGATTCTTGATGCCATGTGGAAGATCTGCTATGGGTGATGACTGATAGAACTTGATGATGATGATTATCTACATGAACTTGCAAGGGGACCTTCATATATATTTATCTACACAAGACCTCCATTTTCCTATCTTTTGCTAAGTCTTTCCACTGTTAATAAGATAATAGTATTGATATTAATAATAATAATAATAATAGTTTGTAATAATAGTAATAATATTTATAATAGGGATTATAATAGTAAATGTTGAAGTGGGTTAGTGTACTTTGTTTGAGCAACAAGCTAAGCGCAACTGAACCAGTGCGAAGACAACTGGTACTTATGGGAATCCAGAATAGTCCACTCATGCATTTGGGTGATTCCATTACTAGAGTCCTGCTTGGTTTCTATGATGATGAGGCTTCATAAATAACCTGGCATTTTGCAGTAGTCTTTGCAGCAAAACAGATTCATATTGGGTTATGACTGCTTGCTGCCTTGTCTTACCAATTCGACAGTAATTGGACCTAGTATGATTATTCTACAGTTATGTGTCCTTTCTTATTATCATTGCTTTGGGGGTTAACTTCCGGGTCTCCCATTTGTAAAATTGTTAATACCTTTGGGCAGATTTCTGAAACACCTCTTTTTGGCCCAGACAAGGGGTTTACAAATGTATACATAGTGTTTTGAATAAGTAATGGTTGATCACAAATTAATAGAGACATTACTTAATGTTTCTCTATTGTATTGTGCAGGCTTTCTGTATATTTCTCTTACCACAAACCACTAACAAGATTTAATGATATATGTCCAATTTTGAACCACAATAGATCAGTTTGTCAATGTATGTTTCACATATGTCCAACTCCTGCTGCCAAGTCGTGATTTTTTAAAAAGGTTTAATTCACTTCTGGGTATCAGTGGCTGTCGGTTCTAGCTGATCTTACCTGCCCTTTACCAAGTTTTGTTTTATTGATGCTGGGTACACACACTTTTCTTCTTGTCAGGCTGAAACAAGTAAAAGGATTTGTAATTTGAATAATAGACTATGTAGATATCACTTGGAGGCTCTTTGTGTAATGGTTATTATTTTACAAAATGGACTCTCTGATTAGAGTTCAAATCCTGGACCAGGATGTTTGCATTTCACATCTTTTTATAATGGAGGTTTAGTGTCTGTCAGCAACTGAAACTACATCACTGCTTACATTACAATACCCTTAGGAATTGTGTAAGTTTATCGATGAGTATTTAATTTATAGTCAAAATCATTAATATATAGAATAAATTTTATCTATTTACAAGATCTCTATGAAAATTTGAGTTAGATTTGCCTCAAAACAGCCCATGTTATAAGAGTGTTTAAAATCCTGCAATGAGTCTTATATATCACTAAGAAATAAAGGTTGAATTAATATATGGTACCATTAATTTGCATACTGATTTTAACAAAACCGGGTTTAATAATAAATTACTTGGTGTTATTGATCTCTAGTATTATTGTTTTATTCTCCAAATTATTAAAATCAATCCTATGAATGATTTTTATATAGAAACCAATTAAAATCTATTAATAATGGAGATTCGCTTCCGGTTTTTGTCTGTAACAAAAATTACATCACTGCTTACGTCATATTACCCAATATTGTCATAACAGAATAAATACACTCAAAATTTGAACATGCAAATTAGACAGTCCTCATTGTTTTTTAAAACAATTTTAATAAATATATGACTGTTATTATATATCTATATATAGTTTGTTTTATTTTAATACATATTTAAAGTTTACATTTCAAATTGTTTTATTTTTTAATCCTTTAATGAATTTGATGATTTTACTTACTTAGGATACAAACTCGCTGACATTGAATTTTTTACTCCCATCCCTCAGGCAATATGTTTCAAAAATCTATTTTACATCGCCCGGAGGGTGTTTTTTATTTTGTACTAGTATAATTAAAATAAGTGTATTTTATATGTGTTCTTTATTTTTATTAATCTTTCTAATTTGGTATATTTGATTGCATTAAAACTTAAATACTTACACCCTACGGAGGGTGCATATTCTTACTAGTATAACTAATTATCTTGAGGAAGTTATGCATCCAACTATTATCTCTCCGGTTATGGATAAATACTCTTAAACTTTGTCTAGGCAACCAGACTAGAAGGGGAAAATCCTAATTTCAAACCTGTTAAACTCTGTTTAGAGGGTGGGATATACATTTGCTTGTCAATAAAAAAAAACTGGAGGTTGCTTACTTTTTAACGCCTTCAAGCCACTTAAAAAGTTATTTGTCGATAAAAACGCCTTCAAACCGATAAAAAATATTTTAAAGAGGGGCAGGGTAAAATATTTACATTTACTTGTCGTAAAAAGACTTGGGGCACAAAATATCGCTTTGATATCACATTAACTTTTCGGGAAAAACGCCTTCAAACAGGGAGTTCATAAGTAGCATAGGTCGGATTTTAAGCAGGTACTACTTAGCGTTTTTTTTAGGCCAGAACGCATTTATGCAATATGCACCAAAATGTTGGCTTATTTTCAATTTAAAAACGAATTAAAATTATCTAAATCCATTATTTAAGGTCAGATTTTTGTTTTAGTAGAAGAGGGAAAATTCCAATTCAAACCTGTTAAACTCTGATTTAGAAATTGACCTTGTCTTATCCTATTCGTGCAGAGAGGTTGGTAAATATGTATGTAGATATCACTCTTTTTTAATAAAATCAACATGATAGGTCAAGTTCCTCTGTTACTGGTACGATATGGAGCACTTCTTCATCACCATTGCTCCTGGAGTGGTAGTACGTGTTAGGGTCCCATCTATGGGTTAAATAGAAAATTTGTTTAAAAAATTTTCTTTCGAAACTTTGCCGGCATTAAATGACCCACTGTGGTTGATATGCCATAAAACAAACAAAACAAACTGGTACCATGTAAACCAAACTATCTCTTGTGTGGATGAATTGGAGGCTTCTAAACCAACACTCCAACAGCTTGCTTTATCTTATCCGTTTTATTTTCTGTTGAAATAAATAGGAGGCTTTACTTTCAGTGCATCCTTTATAAAATAGATTCTTTAAGGAATTAAATACCCTCACTTCATTAAATTACTTGTCTTTTGTTTAATATTAGGGCTGGTTTAGCTCAGTTGGTAGAGTGCTCGACTGGGAACCTCAAGGTTTCTGGTTCGATACCGGCCCTCGCCTGTGCGGTAAAGTGAGGAGCTGATGGTATTTGTGGCACTCTGCCTCTGATGCTAAAAAAAAAACAATCTCCTTGGTCTAGCACTTGTGAAAAGGGGATAGACTTCTTCATTATCTGCCTGATACTGACTTGAAGCCACCTTGAAGACTTTTCTACTTTTGTTAAACTGCTGCAATTTTCAAGAATCCTTATGATATGAAAGAAAGAAAATATCAACATTTCTGAAAAAAAGAATGTAAAAAGAAAAAAGTTTTTTATTCTTTAAAGATTATTTCATAAGAGGATGTTTTATTGCACTTTTTAAAAAATTATTTTAAGAAATGTCCTTTTAAGAAGATTGTGAATAATGAGCCTTGCTTTATGCAGTTCGGTCCTTTAAACTGATGATATCTCAGCTGTTACTTGTTTAAAAAGAAAAGAAAAAAATCCCAATCTGTTCATCTTCTTAATATCTCCACTGGGCACACACCATCAAGTTGCACTTTCAAGATTTTTATGAATTGAATTTATCAATTTTTTTTTTTTATAAATTCTTTTTCAGATAATGATGGTGCTTCTTCGTCCTTCTGTGAACTAGCAGAAGAGACCTGGGGTAAGTCATAATAGCCCCACCTACCCCACTGCACTGAGATTTCCTTGCAGAAATAGAAAACAAACAAAAAAAGAAATTAGATTTAAAACGATACTCATTGAAAATAAAAACGATTTTTCACAATTTTATAATTCTCTAGCATGATTAACTGGATTTGTTCAATATCAATTTTAGTTATCTGTATTTGAAATTGTTTGGACAATTCAGCCTCATCTTTACTTAGTTTGTTTATTTTTCTCTGGAGCAGGGCAGGGGGTTTATGTTGTTAACACATTTTGGCTGATCTCTTCTTCAGCCCTCATCAGGTGTATTATCACCATCCAACCTAAAAAAAAATTTAAAAAACTCCACATTTATGAAAAAACCCCAAATAGCACAAAAAATGTTACTAATATAATAATTCCAGTAGCATTAGATGCACTAAGTTCCCAGGCAATTCCAAATTAGACCCAACAAAGTTCTTCACAATACACAATGCAATGATCAATTTTATCTTATGTATGTAGTTGAAATAATTATTTGTATAAAGTTCAGTTTGTTGAATAACACTGGTCAACACTAATTTTATTGCCAATGATATTATAATGTCTTTAGAGTAACTATTAGGTGCTTCTTCCAAATATGGCATTGTTTTGTTTTTTTCAATAATAGATGCCCCATATTTGAAAATTCAGTTCAAGTAGCCTTCAGAATTACTGTCATTGTCTTTTGTTTTTAAACTTGTCTTTTGGTGTTTTAACATTTAACTGATTACTGATTTAATTCTGTAATTTACTTTTTGTTTTGTTTTCATCTGAGTAGATAAGGTCAGTGACAGGTCAAACCTATTTCCCAAATTAATGTCGGTCATATATTTTAGCTACTTTGGCTTCAAAAAGGTTGGCTGTTGAGAAAAGAGAGCCAGAAAGAGAGAGAAAGGCCAGCAGCCCCCCAAAGCATCACAGTTTGTATGCATTCAGTGCACCAAAGACTGTCACTCAAGAATTGGCCTGCAGAGTCACTTGCACAGATGCAAATAATTTTTTTTTTTTGGACACTACGCCATCGTCCTTAGTGAACGGAAAGAATCCAATAAAAAATGAGAAAAGGAGGTTTTAGCTTGTAGCTTGAACATTAAGTGATTCTCAAACTTTTTTTAGGTGTGGATCCCTCATAGCCATTCAATGTTTAAAAGTCCTCCAAAAAATGTAATATGGTCCCCCAGGTGGAGGGTGGGGCCTCCAGTTAAGAACCACTAATTTAGAGGATCGAATCTAACTGTATATTAGAATAAAATCATAATTTCAAGAGTGCTCTATTGCATTGCTATATCTCCTAGCTAATCCCTTAAGCCCCAATGTTAATCTGCTTATCTGCCCCTGATTAGTAGGTACTTCTTCTAATGGCTACTTTTAATAAAATACCCTTTCAAAGCAGCCCCTTGTTATATTTATCAATCAAAAATGGATTCAAAATCCAATGGGTTATTCCCTCACAAGTTCAAATCCTGTTCGCAGCGCCATCTTGAAGTGAGTTAGCATACTGTTGGTTTGAGCAACAAGCTAAGCGCAACTGGCCCAGTGCCAAGACAACTGGTACTTATGGGAATCCAGAATAGTCCACTCATGCATTTGGGTGATTCCATTCCTTGAGTCCTGATTGGCTGCTTGGTTTCTATGATGTTATGAGGCTTCATAAACAACCTGGCATTTTGCAGTAGTCTTTGCAGCAAGACAGATTCGTATTGAGTTACGACTACTTGCTGCCTTGTCTTACCAATTCAACGGTAATTGTAACTAGTATGATTATTCTACAGACCCCCTGCTGAACTATCCCCATATAACATAACATATGCTATTTATCTGAAAAATCTAGAGCCAATTCAATAAAACTAAAGTCATATTTTTGATTCAGCATATCCAAAATATCTTGAATACATTTCAAAATCCTTGACAACTATATTTTTTTCTTTTAGCTTTACAGTTTTGTACTGAATTTCAATATTGTTACATCTATATATATAAAAGAAATTTTGGTATGTACGTGTCGACCTATAACTCTAAAAAGAGACATCACTCAGATTCGAAATCTTGCATACACCTCAATATCCTTCTAACTAAGAAACACACCAAATTTGGTTATTGATTTTTCTGATTAAGGGATATGATTAATTAAACAAAAATCAAACGATTTTCAGAAAGCATCATATAGCTGCTGCTTCATCAGCAGGAGCTTGCCTGCTGGCTATATCAGCTACTTGCCAGTTATATCAGCACTCCTTGGTGTTCCTAAAAATGTTTTCATCTGGTCATGGACCAGGTATTTTTACTAGTTGTATATAAAATGAAGATTGTAAGTTTACTATGCTAAGATGTCTACATGAATGGTTGGACTAACTCATACTTATATTTGTCAAGTCCTATCTGTGGGAGCAACCAGATATTTTTCTGCAAGATGAATGGCCATGCTGAGTGGCTGAGAAACATCTTCTTGTTGTAATCTCTGATATACTACTGATTTGAATTATTTGGTTATTCATTTATAATTCCTTGGATAGACTCCAAAGGAAGTGTTCACTCAATGGATCTTTAGAAAATATATTCTATTATTTGGCCATCAAATTTTACTTGTTGCAAGAAAAAGTGAAAATATTATGTTACTAAACTCTTGACAAATGAACATGATTACTATATTGCCAGTATCAGAACTCTTTCTAAAATAAAAATCATTTTTAGTATTCTCAGCTACACACACACATATATATATAGAGAGAGAGTAATAGTTAAACCTAATGAGTCAGATATACCTACTAACAGTTTCACTTTGTAGTTTCTTTTTCCCTAGGTGATGTTTGGTAGTATATTTTTACAATCATCTTTGCTTAGTTTGTTTATTTTTTCTGGAGCAGGGCAGAGGGTTTATGTTGTTAACACATTTAACTATTTGCTGGGTTTTTTCTTACCACAAGGGTTTACCAACAAGTTTGGTATATTAAATTATGTGCTTAATTAAAGTCATACCAAATTTGAGAATTAATTATTTATAATTAAATGAATTAGGCGTGCTTTTACGCCTTACATTTAAACCGATATGCACCCCTAATTCATTTAATTATAACTAATTAATTCTCAAATTAGGTATGACTTTAATTAAGCACATAATCTCCCCCCCAAAAAAAAAATATATATAGTAAATACAGTGTGCCACATTTTTTCAAATTTGCACCAGATCAAAGAGGCTGTAGCTCAACATATCATACCATTTTGGAATCAGACTGACTATGTGAGAAAATTAAACATTTTGCCAGCTCTTCTGCATGGCTACCAGAATCTGCACAGAGCTGATTGACATAGGTTTTTTACTGATCGGCTTACACTGGTGTGTCCATGTGTAAGTGTCCATAGGAGAAAGTAATTTATGAATAAATCTTTGCTTCTTCAACAGTGTCAATGACACCAAAATTATCATATTTATTTGATTTATTACTGATTAAAGTAAACAATGACATTATAATAGTTCAATTTGTTTTAAATCTGAATTACATTTTAAAAACAGTCAATTTCCTTTGGACAGCCTTAAGGTTTTAAAGAAGCCTTCTAAATCACCAAGTGTAACCTTTTATATCTTTGTCAAAATTTCCTTTAAAAAGTATATTTCATTTTAGAAACTGATATCCCAATGATCTCTCACAAAAAAAAAAGACAATCTCAATAAATCATAAAAAGATTAGTAAAGTTTCTTTTTATGTAGTGTATATTGAATAACTTTGGACTAAATGGTTAAATGTTGGATTTTGTTGTAAACATACTAAAAAATTATCAAGTGCAGCTTTATAAGTTGATAATATATAATATTTTAATGTCGTCTTTAAACACGAAAAGGTTCTTCACCTCTCCTGCATTTGTGCATACCTAGATGGTTGTTATTATTCACAGATTTCACTATAAGAAGGGAGGGAGCATCTTGGAACATATCTACTTTGAGTAATGAAGTCCTGCTGTGTGTAGTTGTGTGTATGTCTGTGTATATATATATATATATACACACACACACCCATATATATATATATATATAATGAAAAGATAGAAAAATATCTGTAAGTTATAAAACAAGCAACTGATTATGAAAGTGAGTCAGACCTAATATGTTTATAAATAAATAAACTTTCTTTTGGTTGTTGGCCAACTGTTAGGCTGTTTTCTTTTTTAACATAGATTTATGCAGATTTCTTTTCTCTTCTATTTTTTTTTTTTTTTTTTTTTTTTTTTTTTTCGGGGACGAGTCCTTTCTCCTCACTAAGAAAAATACTGTTTGTAGCACAAAATCTTCTCAATAGAAAGCAATATACTTCTTAGATTCCAAGACAGGGGGGACAGAATTAAGAATTGGTCTGTTTATACAAGATCAGCAATGTATGCATGCCATATCTATAATTTTCACTTGTGTATCTGCTTCACTCTGTACCCTTCAGCTCCTATCAGCCACATGTCTGGTTTGGTGTAACAAAGGCCATTGTTAATAAATCCTGTGCCAATCCTCCATGGATAGAACAAACATTTATTTACAAATACATTCTTTGAACAGTGAGAAGAAAGATGGTGATGAATCTAAAGATCATCATCATCATCATCATCATGCATAGAAAGCTAAAGTTTATCTGGTTGAGAAAGCAATCATTATATTGAATAAATGAAAGCTTATCATCAACTAAAACATTTTCCTCAATTTTTAGTGAGATTCTTTTTCTTTTTCATTAAAAACTACTTCAGACATATAAGTATTAAAGTCAGTCAGTCAGTTCGTATACTGTTGGTTTGGACAACAGCAACTGGCTAAGCACAACTGAACCAGTGCCCAAAATAGCTGGACTCAAGAATAGTCTATTCATGTATTTGGGTGATTCTATTCTTGAGTCCTGATTGGCTGCTTGGTTTCTATGATGTTATGAGGCTTCATAAATACTCTGGCATTCTGCAGTAAGATTGCAAAAAGGTTAGATATGTATTGAGTTACAACTACTTGTTGCCGTGTCTTACCAATTCGATGGTAATTGTAACTTAGAATGATTATTCTACAATAAGAAAGTTTCAGAATTCATTCTGATGAAAATGTTTTAACATGCTGTATGTTAGATACCACCAAAATAGATCACATGATTAGTTTAGGCCATATTGAAGGAAGAAACATAAATATTTTTTTACTTTTTTTTAAATCTCACAAAAAAGAAATAACGAACAATAAAGAAAACCAGTTAATTCAAAGATCAAATTCTCCGATTGAGGAAAAATTACCATTTTCTTGAAAAATAAGTAAAACAGTCTGGTTTTTTTATAACAGGGTTAATTTCTTTATTGATAATTTTTACCTGAATTCTGCATTCATAGTTCTTTTACTAAAAAGCTTTGGCACCAAAACTTATGTAAATCTTTTGATATAATTTTTCAGACTCTTTATAGAAAAAAAATAATAATCATTTTTTGTTGGTTCATTTTTTCATATTTCATAAAATAAAATAGGATGGTAAACCTCGTAAAAAAATAGTTTCCCTAATATATTTTTGACATATTTTCATCAAAAGCTAAGTAATTATGGAAATTTTCGTGAAAATCGAACCATTAATTGATTTTTCATAGAATTTTTTAAAAACCCTTTAGTCATAACTTGTTTTTGGCTACATTAAATTTTAATTGATTTAATGGTGCAAGAATGTAAACATTGTTTTTTATTCATAATTTTTATTATTTTCGTAAGCTGAAAAAAAATTTTCTAAATCCTCAGGAGTTTTTTTAATGTTTTTTCTTTCGAATGGATAAAATATTTTCAAGATGATATTAACCTTTATGCAAGTTTTATTGTGTTAAATATAGGGAGGGTAAATTTCACAGGGAAAATTGGTGGTACCAACTGTATGTATATGTATGTATAGAGTTAGGAACATGTGACATAATGGTTATAATTATAGGAAATCGACTCTACAAACCAAGTTCAAATCTTGGACAAGTCTGTGCATTTCACTTTGTGCTAATGCCCATGGGAAAGCATGAATCCTTCACTTCTCCTCGCAGCTATGGATAAATAGAAGGGCAGATAGGCCTCTTTAGATTTTTGGTAAGAAACTCTAAATTCAAAACTTAAGGAGTGTTGTTTGAACAAACTGTGGCACAATGCTTCCCCATTCTTTAGTTATCAGCTTATCCAAAAAGTGTGGCTGAACCTACAAAGCCTTCATCACTACAAACAAATCACCAGTGTAACTAGCAGTTCTCATCCTTAACTGAACAGGAGAGCTATTATATATATATATATATATATATATATATATATATATGAGAAAAGGAAAAGGTGGAGGCATGGGGTGTAATATGTTGTAGGAAATGAACTCATCGACCCGAGTTCAAATTCTGGACAATGGTGTTTGCATTTCACATAGCACTAATACTCTTGGGAAAGGTATGCATCCAACTACTCTCCCTCCAGCTATGGTAAATAGTAGGTTAGACTGGACTCTTTAACCTGGCAAGGTAACTAGTCTAGGAGAAGAAAAACTCTGAATTCAAAACCTCTGTATAATAAATTGACCCTTTGTCACATCCTGCTCATACGGAGGGTTGGTAAATATATCTGAGAAAAGGAAGACATGGAAAATCAAATTGATAAGTTTACTATAAGGAATTAATTTTATTACACACAAATAAAATGTACACATCAAAATGGGGAGAGAAGCATGCCACTTTATATATATATATATATATATATATATATATATATGTTGTGTGTGTTAGATTTTGGATCCAAATTTCTCATTACTCTGTAAAAGTCGTCGGATGGCCTAAAGTCGGTATCAGCCAATTAGCGAGGGAGTCTATCCCCTTTTCACTAGCACTAGACCAAGTAGATTGTGTTTGCATCTGAGGTGGAACGCCACACCTACCATCAGCTCTTTACTGCACAGATCCATGTGCTACTCATACATTGTTGGCAGGGCCGGTATTGAACAGGTACCTTGTGGTTTCTAGCCGAAAGCTGTACTGATTCAGCTAACTCGGCCCTGTAGTGAGTCCAATAATGCAGTAGAGTTGATGCAAACTGGAAGAACTGCTGCCATTCCAAGAATTGGTGGTAAATTGTAATTCCTAACAAAAAAATATCAAGGAATAGATGTGAATGAATAAAAATAGACCATATGAGAGAGACAGAGAGAGAGAGATTGATTGATTAATATGAACAGGTATATATACCATCTGCTCCTTACTTTACCACACAAATCTTTGTGCTACTCACACGCTGAGTTGGCGAAGGCCAGTATCAAACCTGGAACCTTGTGGCTCCTAAGATCAAGAAAAGAAAGAGATGTGAATGCATGGAAAGATAAAAATAGATCATATGAGAGAGAGAGAGATTGGTTGATATGAACAGGTAAATATAAATGACTAGACACAGATAGACTGAGGTGGAGCGCCACACCTACTATCTGCTCCTTACTTTACCAAACAAATCCCTGTGCTATTCATACGCTGAGAGAAAGAGATGTGAATGTATGGAAAGATAAAAATAGACCATATGAGAGAGAGGGAGAAAAAGAGAGAGAGAGAGAGATCAATTGATTGATATGAACAGGTAGATATGAATAACTAGACACAGATAGACTGAGGTGGAGCGCCACACCTACCATCTGCTCTTTACTTTACCGTACAAATCCCTGTGCTACTCATACACTGAGAGAGAAATATGATTGATTGATATGAATAGGTAGATACAAATAACTAGACATGGATAGGCTGAGAGGGAGATATATAAAATGTGACAGATAGGGAAAGAGTGTGATTAAAGAGATTGACAGAGATTGCTTGACAGATAGAAAAGGACTAAGGTAGATAGAAAGAACTATATATTATTATATACATTACTCTTACAGCAAAGAAATTAATATAATCCAGATGGAAAGTAAAGAAAATAAAAAATAAAATCAATATTCAACCTAGACAGATATACAAAGAGTCAATTAAATATAAAAAAGCAGAAAGGTTCACATAAAATTTTTCTCACCAATAAAAATAAAAATACATAAATGCACTGAGAAATAAAAAAAGAATTATCCATGGTTCAAGAAATATAGTTGGGTCATGGATGAATGGAAAGAAATGTCACTAATGAAAATAGATGTTTTAAGAGACAAAGATAGGTATACCTAAATATATATGTGTCTGTAAACTAAAAGAAATTTGTATCTCACCTTATTATTTTTGTCTCATAATAATAGTTTCATATGTCTTCTATAAAAAAAATGGTAAAATTTGTTTTAAAAGAATATAAACAAGATTAATTTTCCTTACCAGTCAACACAATTCTCATTTTAATGATGACTATTACATGTGTGTGCTTTAATATATTGATTTTGATTCCATTTACCAAAAGAGATAGATGTGCAGTAATATTTGTCTGAACAAAGTTTGGTACAAGTCTGTATCACTAAAGCACTAAGCTCCCTCTGAATGATATAAAAAAATCAGTAAACAAACCTCAGCACCCCTAAATGTTCTGTCATTAATATTTTATTCTATTATTTCATTTTTTGTGAAAGTATTCATATTCATGAAAGAAGAGTTGTCATAATGATAAACCAAGAAATATTTATTAACAACATTTCCTTTTTCCCTGAATTTTTAGATGAGGCTTGATGATTAGTACTATTTGCATTATTCAGACTATTGTCCTCATTTCATTGTTATATGTACAACGTTTCGGCCAATGTGCCCTCCGACCTCCTTTAGGATACCCCCTCGTGGATTGAATGAAGGGTTAGGTCAAAGTTACGTGATGGCTCCCGATTAAGATAAAGAAGGTTCCCAAGTTCGAAAAGACGGTTCTCACGTCCAAGAAGAAATACCTGAAGAAGACCGGAGGGCACATTGGCCAAAACATTGTACAGATAACAATGAAGATGAGGACAATAGTCCGAATAATACAAATAATACTAACATTTCCTTTATTTATCAATTTTCACTTGCCAACACGCAGTAAATTTTCAGAGTTGCCTTTTTATCCTATATTTAGAAATATGTGTGTAAAATGATTTGTCATGAAATAGTAATAATAAAGTTAGGAGTTGTTAACAACTTTGAAAATTCTTCTGATTCCACTGTATGTATTTATATAATATTAATGTAATACTAAATATAATGTTATACTGATCTATATTTCTGCCACAAAATACATATTTTTTGCTTTTTAAGTAAAACTCATCACACTTTATCAGTATAATATATAATAATAGTTGAACTACCTGTCTGGCAGGTAAAAGGTCAAAACTTGGATCATAGTTGGTTAAAATTCCAGTAAAATAATTCCTTAGTATGGAATATATATAAATATATGTGGAGAAAAGTAAACAAACATGGGATGTTATGGAAACTTGATGTTTATTGTCGACAGTGCAACGTTTCGGTCTCTTATTAGACCATCTTCAGGACTTGGATATAGTTCTTACTCCAATGATGGAAATTCTCCAATGATGGAAATTTCCATCATTGGAGTAAGAACTATATCCAAGTCCTGAAGATGGTCTAATAAGAGACCGAAACGTTGCACCATTGACAATAAACATCAAGTTTTCATAACATCCCGTGTTTGTCTACTTTTCTCCACATACTGTCGGATTAACCTCCTCACATTTCTACCATATATATATATATATATATATATATATAATATACATTTTTTGGATTTAGTGTGAAGCATGAGTAATGTGTGAAATAAATGAGAAACTGAGTTGGATATTGCATACTAAGTTCCATTTTATTTCATCAAATATTTCGAAGGAGTGACCCTTCTTTTACAAGGATTTTACTCATCAGATCAACCAACAAACAACGTGGACTCCACAACAACATATATATAATGTGTCTTGAAAAGTATTAGAATTTTAGTGAAGAATCATTTTTCTAGACCCCTTATAGATTCTTTAAATAATGCATTTCCTTACAGATTTTTCTGAATTGTTCCAAAACAGGATCCAAGATAATCTGCTACAGACAATTTGTTTTTAAGTTCAAGATTATAGCTGATGTCCTACATAATTTCTTATATCTACTAGCAAATATATGCACCCTCCGGGTGCAAGTATTTAAGTTTTAACGTAATAAAATATTGTATTAAATTAGAAAGGCTAATGAAACTAAATAAGAATACAGATAAAAAGATTTGAAGCAGAGGGAGTATGATAAAAAATGGAACAACTGAAACTTACTCTTCCATCAATCTCGTCTTTCATTGTTGTTTTTTCTAATTTAAGTATTTAGTTATAAGAGGAAGTAAAGAATAAAATGACTTATTTTTTCTTGTTAATGGATTTCATTTAAGATTCATTGAAGAGATTTTTGCTTATATTCATTAAAATAAAACCAAACAGTTAGAAATCAATAATACTAACCACATATTTAATAAAATCACATTTTTAATATCAATATGCAAATTAGCCTTCCCGTTCACACTGCAAACCGCTATTTTTTGTATATATAAATACAATTGCATGTTACTAGTATGTAGATATGGACAACACTAATAAAAAGGTGAAGCAATTTTATTAATAATTGAGGTTTAAATATAAATAAAATCATGAAGAATGTGATGAAAATAACTATGTTAATAGTGACACGATTAGTAATATAGTTTCGGTTACAGACAGAAAAACACACAATCTCCATTATAATAAGATGTGAAACAAATCAAATACATGATTAAAAAATTAAACATTTTAAAATTTAAAAGATATATCCCTCTTTCTTGTCAACAATTGTCTTTTTTTGGTTAAAACATCTTAGAGATTTACTGTAAGTTTAGATATCAAATTTGCTTGCTTTACATCAGTTTGGTTGTCAATAGAAGACAGACAAATTATAGATTGAGTTCTGCCTCAAACTGTTTAGCAGTTTATAGAAGACAGACAAAATCTTCCCAATTAATATTATAGATTGATATGTTTGAAGTGAGTGTTAACAGAAATGTTTCTTTTAACGGGTTTGTTAATATGAAAATATAAAGGTTAAATGTTATCGATGCTGCGTTTGTTTGAAAGAATTGACAAAATTTCCAACAGCCAATAGAAATACAGAGAACAAGGCCATTGTCCATCTGACAATTTGAAAGCAAAATGAAGGAAAGTTGCTACAAAAACATTAGCAGATAATCAATATTTGATTAACAAAACAAGAAAATATGGTTATTATAATTTCAATCTTTATTTTGGCTACAACATAATCATTTGGTGTGAAAATAAATTCATTTTCATCTTTAAATATCTCTCAGACTAATAAAGCAGAGCTATAATATCAGTTGTCAGAAAATTGACAGTATATGCAAAGTATATATATAAGACCTAAATTAAGTTAAACACTACCTACCTAGGTTTCACCAAAAGGATCTTCAGGATAATACTGACTGAAGATCCTTTTGGGGAAACCTCGGTAGGCAGTGTCTGACTCAATCTAGATTTTCTATATTTTGCTCTACTTTGTGTATTTCGCACTTTTTAGCTTGGTTGACTCTTTTAAGTTTTTTTTGGGGGGAGGGGGGTCTTTGGCTGATCATTTTTGCACAGTTTGATTTCAAACTCTGGAACCTTCAAAGTTCTGTGAAGGCTTCTGATTATGAAAAGAAGGTTCCCAAATCTGACAAGAAATACCTGAAGAAGGCTGGAGGGCATATTGGACGAAATGTTGTACAGATAACAATGAAGATGAGGACAATAGTCCGAATAATCCAAATAGGTTTTGAATTCAGAGTTTTTCCTTCTCCAAGATTGATTGCTCAGTCAGCCCTTTAGTTGTTTGGGAAGAAGAGAGAATGCCTATTTTTTGGGCATTAGTACAAAATAAAATGCACATAGGCTTGTGTAGGATTTAAATTCTGCTTCATAAGATCATTTCCTAAAATCAATAATCGTTACACTATGCATGAAATATAGATATATGTATATGCATGCCCAAAGACATGGAGAGTACCAAAACCTATATATACATTTTTTTTCATATATATAGTGTGATATATTCATAAATAAGTTTCAATATCATGGATCAAGAATGTATATCTGTTAGGGTAGCATGGACCTGAAGTCAACATTGCTTGGTTACTGACACTTTCTCACCTATTTAATTCTCAAACTATACATACGGAGGGGTTAGAGTATGTATATACAAACACACACACACACACATATATATATATATATATATAAAGGGCAGTTGTGTGTATATGTATGTCCGGAGGAAAATTCGAAAATAAAACAATTAGCGATAAAGTAAATATATATACACATTAAATATCACCAGGGCTTGATTTTTTAGCAAAAATAATAGAGATTTGATTTATATTCGTGAAGATAATTAAAAAATAAAATTTAAATGATAACAGCATGGATTTTTTTTCATTTGATATTTTAGATAGTAGACATTAAGATTTCTTTTCAGAGTAGCTGGATCAATGCAATGTCTATTTTTTTACATAGGGATTTAAATGGATCATCCGACGAGGATTCAACTCAGAATTCAGTAATAATGGATCTGTGGGACTAACTTTAAAAAATCCACTCTACCCAGGTGACGCCGGGTAGCCACTGCTAGTATATATATATATATACTAAAGTTAGACTAGGGTATCTAAAGATTGCATGAAACTTGAAGTAACACAAAGTAATCCTGGATATAAGCGTTTTAAGCATGTTTTTAATATTAATAAGTTAGCTCTGTCCCTTATACATTGACCATTTTATATATATATATATATATATATATATATATATGATGGACTCTCCCGTCGATCGACGTATGAGTGTTTATACAATGAAAATCCACACAGTAATTTGTTTATAGTGGTGAAGGCTTGTGTTGTACCATCCACACTTTTTGGCACAGTCGATAGGAAAGAATTGGTGCATCAAGGGTTGCCACAAACCCAATCAACGACCAACCTCAGGAATTTTGAATTCAGAGTTATCCCTCTCCTAGACTGGTTACCTACCCAAGGCTGAAGGGCCCAGTCTGCCCTACTATTTAACCCATAGCTGGAGGGAGAATATATGGATTCATACCTTTCTCAAGGGTATTAGCGCTATGTGAAATGCCAACAGCTTTGTCTAGGAATTGACAAGTCCATTTTCCACAACTCTAACCACTAGCTCATGCGCCTCCTATATATATATGTGTGTGTGTGTGTGTGTATGTACATAAATATTATTAGAATTAAAATGAAATATAGATAACTCTAATGCAATTATTTCAACTAGATCTGAAGTCTGTAGAATTAGGATCAATTTTGCAGAACCAGTAAATGCTGTTTGGCTCATCTATTCCTTCCACTGAAAATAGAAAATTATTTCAGCTTTCTACTTCTCTCTTTATTTTGATTCTTATTCCTTTGCTTTCGATTTATCTAAACTTTCATATGATATAAAATTTGACACAAGATAATTTAAAATTTCCTAAAAATATGTCTTAAATATCAGGGAATGCCTTCAGCTTCCCCTTATGAATCTCCAGTGCCAAGGTCAATCATTTCTGATGTTCATCCAAGAATCTTTGAAAACAGGATTAAATTGATATAATTCATTTTGGATTTTCATGTGACATCTACACAGTGATTACATTTTTTTTTTTCAAGAGCAAAAATCACGTTCCTCCTTTTTATTTTTTCATTTATATTATCATTTGACCCATGATATCCATTAGATGAAATATCCACTTACACTTTCTTAGAAGACTTGGCTCACAGACATGGCAAGATGAAGAGAAGAAAAAAATCAAAACTCCTTCTACTTCATTTTTAGGCTTAATGGCTACTGAATATTAATGCTGCTCGTGGTGTAATGGTTATCATCATAGAAAATGGACACAGTGTCACAGTGAGTTCAAATTCTTGTCAAAGCTGCATTTTACATTGTGCTAATACCCTTGAAAAAAATATGAATCCAACTATTCTCCCTCAAGCTATGAGTAAATAGTAGGGCAGACTAGGCTGCTAGTAGAAGGAAAACTAAATTCAAACCTGTTAAACTTCACTAAAACATTGTCCTAATACTCTTGGGAAAGGTATGCATTCAGCTATGAGTAAATAGTAGGGCAGACTAGACTCTTTAACACACAGTCAAGGGGAAGGAAAACTCTGAATCCAAGGCTGTTAAACTCTGCTTAAAAATTGACCTTGTGTCACATCCTTCTCATGCAGAGGGGTTGGGTAAATACATAATGTAACTTGTAAAGTTTATTTAACTGTGAATGATTATTTTTATGAAACAATTATTAATGTTTTCTTTTTACATTTTTGAAATTTAAATGCTGATTACTTTCATCTTGCAACAACATGGGTTTCTATGTTGCTTATTATTAGAAATTCCCTCTCAGATAGTGCCTCCTTTGCATCATTATGAACATTTCTTTTTAGATTAAAACCATTCCTTATTTTAATAAGCATTCACAGGAAATTTGGTTGCGATTTTAGCCATTTATAGGGAAAAGATAAACAAAAATTTCCTGATTATTAACATCAATGTGTTAAACCATTATAACATGTGGGAAGGCTTAAAGTAATCTCCCAACGTGGGTACATGAGTATACATAAAAACATTCCGACAAAGGTGTGAAAACAGTAACATATTTATTCCGTAAGTGACGGAGGTACACATACATGACAAAGATCTACAAAACAGATACATAAATATATTATGAGGAAATAGGTACGACTTGTGTCATAGGGAATGTCACTTACTGGTAGCTTGTTTGGGGGCAAAGCCCCCTAAGGCTTAGAGGCGGCAGGTACCTAGACCATGTTTACTCGTTGCCAGCCTGAGTGGAAAAGAGATAGAATTCAGATCTCCTAGCTCATGGCCAAACACCAACGCTACCTATCAGCCGAACAAACCACAGCAAGGGAATATAACTCATTTTGGACTTATTCCACCCAGATTTCGTTTTACTGACCCAACACCATGAATACAATCTTTATTTATAGAATCATCATCATTATCATCAAGTCATGCTGACATCAAAGACATCCATGACTCTCTCTCACCAAACATCCCTATCAGTAATCACTCTTGCAGGTCTTCTACACAGCATTCAGAATCTGTGCAGAGCTTACTGATGTAAGTTTATGCTGGTTGGCCTACAATGGTGTTTCCATGTGTAGGTGTCCACAAGAGAACATCATTATGAGTTCGCCCTTGCTTCTCCAGTAGTGTCCATCATGTCTTGTTCATCTTAGTTGGATTGTTTGTGTGATAAGAAGTGGCCATCTATCTATGTCTATACATATATAAAGGGCAGTTGTGTGTATGTATGTACAGAGGAAACTATGAAAATACAATAATTAACGACAAAGTAATTATATATACACATTAGATATCATCAGAGCTTGATTTTTTAGCAAAAATAATGAAGATTTTATTTATACTTGGGAAGATATTTAAAAATTGATATTTATATAATAACAGCAGGGAAAGTCATTAGCACGTTATTTTTTATTCATTTTTTTTTTTCGTGTTGAAATATAGTATTGGTTGATGGAATTAATCGCCTCATTTATATCTTTTTTTTTTTTTTAAATGTAAATTATTGAATTAAAATTTCTCACTATATTTTTATGTGTGGTGTTATTCCCTTTACCCAGGCAAAAAAAAAATTCCTGACATCTCACCAGGTCTTTTTTATGTAGGGATTTTTATGAGACATCCGATGAGGATGAAAATCGCAATAAGTAATAATGGATCTACAAGACTAACTCTCTACCTAGGAGACACCGGGTAGCCACTTCTAGTTCATGTAATAAGGGAAAGTTGTAAAAATAGATGTTTTACCTTTCCTAAGACATTTGGCTTAAGACATTTATGATCAGTATATATTTCCATGAATTTCTCTTTGCTTTCAGTGTTTAGGTATTCTGCACAAGTTTAAAAGCTGACAAGGTAGCCATCATGTTTGTTTTTCATTGCTACAATGATAAAAACGTGTTCAAATGAGGTGCATTCATTGATTCCACCTATTTGTGAATTTTCACTAAGAACTTCTTTTACTGTCTCTCAAAAGCAGCATCCATTCTTTCTGAATCTTTTCCAATCCAGAAACATGTTCCATTCTGACAGCTTCATTTCTGAAACATCTTCACTGTGGATCCAAAATCCATCATGAATGGTTTCCTCCCGCCTACAACAAGTTTTTTTAGAAGTCCAGTGTTAATAAGTGTCTCACCCTGTCCAATTGTGGCTTTCTGCTTTATTGTCTCCCTTTGTGTGGGTGTTTTGTTACACCTTCCTCTTCAGTTGTCATTTTGTAGCCAATTGCTATACAGTAGCCAACTGGCCTTGCTTGAGTCAAAAAGAAAGATTCATGCCTTACAATTTGTACAGACTAAACTTATCTATATATATTTCTCAGAAAAAAAAACTCAAGGACCAATTAGTGAGTGGGACTTTTTTGTGGTGGGTCGGGGTAACAGCTGTATTTAAGAATCTGTGTGGCATATTGAAATGTTAAAGATCAGATGTTTGATTATGTCAAGAGTTGAGTTGTCAAACTGAACTAAAATGCCATATAGTGATACAGGTATGAAGTATCATACCTTACTTAACACTCTATCAAACATCAGCTGTTTTGCTTTAAGACCATCGTTTTTTGTTTTTTTTTTTGGGGGGGGAGTGGGGTTGAGGGGAGTAGGTGAAGGATTAATTCTCTTGCTCCTGAAGGTATGAAGTGAAATATTCGTGAGATATTTTAAGTGGAAAGAGGCTGCACAGACCCCAGTCCACTATCTTGGCAGTCCCGCAGTAAATCCAGTGACAGGGGAAATTCTGAGATGACTGGGCTGCCAAGCAGTTGCAGGGTGCTGTCTCAGATAGTATTGAGTCACCTCATGAGAGGCAAGCCTCCCCAGAAGCCCCAGCGCTTGCACCCATTTATGTGAGTAATAAGTACCCCAATCCTACTACTAAGGGTCGATGTTTCCGAACGTCGAACAGTCGAAGTAAACAGATCGGAGATAAAGTTAGATATACAGCTCTAATGAATAAACGGTCGAAATAAACATTAAAATTTGAGACGCCACTAATAGAAATGAATTAAAGTAACTTCTAAAGTTTTGCTCCTATAGAACAGTAAATTGCATCAAAGGACAAAGGATTTTATAGATAGGTTTTTGCAAGTTTATAACAAAAAACACACTTATAACACAAAAATAGTAGGTGCGTGGTGTAATAGTTAAAGTCATAGGAAATGGACTCATCAACCCAAGTTCCAATTACCATCGAATTGGTAAGACATGGCAACAAGCAGTTGTAACTCAATACAATCCCGTCCTGTTGCAATTCTACTGCAGACTGACAGGGTATTTATAAAACTCCACAATATCATAGAAGCCAATCAGAACTCAGGGAATGGAATCACCCCAAATGCATGAATGGTCTATTCTTGATTTCTATAAATACCAACTCTCTCGGACACTGCTTCAGTTGTGCTTAGCCAGTTGCTGTTATTCAAACCAACAGTAGACTTACTGACTTCAATAGCGCTAATACCCTTGGGAAAAGTATACCTCCATCTATTCTCCCTCCAGCTATGGGTAAATAGTCGGGCAGACTACAATCTTTAACCTTGGCTAGGTAACCAGTCTAGGAGAATGAAAAACTCTGACTTCAAACCTTTTATACTCCACTAAAGAAATTGACCTTGTGTCACATCCTACTCATGTGGAGAGGTTGGTAAATATAACACAAAAATGTCAGAAAAATAACTTACAGAATTTTTTAATTAAAATTTTTCTTTTTCTTAACTGTAGTTTACTAGTTGATTAATTAAGTAAAACATTCATAAAAAGTAAAGTTGGTGGAATGGCCTATTGTTGATATCAGCTGGACAATGAAGGAGTCTATCTCCTTTTCACAAATGCTATACTAGAGATATCTTTTTTATATCTAAGGTGGCATGCCACACCTTTCATCAGCTCCTACCTTACAGCACAGATCTAAACTGTGGTGCTCATGCATTCTACAATTCTAGTTCTACTACTTGTTTCATAAGTTTCTCTTAATCTCTCCCGCCCTGTCGGCTGGGGCTTTAGAATGCACCGACTTCACCTCTGCAGAGGGGGTAAGACTCCCACAATGGAGCTACCTGTTGACCGTGGGTGGCGACTCGTGATGCTTAAGGATAGAACCCAGGTGGATGAGCAGTTTATTATTTGTAATACTCCACTTTAGCCCTATCTTGGGCTAGACGGGCGGGCGGAGAGGCTATCAGATGGTGAGGTTCCAGTTTTGGAGGTTTGGGGAATGTGGAGCACCCCTTCATCACCATTGCTCCATGGTCCACTCTGACCCGGAGTGGTAGTACCTGTTAGGGTCCTATCTATGGGTTAGATAGAAAAATGTATCTATAAAAAAATTGTATTATCCATTAAGAATTGATTTATTTCAAAACTTTATTGGCATTAAATGACCCACTGAGGTTGATATGCCGTAAAACCAAACCAAACCAAACCAAACCAAACTTAATCTCTCTTAAGTAAGCTGTCCATTTCCTATGATGATAACCATTACACCACCAATGAATCCTCACAGCAACATACGTATGTAATACTATCGATTCGCTGCTTCTCAGAAAGTTCTAATGATACGAGAAAATACTTGTGACTATTTGGAAATATCACACAATTGCTATCACGTCACAAAGAAATTGGATATTCTCTACAATGTAGGAATCAAATAACATCATCATATGAGAAAGCAGTGCAGAACCATCTTAATAAAATTGGTCGCATGTATAAATAATGTTGTAAAACTCATACCAAGATTGTAAATTGATTGAAACGATCCAGTGGCAGAATTTCATCACAGTACACAGGATTCTTATTTTGGAAATAGCCATTTGAATATGAACTATATAGAATGTTATCTCAACTTTCCAATCAAATTTGACATTGTCATCTTGTCATATAATTCAAATTAACCTCATTGAATTAATGATTCATTTTGTACACTCCCATGAGCCTTTATGGCAAGCCCCAACCCCTTTTTATCATATGGGTGCTAGAAGGCGGTGGCTGAGGGTCTACATGTCCTGGGAATCACATTAAACTCTATCTGATGGTGACATTCCAGTTTTGGAGGTTTGGGAAATATGAAGCACCCCTTCATCACCATTGCTCCCTGGTACACTCTGACCCGGAGTGGTAGTACTTGTTAGGGTCCTATATATGGGTTAAATAGAAAAATGTATTTATAAAAAAATTGTGTTTCCATTAAGAATTAATTTATTTCAAAACTTTATCAGCATTAAATGACCCACTGAGGTTGATATGCCGTAAAACAAAACAAACCAAATAAGACTTCCATGAATATCATGGAAATTCCATTTCTTTTTTAGTGTACTGACATGTGATCTAGTCAGTTAATTACACTATTACATCATTAAATTAATGTTTCATTGCTGGAATGCAACAAAGATTACGTGACAAAGCTGCATTTTGATCTGACATTCACATAATTTAACAAAATCAACAAAATCTGGTGATATCATAAGATACTACTGAAGTGCACTAGGTTAGTGGTAATGAAACTTTGGAACCAAAACCATGTCTAATTCCAGAGTCATCCGATGAGAGGTTTGTTAGCAGCTGCATAGCTGTTGTTTGTTTGTTTTTTTTGCGGGGGAGGGGGCTGCAGCATGTGTATATACTAGTGTATGTGAAGAAAAAAATGGAAGTGAATCCAACAGTATATAATATTGTAAAAAATTGAAATAACACAAGTTTATAAACGAATAAATTATGCTGCGGTGTTTAATTTATTTTTCCTTAAACCAATGAAAGCCCTAATGAAGATCTATCAAAACTGACCGAAACACTACAGCGTAGGTGAAATAAACGTTATTTGTTTATAAACTTGTGTTTTTTCAGTTTTTTTACAATATTACATAATAGCGTATATATATATATATATATATATATATATATATATATATATAATTAGGTCAGAATTATCTAATCAATTATCAATCCTTTCAGTAAAACCTGGGTAATTAATTTCTGTCACTGATTCAGTTCTCTAGACCAACCTCACGAGTATGTATTGAGCACTTTCCAATATTTATTATCTTGACTCATTTTTTTTTTTTTGTCTGGCAAAAAGTCAAAATTGTAACTGATTTGATTTTTCTTCTTTTTTTTTTCTTTTTTTTTATTTATTCCATTGAGTTTTCCTAAAACTACTATATATATTTTCAACCTCTTGTGGCCAATCACGTTTGGCTTTTTGATTTCACATGTTTCTATCATTAATTTTTGCTTTCACACGCAGTAATCACGTCATCAATATTCAACTATAAACGCCACTCAACTAACAGTAACAAACCTTTTTTTCCACACATTTTTCAAATTCAATGCATACAAAACATCCATTATCTTTTGTCCACATAAATCTTTGTTTTCTTCTCAATTTCAGAGTCCTGATGAAGGTTTCCATTGTAAACCAAAATGTTCAAACATCAACTATAAATTTCTATCAATCATAACATCCTGTGTTTGTTTCTGAATTTTCTCCACACACACACACATATATATATATATATATATATATATGTATAATGTGAGTGTGTGTATAATGTTTGTGTTTGTGTGTGTGTGATATTTTAAACTAGTGTAAACTGAGAAACATTCAATTCATATATACTTAAAAACAATTGTATTTTTAACATAATCTACAAAGGACTTTAGGTTGATATTTTTTAGATTGAAAAAACTATGCTTCCTGCTAAGTTTCCTTATCAAAAGAAAGAGGAAGATGATTTAGTCTCAAACATGATGAAATCTAATTTTTTTACTAATTAATTAATTAGACTTAAATTTATACAAATACAGATATATTGTCAAGCACTGATACACACTCATAAAGACACATTTACATACATCATAAGATATTGTGGCAGTTGTTCTGAAATAGCACTTCATACCTACAATGACTCCAGGTCATAGTGGGCCTAGAAATAAGAAGCAACGAATGGTTGACTCTACACTCCCTTGAACTCCAGAACTGGACCCTAAGACTCAGGTGCAATTTAGGGTCATACCTAGGTCACCCTTTTATTAGGGGAGATTTTATCTCTTTGCAAGGGATGCAGTGATGCTTTTTAGGCCCTGCTGATAAGGCCCTGATAGTGGGCAAGATAATTTTTCTCAGTCAATCAATCCCCTTAATCTGAGAGTTGTTTTTGTTTATGGGCTGGGTTTGCTCAGTCGGTAGAGCGTTCGGTTAGAAACCACAAGGTTCTTAGTTCGATACCGGTCCTCACCAACTCAGTGTATGAGTAGCACAGTGATATGTGCGGTAAAGTAAGGAACTGATGGTAGGTGTGGCGCTCCACCTCAGATGCTAAAACAATCTCCTTGATCTAGCGCTATTGAAAAGGGGATAGACTCCCTCGCTGACTGGCTGATACCGACTTTAGGCCACCCTGTCGACTTTACTTTTTTATAATATATATGCCAGAATAGTATGTTTGGTTTGGTTTCTATGTTTGATGGTATATCTTCCTTCGTGGGTTATTTAATGTCAAAGCTATCCTTGTAGAAGAACAGTAGTACTACTTAACAGAATAATGGTAGTATAATTTAGTAGTTGGCAGATTATACTTTTCTCGGACCATATGACCTTTAGGCACCCCTTTTGCTTTGCTGATTCATAAGTACATATTTTTCATTTACACCGTCAACATCCGGTTGTTTGTTAGAGTTAGGGGTTAGGGTTAGGGGTTAGTTTTATCATTTTAAAAAACTCTAAAAATCATCTGTTTGCAAACAACCGGATTTTGATGGTGTAAATGAAAAACATGTCCTTATGAATCAACCAAGCAAAAGGGGTGCCTATAGGTCATGTGGTCCCTTTTCTCAATGGCATTAGCCTGAAAGTGGACATAATAGCGCAACTGGAGTTTGAACTTGCCTACCACTATGTCACAGTCCAGCAATTAGTCACTACCCCATGGAGACATCCACCCCCCTCCAGAGTTATAGGTTCAGTATACAAGCACAATAACCATCATATGCCGGTGGTATAAGATCATGGGGAGCAGGTGGTGCAGTAGCTTCCCCGGAGTACATTCTTTAAGAGTGGCACTTTTTCAACAATTGTGTTAATTCATTGATTCATTCCCTTGTTTGACTAATTCAAGTCCAATTCTTTCTTTTGTTTTTGTTGGTATATATCTTATTTCATCACCTTAAAAGATCTTTCTAGATTCAGTACCTTAATTGTCAAGTGTTTTGAACTGTGTGTTTAGTCATTTGTAATGCATTGGTAGCAGCTGGAATCTGGGAAACAACAAAAACGGACTTTTCACTAATGCCTGATGTACCATGGAATTTCATCTGTTTTATGCCATCTCACTATTGGGGTTGGATTAACCATAAAATACTTGCTTAGGGCACCAAAAAAGATATGGGAACCAAAATTGTTTTTCTTATGAAGATATCGGCCATTATATTGACCAGATAATATTTGCATTAAAACCTAATCAGCTAATGTGTGTGTGTGTGTATATATATACCAAACTTATTGGTAAACCTATGTGGTAAGAAAAAACCTGGCAAATAGTTTGATTGTAAAAATATACTACCAAACTTGACCTGGGGAAAAAATGAAAAAAAGAAAAGACCAAGATGGTCATACCAACCAAAAATAATCAGTTAATGCTACAACAATTGGCCAAAAGAAAAAAAGAAAAAAAATATATATATATGAAAGTACGTAAATAAACACTGTGTTTATTTGATATATATATATATATATGAATTTAACATTTTGAAAAAACAATTGGTAATTAATATCTGCTGACAGAATCTGTTTCGACGCCTTAGTAGAAGGGTCATCATCAACGAGCAAAAAATTTTTACGAAAGAAAGAAGGGATAAAAAACCGTTGGAAGAGAATAGTGTGTTTGTACCCCCTATTCTCTTCCAACGGTTTTTTATCCCTTCTTTCTTTCGTAAAAATTTTTTGCTCGTTGATGATGACCCTTCTACTAAGGCGTCGAAACAGATTCTGTCAGCAGATATTAATTACCAATTGTTTTTTCAAAATGTTAAATTCATTCTGTCGGATTAATTTCCATTTATTTACATATATATATATATATATATATATATATATATATGTATAAACCACTAGGATTATCTAAAGCTAAAAAATAAAAAGTGCTCAATACCTAACTAGAGCAAATAATAAAGTTAAACCTAATGAGTCAGATATACCTGCTAACAGTTTCACTTAGTAGCTCATCAGGGCAAGAATCTGACTAAAAAAGACATATATATATATATATATATATATATATATATAAAGTTAAATTTATTGAAATATCTTCATAAAAAATGTAATCCCTTTCATTTTAATAACTGAATTCCAATAAACACAAGAAAAGATAGGATCGGTATGATTGGAGATTCTTTCACATCCTCCATACTCACCAGATCTAGCACCTACAGATTTTCATTTATTTCAATCATTCGAATGATTTCACAATGATAGGCAGAACATTCAGAAACAAAGAAGTTTAAAATGATATCTCAATTTTTTAAAAAAGATTTGTATTAAATTTCTAGCTGTGATCAGAATGTCATGTGTCTTTTTTTTTGTATTTGGGCAAGAAACAACAAAGCAAGCAAAAAGTGAACCCATATCTCCCAACTCTTTGTGATCAGTGATATTTTTGGCATTTTCCTTGTGAACACATGTGTCCCTCATTAAACTGACCATATGTCTCATACTACAGCCAAGGGATATAGTTAAATATCAGCTTTTATCAGATAGCATAAGTTGTCAGAGCAGCATTGAATCCACTCAGTGTGGCATTTTGATTGTGAATGTATGTAGATAGATAGATAGATAAATGTGCCATCATGGCTGAAGATATTTATGATATTAAACCTCAAATACCACAAATTGATCTACACTTAAAACCAAAAGTTTTGTCTGAGACACCAATAATATGCTGATTCATGAAAGAAAATTATTTCACCATGTGTCAAACATTAGGTTCAAATATATATAGAGAAAGAGAGAAGAGGAGGGAGGGATAAATATATATATATATATATATATATATATATATATATATATATATATATGTAAAATGAAACTGGAAGTGAATCCGACGGTATGTTGAAAAAATAAATAAAGGAAAGAAAGTATAGAATGGATATTATAGGATATTTTAATCAATTTTACTTACACGTGTTTCAGTCAGGAGATTATCCATGTGTACATTATTCAAATTATTATTATTTTTAAATAACCAAATGAAATGAAATAATAATGATAGAAAAAATGTAGAAATGTTCCGCACACAAAGAAATTTCGACCTTCATCAGAGTAAATCCTTATTTGAAATGAAATACGTTGGAAAAAGCAGAGAATTTTTTAAATGTTCGAAAAAATAACTTTTTAAAAAAATTCCTGTTCAGACACAGTCGAGAAAGACGGTTAATGATGTCATATCGCATGCGAACAGATTTTGATGCGGAGAGAAGTTTTGTGAATTCTAAATTTTCAAAGCATTTTTTTTTTTTTTTTTTTTTTTAAATTTTCAAAGCATTTATTTATTCATTTATTTTTTCAAAATTTTTTTAAATTTAAAAAAAAAAATTTTTTTTAATAAATTTTCAAAGCATTTATTTATTTTTTCAACATATATATTATTTATTTTTTCAACATATATATATATATATATATATATATATATATATATTATGCAAAAATTGCATAGCTCTCCTTAAAATGGAGACAGCACTCCTAGTGGCTTATTATGTTTATAACAGTAAAATTTCATTTCTAAAAAAAGTGGGTGTGTAAATGAGTGTGGTGGTAAGATGCCTGACTGATGATGAATTGGTTGGGTTTTGATCCCAGCCTGAAGCAGCCTGCCTTGTCTAGTCACACTGATGAGCTATGAAATGTCGAAACTGGATTATAAATGTATGACAATGTGTATATATATATATATATATATATATATATATATATATATATATATAACACTGTTGCATAGAGAACAATAGGGGATATTAGCAGATACTTTTTTCAGGAGAAGCAAACAAAGTGATTTGGATAATCATATGAGAGAAACGAATCAACAACCACCTTCATAAACACAAGACCCTTGTTGTTTATTTCCATAGAGTTTCTTTTATAAGTTGTTGTAAAGGTGGAACCCATGTAACTTAAGTAAAAGGTTTTAAGTTGTGTTTTTCTTAAGGGCTTTGTCATCTAACTGGTTTCCTTCAAATTTTCTAACTGATTCCAATCCCCTTAATCAATTCTGGTTTTGCCACTTGTTCTGCTGTTACTCCCAACTAACTCTACATGTCTACATATATAGATGTCTCATGACTGACACACCACTCCAGTGGGCATGGTCACAACAGAGCTAGAGGATATGTTTATATTCAAAATATTTAGATATTCCAATTTAAATTATTGAAAGTCCTTTCAAATATAAACCTACCGGTTTTCAGTGTCATTAGTCAACTAGGTGACCTTAGTATATTTTTTTTGCTATAAATCTAGATATACAAATCTAATTTACAAAATAAGCTGATGGCCTCATTACATAACATCATCCTATATAAATGTTTTTCTTTATTTGAATTTACATGAATACTTGTATACAGCAATTAAATGTACAAATTCTAAATTTAGTTATTAAAGGCAAAATTATTTCACATCTTTTTTTCTATCTGATTCTTTGCAATTACTTTAATATTCACCATAATACAAAGATAGATTCAGCAATAATGTTATATACCCCATCGTTGGTTATACAATCGAGAGAGGAGACTCGGTGATAGAGAGAGAGACTTACTTGTTGCTTCATTTCTTCTTGCTATCTTGTGTGGCTGTTTCCTTTTCTTCTTCTCTGAAGATTTTGTCTAGTCTCTTCCAAGAGCTTCTTTTAAGGGCTAGTTTTTAGTCATGCAATTAATCAACTAACAAGACTTTTTATTTTCTTGATCAAGATTTATTTTACCCAACCCCAGCAGAGAGATACATGTGCTGTCAGCTTGAAACTAAAATCTAACTCTAGTCCAGTGTTTCTCATGATGTGTTCTCCAGGCGTTACCAACAGTCCTGGTATTTTTCCACTGGCTGATCTGAAAGCCAATGGCCCTGTAAGATTCATGGTTAATATATGATCATACAACTCCAACACGTTTGTTGGACAAAATATTTTATATTGTAAACAGCACAGAAATAAGACAAGATACAGAAACAATAAAATACATGTACATAAAGATATTATTTGTATTTGTATTAGTAGCCTCTAGGATTTTAACTCAGGTTGCTAAGTCCGTTCTTTATGATGATAAAGATTATACTCCCCAATTACATTTCCTTTGATAACCATTACACCAATAGCTTCCCACTCAACATTAGTACAATATGAGGACAAACTGTCTCACTTGTAATATGGATTCACAGATTCCATTTTAGACTCATTAAGCATCAAACTACTAAAAAATTCCTTTTTTTTTTTAACCTTTTAGATTTTGTATTTTAATCATCAGCAGGGAAAAATAAATGGTGTCTTCAAAGAGAAAAGCAAGAAATAAAAAAGTTACCAAATGACTTCACAGTCATTATTAAAGTAGAATAGTTCAATTGTCATTTATTTTGTTTCTTTTGTTATCACATTAATTCAAATGTGTTGAAAAAAATGTGTATTGTTGTAGATTTCCTTATTTATTTTTCAAGAGAACTAAATGACCTGTGAACCTGTTGAGTTCCCATTGTAATTTGTAGTCCATGATGATATTGTTGATTCTTTTTTTAAGAATGAGTGAAGGATTCTAATTAGCAATTCAGTTATTTTATGGAAAATCAATGATTAAAAATTCAGTGTGAATGCAAATCCCATACAAATTATCATTATATTGAAAGTTGAACTGGAAATTCCTTTATTATCTTCAGGCATTTTAATTGTATAAGTCTAATGAAAATGTGACTATTATGTGGTGTTTTTTTTTTTGCTAGGTATATATATATATATATATATATATATATATATATATATACAATATACATATATATACAACAGAAAAATTACAGAAACACGCACAACCTATGTATATATATATGTATATCAATATATGTATTGATCAAAGCCTGAAGAAGATACCAGAATATCTGAAACACGTGTTGCGTATGTGAAATAAAAAGAATAAAACATTTTTTCTGAGAACAATACATTTTGCGAACCTTCTTCTTTTTTTATAAAATATTACATTTTCTCCCATTGGAACCAGAACAACATTTTATATATATATATATATATATATGGAGGCACGTGGTCTAATGGTTAGTCATAGGAAATGGACTCGTCAACCCGAGTTCAGTTCCTGGATGAAGCTGTTTGCATTTCACATAACCCTAATACCTTTGGGAAAGGTATGAATCCAATTTTCCCTCCAGCTATGGGCAAATAGCAGGGCAGACTGGGCTCTTTAACCATGGCTAGGTAATCAGTCTAGGAGAAGGAAAACTCTGAATTCAAACCTGTTGAACTCCGCTTAAGAAATTGACCTTGTATCACATCCTGCTCATGCGGAGGGGTTGGTAAATATATATATATATATTTCACAACTGGTTTTTAACATCTCAACCATTGGACACATCTGATGATTGGATTACCATGGAACTTCAAGTTATAAGTGTAAACCCATAATATTACCATTGATTATATATATATATATATATATATATATATATATATAATGAAAAATTTACTAATATAGAGATAGGTGCATGAATTGGTCAAGTAAAACTCATGCTCAATGCAAACAACTCACAAAATTATCTACATATTTTATATATATATATATATATATATATATATATATATAGTCCCAATACAAAGTATTATTTTATTTGCCTGAAGAGGATTATAAAGAATCCTAAACACGTGTTGTGCCTACTGAAATAAATAGTAAAAAAACAGAATTCAAACCACTCTGCAGTCGATCTTTATAATAAACTATTTACTTTCCTCTCATTATATATACAACAATCTTATATAAAGTTAGGCTAGCAAAAACATGACGTCAACAGTGCTTGGTAACTGACATCTTCTTGCCTAGACAAAAAACTGTCAGTTACCATAGCAAACTATATTATCAGTATTAATTATTATAAATATATATGAGAGAGAGAAAGAGAACAAAATCAGCACAAATGAAGATCCTATGAAATTATCATACAATTCGAAATTGGACTGAAAATTCTCTTATTTTCTCACAATATATTAAGTGTACTAGCAAATATATACACTCTCTGGGTGCGAGTATTTAAGTTTTAATGTAATAAAATATTTTATCAAATTAAAAAGGATAATGAAAATAAATAAGAATTCAGATAAAAAGATTTGAAACAGAGGGGAGTATAATCAAAACATAGAACAACTGAAACTTACTCTTCCATCACTCCCATCTTTCATTGCTAAATTTTCTTAATTTAACTATTTAGTTAAAATAGGAAGTAAAGAATAAAATTACCATTATTTCTTCTTGTTAATCAATTTCTTTTAAGATTTATCCCCGAGATTTTTGCTCATATTCACTAGGATAAAACCAAACAATTATAAATCAATAATACTAAACACATATTTATTAAAATCAAACTTTTAATATCAATATGCAAATTAGCCTTCTCGTTCACACTGTAAACTGCTATTTTGTTGTATATATAATTACAATTGCATGTTATTAGAATGTAGAGATGGTCAACAGTATTAATAATATAAAACAATTTTATCAATAATTGAGGTTTAGATAAAAATAAAATAATGGAGAATGTGTCATAAATAACTCAGGGAATTGTTACTTGAGTAGTAATATAGTTTTGATTACTGACAGAAAAACACACAATCTCCATTATAAAATTGTTCTAATAAAAATCTCACTGTTCTGTTTTTGCTGAATTACACTTACATTTACAAACAATGAGAATTTTAGCAATAGATATTTTTCATGATAGATTAGAAAGAAGCCTTTGTTTTTGTGTTTTTTAGTTGATCAATTGATATTTAGCAGATTGCAGTTGGATTTTAAGAGATTGTGCACAACACAGTTTATTGACGCCATTTTCAGAAGACTTTATTTAATTTATTTGATTTGAAGCAGAACTTTTTTCAATCACAAAATACAATTAAAAACAAGAAACTGTTATCTTCGAATAGCAAGAATAAATTGTATCATAATAAGCCTGGCAGAAACAGGGCAGAACAGATAACCTTCAAAATAAATTGTATTATCGATTAGCATTCTGGGATTTCCCTATACTTTTACTTAGCTTTGTTTTTATCATTTGTGTATGTTATCTACATTTAATGTTTATACTGGTACGGTTCAAAAATAAAGGAAAAAATATTTTGTATAACTTTATACATAATGCACTATACAAATTAAATATCATTCAGTACACATTTTTAACCCTTTGACTAAAAAACAAATTGGGTAACTTCTACAATAGTGTAAATGCCTTGATTTGTAAAGGCAATTTTTTTTCTTTACATTATTTCAAAATTTTACCCCTACCTATCTATTAAGTGCAGTTACCATACTTGACGTCATATAAGATGTACCCCCATTTCAGCAGGTCAGATTCAGAAAAAAAAGTTTTTTGTGTATTTAAGCATATATTGTTTTTTCTTCACCACCATATGCTCCTGTTAACCTTAATTATAACAATACCAGCAATAAAATAAGGATGCATGGAGTTTAGGGTAGGTAAAAGTACTGAGCATAAGCTGGGTTAGTGAGCATCATAGAGAAGATTAGCCTAGGCCTATGGAAGGTCTCAAACTTCACCTATGATGTATAATACACAGGGCAATTTTTTGAGCCTAAATTTTTGAAAAAGTGTGTCCTATATGCCGTCAAATACGGTAACAAAAGAGTGGCTTTCCGTTTTTAAAATTTTTATTTTGGTTTGTTTTCTTTGTTAATAAGTGATTATTATTGAAAGGGAACAGTTACTTCAAACCATATAATTGCTTACAAATTATTGCTCTGAATCTTTGAGATGAGGCTTGATAATTAATTTGGATTATTTGGACTATTGTTCTCATCTATATTGTTATCCACACAACGTTTCTGCTGATGTACTCTTCGGTCTTCTTCAGGTATTTCTTGTCAGATTCTGGAACTTTCTTGTTGAACTTGAATGCCTTCATATCATAATCAGGAGCCTTCATGGAACTTTAAACTGAACCCTTTATTCAATCCATTTTGAATTGTTCAATTGGACACATGGCCTAATGGATATAGGTATTGTATTAATACAGTTCTAAGTGACAGTTATTTCTGGCCTGCAGATTTAATCCTGGCTAAGGGTGACAGTAATATAGAATAATCTACCCCCACAGATTGAATAAAGGGTTTGGTTCAACGTTCTGTGAAGGTTCCCGATTATGACATGAAGGCTCCTGAGTACTATTGAAATAAGTCAGTTAGTCAGTCAACAATTGGTTTGAGCAATGTGACTGGCCAAGCACAACTGCACCAGTGTCAAGACAACTGGTATTTATGGGAATTCAGAACAGTCCACTCATGCATTTGGGTGAGTCCATTCCCTGAGTCCTGATTGGCTGCTTGGTTTGTAGGGTCCTCTGAGGCTCCATAAATCCTGCCACTTTTCAGTGGTCTTTACGGCATCTCAGAATCGTATTCAGTTATGACTGCCGTCTTGTCTTGCCAATTCGACGGTAATTGGACTTAGTATTCTATAAGTACGAAGAGAAGTTTCCCAAGCTTGAGATTGTTTCCGAGTCCAACAAAAAATACTGGAAGATGGTCGGAGGGCACATCAACCGAAACATTGTGTAGATAGCAATAAAGATGAGGACAATTGTCTGAATAATACAAATAATGCTTACAAATTAAGTGTATTAGTTTGTTGGTTGAATTTACAGCATTTTTTATGTCAAAGATGTTTTTGTTTTATTCATTTTTAATGTGCACTCAAATCCTTTTTAAACACATTCTTTAAACTTATCTTTTTATCTATTTAACCCATAGATGGGACTCTAACAGGTACTACCACTCCAGGTCACAGTGTACCTCGAAGTAATAGCAATGAAGGAGTACTCCACACTCCCCAAAGCTCCAGAATTGGAACCTCACCAGTAAATGTAGTTTAACGTCATACTTGGGACATTAAGACCTTCAGCCACAGCCTTCTAGCACATATATGATAAAAGGGTTGGCGGTTTGCCACAAGAGCAATACAGTCAGGACAATCATATTTGGGCTAGGGCTTTAAATGATCAGGATTGATCGGAAGGGGCCTTTCCAACTGTCCATCTAGCCCAAGTAAGGGCCAAGGTTGATTGTTGCATGTCCTGGACTGCACAGCCACCAAGATTCTATCCTTAAGTATCCATAGCATCCATGACCAACAAGTGACTCCATCAGGGTGAGGGGGGTTTCTTACCCCTCTGCAGAGGTACAGTTGGTGTATTGTTCAGTCCCAGCCAACTAGGCTAATTTGTATCAGATAGGAATATTTGAAAACATACTTGTGTATAAATTATGTATTAAGAGTAGTTACTTGAAGCTATAAGTGTTAATAAGTGATTATTACTGAATAGAAAGAGTTACTTGAAACTAGATAATTATTTGAAAAAAAAAGATTGACTTTAGTATTAATTAACTCAATAAGAGTTTACATACTGTAAAACCAACCACCAGAGAAAATAAATGGGTCTTTTTAAAAACAAATCTATTATTTTACCTTCAACTTAATGAGATTTGTTTTATTCATGATTTATACAAAATTTCCAGGTTGGACTCTTTAATGTTGGTATGACAACCCATCTAAGAAGGAAAACTTTAAATTCAAAACAGTTAAAACTACACTTTAAATTGACCTTGTGTCACATCCTGCTCATGCAGATGGTTGATAAATACATATACAAAATTCCCAGTACTTTTCCAGTTCTAAAATACAAGTTGCTGAGAGTGATCATGGGCAGATCTCATAACACATTTTCTTCTATCTCTTCTATCATCTGAAATCAAACTTTCACGTGGACTAAATTTTTGAAGCAAAAATAGGCCACAAGGACCAAATCTGAAATGAACAAATTTTCTGGTGGACTACATAGGGGCTAGTTTAGCTCAGTCAGTAGAGCATTCAACTAGGAATCACAAGGTTCCAGGTTCGATACCAGCCCTTGCCAACTCGGCGTATAAGTAGCACAGGGATCTGTGTGGTAAAGTGAGGAGCTGATGGTAGGTGTGGCGTTCCACCACAGACACTAAAATAATCTCCTTGGTCTAGTGCTAGTGAAAAGGGGATAGACTCCCTTGCTGATTGGCTGATACCAACATAAGGCCACCCAACAACTTTACATCTTTTGAAGCAAAATTAGGCTACAAGGACCAAATCCAGTGATTAGAGTGGCACCGGTGGCTAAGAACCAGTTGAATTAACCATCAAGCAAAATAAGTACATTCTTAGGGTACCAAGGGAAGTGGGGGTGTCACTGAGATTTTCCATCATTGAATTTACCATGGAGCATATAGTGCAGTTGAACCAATGTCCCCAAAAGTCTGCTGAAATTATTTCTATTATTTATAGTAGATGTATTGCATTTTATCAATTTAGAGAATCTGATCAAAAATTCTGCAATTTTCCTCTTTATTTATATTTTTCAAATATAAATAAAGTAAAAGCACATTCTATCTTAAATGAAATAATCAAATAGATTTTAAATTGGTAAGTTGTATCCATGAACAAAGAAATTATCAATGACATTTTGGAGATCATTTTTTAACTTGGTTAAAAAAACAAAAAGTGAATTGGACACTCTAATTTCAACAATGTTTTGTTTTTTATATGAAAAATCAAAGACACTGCTACATTACATTTTTCTCATGAGCATGCTATAGTATCTCACTGATACTGTTTTCAAAGTCCAGTTTCTTTTTGGACATATCTCTAGCATTTATCTCTCTCTCTCTCTCTCTCTCTCTCTATATATATATATATATATATATATATATATATTATATAGGGTCATCCACAGACACGTGTTTCAACTTATCAAGTCTCTTCAGTGTGGCGAGACATTTTGTAAGCTACCTACAGCCGGAATTGAAATCCGATCGGTTGGGTGTTAGTCCGGCACCTTAACCATTAGGCTGTCTTCACTTACAGAATGGGAAGGGGATTTTAACTGTTTTAATACACACATCGCTTTGTGTGTAAAGGTAGTCACAGAGTGCTCCATTCCTTATATATATATATATCTTTACTTTCTAGTTTGTGAGAAATTATAAATACATACATTCATGTGTTTGTATAATGATTGTTATTACCATATATTCATCTTGTAAAACAACTATAATAACATAACAGCTAATGATGATACAGGGTGTGGCAGAAATACCTCCCACCTGTGAGGTGCAAGTGAACTCAGTCAAGTGGCAATGGTAACTCCATGTAGACAGCTCAACCCTTAACAGTATTGATTTTCTATCCTGAACAGCCTCTTTCCAATATGTAATATGAAATGAGCATGAAGAGTTCTCTGTGTAGCTATTACAAATTCAAATGTTTCAATAGAAAATGCAAGGTATGCCCTGGTCCTAGTCATGACTATAACTGATCATATCTGAAAAAAACAAAACATAGTAAGACATTTGCTAGATGGATCTACCACTATCATTTGCCTAAGTTCACTTGCACCACACAGGTCACAGTTTAAAAGTATATAGGAGAATTATTTATTATATAGAATATATTTTTTATAAAATATCTTAAGTAAAAACATTTTTCACACAGAGTCAATACCTCCAAGATGTATTTCAGTCTTTAAAAATATATTTTCTCTACACAATTAAGTCAGTACTTTTAAAGGCCAAATAATCATTTTCAAATATGAATTCATTAATAATTGATATTTTGGACTGTTGTTCTCATTTTTATTATGTATAAAACACACTGTTCAGGCCACTGTAACCTCAGGCTCTGTTTTAGATGTTTTTTATTTATCATTTTAATTATCTTAAAAAATAGTCATCTTCAGTTGATTTCAAATGCAGCTTAATCTTCTGAAGATAACTTATTTTAAGGTAATTAAAATAATGAATAAAAAACATCTAAAACCCAGCCTGAGGTTACAGTGGCCTGAGCGTAGATTTGTATGCAATAAAGATGAAGACAAGAGTCCAAAATGTCATAATTATTCATATCAAACCTCATTTCATAAATACACATACTAATATACGAATTCATTACTTTCTTTGAAGATATTTTATTAACATTCAAAATTTATTTAATATGCACCAGCAGCCCAAAGTTATTTTAGTAACTTTCCTCTCTCTCTCTCTCTCTCTCTCTCTCTCTCTATATATATATATATATATAGTGTGTGTGTGTTAGACAGGAATTGCTTCATTCTAAGTTAGAGCATTTTAAGTATATTATTATAATAAAAATTTCACTATGATGTGCCAGATATATGTGGGTTGCAGTTACACACACACACAAAAACATAATTTGAATTCATATATTTTCAACCCTCTCTGACTGTCTGTCTGTCTGTCTCTCTCTCTCTCTCTCTCTCTATATATATATATATATATATATATATATATATATAGTGTGTGATGTAATGCAATAATTACCAGTATGGAAAATGCTAGCTGAACTCAAATTCTCACCAAGATTGTTTACGTTCAGTTCCATCTAATGCTCTTAAGAAAGATCTGAAACCATTCATTTTACTCCTCCAACAATGGATAAAATATTTGGGTATATTGGGATCTCTGGTCTTCATATAGCAACCATTATAAGAGAAAGACAAACCCAAATTTAAATCCTCTGCTAATGTATCATGATCCTATAAAAATAAAAAGATAGTTAAAAATTTTAAAAAGTAAATTTGAAATGAATTATCTATAGTTATCTAGCTGAAAATAGTCAATAGGTTTCTTTTCAAAATATCTCAGAACAAAGAAATTCCAAAATTTGTTTAAGAAACCTTATAAATATAATAGCATTAAATAATGGATTTTCCCATATTTTCATTGAATTTGATGCAAAATAGGATTTTTTAAAGAAGAATTGGAAGATTGTTTTAGCCTAATTGATCTGAGAACATTTATTCTTTTATTTCATTTTATTTCATAATTACACTAAATTATCTTTTTTGTATAATTATTTTAAAATTATTTTTAGAAATATGCCAGTATTTTTGGAAATATTAAGCTATGAATATCTTAAAATAGTAATTCTTGGACTCATTATAAAATTACAGCATTCTTTAGTTTATTGCTCTAATAATTTCTGTTTCATCAATTCTTTATATTTTTAGTTTGTTGATGCAAACTGATTTTTATGACATCTTTGCAATTCAGGAATACATCACAAAATAAACCATTTTCAAGTATTTAATTAAATACTAGACAAAACATGACTAGTTAGGTCACCCATTGAGCTCTTGGTAGATAATTGAGATTAGGGAAAGTGAGTTTGAAAAGCGAATTAAATTTCTTTAAATGAATATGGCTGGACAAAACATTAAAATCATTTTGTAAGATTTCTAACAAAGAGAAGGTTTGACCTAATTTAAGCTACAGGTTGCTGCTCATGAAATTTGACACACAAATATATTTCAAATTCTCCGATCTCTCTCTTCTCTCTCTCTCTATTCTCCCAGAGAAACTAGCATATATAACAAGAAGGTAATCAAGAGATACATAGAGAAGGTGAAAGTGACAAGCAGAATGTCAAGTGAGAGGCAGGTCAGTGTTTGACTTATTTACAAATTACGACTGGTATTTAGCCACAAACAGGAACTATGATTTCCTAGCCTCTTTTAATGCAGGTAGTCAACGAGTTAACATGGTCTAGGCGCCTGCTGCCTCTAACTACCTTAGGTGAGGGGCTTAGTCCCCAAACCAGCTACCAGTAAGTGACATTCCCTATGACACAAGTTGTATGCTCATTTCCTCATAATACGTTTATGTATCTGTTTTGTATATCTTTGTCATGTATGTGTATCTCCGTCACTTACAGAATAGATATGTTACCGTTTTCACACCTTTGTCAGAATGTTTTTTATGTATACTCATGTTCCCATGTTGGGAGGTTACTTTAAGCCTATAAACGTTAATATAACACCCCTAGATGTTATAGTTAAAAAGTCTGGTGTGCTTTACTATATACCTTGTGTAAATTTACAAAGGTTGAACCGCTGCTTTTTACTCAAATATCTAATATGAAATATACTTTAGAAAATTCTAATTCTATACAAGATTTGACTTTATATAACGTATTCTGCAAAATTTACCTCAAAATAGAAAATATTCTGCAAAATTTATCTAAAAAAAAAAAAAATATTTCAAATACTTTTTCTTGTCTCTTCTCCTCGGTGAAAAAAGAAATCTTTTCACAAATACAAAGGTTGTCTTCTAGTGAGTGACAAATATTTCTCCCTGATTTTATTCTAGAGTAAACTTTGGAAATAATTTTCATTCCTCTAAGATTATAATTGGATCTCATCAAGTGTAACTTCTTATGTCTTTGTGCATTTTCATTCTCTAATGCCATCTTTCATGCAAGAGTTGATGTTTTGGAATTCCTACAACACCAACAAAACAAACACATTAGCTGAATGTGCATGCACACATAACAAGCATTTAGAGTGTGGATGAGGTGTGTCTGATCATATAACAACAAAAACCATTAATGAAGTAGTTAATTGAGCCTATTCATCCAATTCGTTTGATTTCGTGCCACCTTTCGTAATCTCAATGCATTTTTCTTTTTTTTTCTTTTTTTTTTTTTTAATTCAATTTTTCTTTTTATTCTGGAAATCTTTTCTTTAGATTTTCTTTCTTTTTTTTTTGTTTACTTCATTTTGTTGTGGATCAACATCCAGTTTTTACCTTAATTGTCTGATACTTTTTCTTCTTCAACTCAAATATCTACGTACACATAAGTTTCAGATGTGGGTGTGCACTCTGGCAGTGATAATATTGAAGCTTTTTATTTAGGTAGGAATAAGTAAAGTCGTCGGGGTGGCCTAAAGTCAGTGATAATCTTGAAGCTTTTTATTTAGGTAGGAATAAGTAAAGTTGTCGGGGTGGCCTAAAGTCAGTATCAGTCAATCAGTGAGGGAGTCTATCACCTGTTCACTAGTGCTAGACTAAGGATATTACTTTAGCATCTGAAGTGGAGCATCACACCTACTATCAACTCCTTACATTACCACACAGATCCCTGTGCTACTCATACGCTGAGTTGGTGAGGACCGGTATCGAACTAGGAACCTTGTGGTTTCTAGCTGAACACTCTACCGACTGAGCTAAAAAGGATCCTAATTAGCATTTTATAGTAGTCTCAATTATATTGAGAATTTGGATTATTAAAAAATGGAATTCAATACAAACACAGACCCCACAAAATTATAATTGAGTTTCAAACTGGACTGGAAATTTGTTCATTCTCTAAGTTAAATCAATTTAAGTGTAATAGTCTAATAATGATCTTATTATGATACAATATTATTGGGTCAAAGTTACATGCATACTTACATACTTGTGGATAGAGCATCCCATCACGGTGTAATGGTTAGCATGCTAGTCTCAAAGATCCATTACTACTAAATAGAGTTTGATCCTCGTTAGATGTCTCATATTTGTGACCTTGTATCACATCCTACCAAAAGTAAACAAGTTGGGTAAATACCGACATACATCTCGGTATAACAGTCAACTGAAAAGTAATCAGAGCTTTAATTTGCATTGTATGCAGCTTTTTTAATTGATTACATCTGATTTACGTCAAAAACCATGTTACATCATGGCTTTTGGTACCAATTAATTATGTAGGACAGGATATGACTATACATTAATTCCCATATATGGTTATATGTTGTTTGTCTGGATAGACTCCTCTCATAAACTTTAAGAATTAGTCAATTGGTCCTTTAAGTGGAATTTCAGTCTCAGACGACAATAACATAGTTTTTGTGCCCCTGATGTTACAGTGTCTCCTGTGACTGTGAAGTCCGATGTTCGAAAAACATTTTCGACCACAGATGTTGTATGTGAAGGCTGTCCCTGAAGATGTTGATGTGTCGGTGCTTTGTTGCTGCTGCTTTCTTCTGGACCTCTTAGCTTCATGGTGTTGTGCCAGGGTGACTTCAGACATGAACAGTCTGCTATGTTTGTGATTTGTCTGGATAGACTTCTCTCATAAACTTTAAGATTTTGTCAATTGGTACTTATGAATATGTTAATACAGCTAAGAAAAAATAAAAAGGTAGAGAGCAATGAAGATTATACTAAAATTGGTTCACACAAATACTCCCTATTTGAAAAGTGAATTAAAGAAAGAAAAAAACGAGGGGGTTATTTCCTATAACTCCAACCTAAAAAAGGGGAACCACTCTGAATGAATTTTATCTGTTAATTAATCTACCCATTATTCTCCCATTAAACTAACCCTAACTCTCACCCTAAATCCTAACTCATCTTCTTTTTTTTCCTAGTAGATCAATAAATAAATAGATAATTTATAAAATTCATTCAGAGTGGTTCCCCTTTTTTAGGTTGGAGTTATAAGAAATAACCAACGAGGGTATGAATGATAGATAGAAAAAGTAATTTAGGGAATGATTTTGTTTACCCATACACACACACTCACAGACTACTCATTGATTTTAAAACAATTAAAAAGTGAGTGTTTTAAAACAATTAAAAATGTGAGTGTTTTAAAACAATTAAAAATGTGATAAAGCTACACCATAGCTGAAAAAATTGTATATGAAGGATGGATTAAAAAGAAATAGAAGAATAAAATATTAGAAAGAAGAATTAATTGTTAAGTTTAAATGTTTTGCAGAAAAATTGGGGGCAGGGGGTAAGAAGAAAAGAAAAGAGGAAAAGGAAATGGATTATTTTTTTTTTAAACTGTCTAATATCATTTAGTTTATTTTCTAAAAGCTTCAACTCATAGAAATTCAGATATATCCATGAATCTTTTTACATATAGTAACGAGCTAGCTATATATATATATATATATATATATATATATATATATATATATATATATATATGAAGAAAAGGAAGTGAATCTTCTTTTTTCAAACTCCAAATTTTAAACAGACTGATAAACAAGGACTATCACTCGCTTTTCTCGTTGTTCTGTGATAAAAAATTTCTTATTACCTTCCATATACCAACAAATGCCCTGAAGATGATCTAATTAATAGATCAAAACACTGCAGCATCGGCCAATAAACTCACCACTTAACTCATTTAAACCTGTGTTTTTTCAATTTTTCTTAATATACTACATATATATGTATATATGATTTTATATGAAAATAGTGACTTACCGGTGAAATTGGTCACAATGGTCAGTTGATACAAGTTTCACAATGATAAGACAGCGATATAACAAATATAAAGTGCTCAATACGTAAGTAGAGCAAATTTATTATTATAATGGTATATACAGGAATAACCTACTCGATTTTCACCATAAGGATCTTCAGGGTTAAATCCACTGAATTAATCAAGATATTGATTAATTGCAGCTGATAGTATGCGTGTATTTTGTGGTTATCAAAATTTGCTGCTAAAACCATTTTAAATCAGTCAAATACAGTGCTCAATGTAGAAAAAATGCAGAGCTATATCATGATATTTTCAATATTAAAATGAAATAAACTGTAAAAACTCAAGACTCTGATTGACCAACCTTCATTAGTTTGTATCAACACTGTTAAAGTTCATTGAATTATGAACTTCAGATAGTTGAACTCAGTCTGGAATTTTTACCCTATTTTCTCTTATAGTTGAAAATATAATGCTCATTTGCTAATGAAAATATCTTGCCCAGCCTATAAACTTTTCAGCCAACCCTCTTGTGAATATCCTCAAATATATACAAAGGTTGGCTGAAATTTGAGGTTTATTTTCTTATTTGTCTCCCTTGTGGTCTATACAGTTCTTTCATTGGTTCTGCAATGCTTATTGGTCAATAAAATCATCAACACCAGAAATGGAATTTTCAACCTACAAACCTTTCCACCCACCCTCATATATACCCCCACACAGACTTATATATTGGTTTGAAAACTATGTAGATGAGAAACTGTCATTTACCAAGCACCACTGACTTCATGTCTTCACTAACTTTATATATATATTATATATATATATATTCACTCTGGTGAGAGTAGTTACATAAAACCCAGAGTAAATGAAGGAGCAATTTAAGATTATAATTTAAAATCCCTTTTAGCATCCCTTTGATATATATTATTATGGGAATTTCTTTTTCTTACTTTTTAAAAACGTTTCACTCTGACAAATGCACCACTGCATGAAACCCAGGGTCACATAAAATCCCATGTAATATATATATATAAATAAGCTCTATCATTGATATTGAGCACTTTATTAATAATACCACAAAAACTTGACATACCATTAACTCACCAAATGAGTTAGCAATAACCATATATTATTACAATATATATATATATTTAGGGAGGATTGTGTTTACATAGAATTTGTCTAAGAAAATGTAAATCTGTTAATATCTATTTTTAAGATGAATGTTTACCTAAACTTATTTCGACATAAATCTGTCTGCTGGTAATTTATTCATGAGATTATTTGTTTGAAACCGAATAAAATCCTCGTTTTACAATCCTCTGACACACATACAAAAATATCATCTCATTCACATCTCATCATCTCTTACCCAGTAGAGATATACAATAGCCGAGTTTGTATTCATTAACAATCTAGCAACCTGTTTGCTTCCATCAGTTACCTCCCCCTGCTTGCATTAGAAACAGCTCCAACAAAAACGGAAATTATCTGTTGCATACTAGAGATGTTTGCTTTCATTTTGACAAATGGTTCCGGATATTGGAGTATTAATAGCCATCGTCTTTCAGGGTGAATGGTTCTCTAAAAGACAGATGACATGCTTTAGTATAATTTAACTAAAAGTGTAACAATGAAGATGGTGTTGTTAAAGGAAGCCAAATTATTTTGAGTTCATTTTTTATTTATGCTTCATTGATTGTTTATGTCAAATATTATTTGCCAGATGTCATCATTTGTACTTTAGAATTTCATAATTATTTTCTATTTCATAATGTCCATGTTTTATATGAACAGCCATTTTGTAAATACTTTGATTGTAGGCATTAGATCATTTTATTTCTTTAGAATAGATTTCAGGTCATTCTTTGGATGTATATTTATCTAAAATTCCTTTCAACTATAAAAAAATGTCTAAGGTAGGTGGGTTGTCTCCCTTGGTCGATGTACCCCTTTTCAAACCAACAGTCACAGGCCCACAAATTTTTGGTGTCATCAATTGAAGCTAAAAATCTTCCTCTCTTTGAACCAGCATCTCTTGGAGTCTGAAGTAAAAATCGTCACTCCTAATAATTCAGTAGAGATAGAAAAAGGGCTGTTGTAAGTACAATAACTTTACATAAACATTCTAAGGACTTGGTTAAGTGGACTTGTTTACTTTTATATTTATATAATTTGATACTGGCCGCAAACTATACTATATTTTGCAACAGAAATTATTACAGGTATATTTTCTTGTATGTATAGATATAATAATACAGTGTTATTTGAAATTCCAAATTGTTGTGTTCATGTATTTCCAGTTTCAAACTCTCGTTAATTCCACATTTGTGTTGCATAATCTATGTGGTGGCATAGATTATTGGCAACCCCCTGTATTTCTGCAGGGATGGTCCCTTTCATATCATGGGCAACCCTTTCCATGGAATATTACAGGTAAGGCAGAAAAGCCTGTGAATCAATTGAAGTCACGTGAGAGCTAATTAACCCATCAGTACCAGCTCGGACATCAGGCAAGAAGTATGTCTTGCCTTAGCTGGGGCTAACTTGCACACGCGCACTGTGTTTAGTTAGTTTTAGTTAAGAATAAGAGTTTAAAGAAATAACATGGTGTTGTTGGTTGATGCATGTCTTGGCAAAACAACTGACCAAGAAGAAGAAAATGAATCAAAGAAGAACAACCAACAAGATAGAAGTCAAAGCTAGATGATTGAATGGCCAAACAAGCAAAGAAGTAAGTAATGCAATTATGCATCTCATCTCTCTGTCTGCCTGTCTATCTCTCTCCCTCTCTCAGTAAAAGAACACTTGTGTATATACTCACAACATGAGTGAGTATACAACATTTGCAGCTTAAATCAGATCAATATGATAACAATAATGTGATTGCTAAGGACTATGACCTCTACTAGTCTATAAAACCTAACCATGGCTATTAATAATGAGAGACTATATAAATTGTGAGGTAAAACTTGCAAATCATACTCAAAATCCCATGATATAACTGGGTGACCCAGAAAAACAGAACCCAAATTATTTATCTATTTTCCCATTAAAGTAACCCTAAACCCCAACCCTAATGAGAGACTGTATAAACTGTGATAGGTGATTAATAAGTAAGGTCCCTTACCACATGGTGTCACAAATAACCAAGATAGAAACATGTTTGGACATATATTTGTTAATAAAGTTCTTTGTAAATTTTCTTAGTGACCGTTTGCTGTGTAGCAGCATTGAGTATATATTTACCAAACCCCACACACATGGACAGGATGTGACACAAAATTATTTTTTTTTAAGTGGAATACAGCTAATTTGAATTTAGTTTTCCTTCTAGATCAATTGTTTTACCATCTGATAATATCTAATTGTGAGTTGAGTAAACTGTGAGTGGGCCAAAATGTTCTAGATTTCTATTTCAAGGGAAATGAGTAAATAGCCAGAATTTCAAAATGTCGGCCACTTCATGATCAAGTCACATGATCTATCTATACTGCTTTATTCATTCACATAGAAATATCAACAGCAGTTTGTTTTTAGTATTTTTTTTTTTTTTTTTGGTTAGAACGTGTGGCTTTCAAAGTGAATGTGCGAATCTCTGACATTCATTATATACAATTTTACCTATTTTACTCATAGCTACCTACCTCACCTGTATAAAATGGTTGTAGAAATGGTTTCTTATATTTACCAATGGCATTAGCACAGATTGAAATGCAAACAGCCTCATTCAGGATTTGATCTTGGCTCACCAGGTCCATTTCCTCCAATAATAACTGTTACACCACACACACCTTTTGTAACAGCATTGAGTAATAGCATTTTTTTGTTATTTCCTATAAGTCTAACATAAATAAAGGGAACCACTCTTGACTGATAAATTATTTATTTATTTTCCCATTAAACTAACCCTAGCCCTAACCCTAACCCCGTCTTCTTTTTTCCTAGTAGATCAATAAATGAATAAATAAATTATCAGTCAAGAGTGGTTCTCCTTTGATCATGTTAGACTTATAGGAAATAACCATTTTTTTTTAGTCATGAGTATGATGTCTGAGTTAAAGATAAAGAAGTAATTGGTGATAGAAGTTTTGGTATGAGAAGGTTTCATTCCAATTGACATTCACAATGTATAAAAGCAATTTATGGAGATAGGTGAATGGATATGAAAAATGTCTACTATATTGCATTCAATATGCTAAAAGATTCAGTAAAAGCAAGATTGAGTTTGAGAAGCAAAGACCAAAATGACCAATTTTAGTGATGCACAAAGAGATTCAAAGATGTGTGAATACTATGATTGAAGAAAATCTGTGAATTATGTAAGATAAGGTATTTTGAATCCTTGCAAGCATTCTAACAATATATCCATAGATTTTCTGGCAATATCTGCTATTTTTACATAATGGATAGGCATAGCTTATCATTTTTGTAAGGAATTGTAATGTAGATTTTAGAATTAACATAACACAGTGGGAAATCACTGATATTTTGATAACAGATCTTGAACCCATAATCATCTGGTGTGAGGTTCTGATTGGGTCAGAGAGTCAAGTGAGCAGGCAACTCTGGGAAAGTAGAATTAGAACTAGCAGAGTTGAGGTTAATATCCCCATGGGTCCATACATGTATTTACATCTCTGCCTCTCCCACGTGCATGTGGCAAAGAATGTATTAGGAATTGGGGTAATGAAAAGGTTTACACAAGAAAATGTCTCCATGTTTACAAGATTAAAGAACAAATATGGAACACAGAAAGAGAGAGAGAGAGAGAATCCACAGCAGAAGGAAAGAGATGTCAATAAAAAGCAGATACCTGGCATGAAAGAGAAGAACCCAGATACAGCCTGATGGAATAGCAAAGACAAAAAAGCAGACATTAAAAGAACTTAAGAAGAGTATACAACACAAGTCTTAGGAAATTGACTTTTCACCCTGAGTTCAAATCCTCAACAAAGTAAATAGTAGGGCAGACTGGGTTCTTTAACCTTGGCTAGGTAACCAGTCTAGGAGAAGGACAACTCTGGATTCAAACCTATTAAACACCACTTACAAAATTGATCTTGTGTCACATCCTGCCCATGTTGAGGGGTTGGTAATATATATACAACACAAAGAAGCTTCACTAATAACTTAATGAATGATTAAAGGATTTTAAAACCTTTGTTATTCAGAAGTAGCTTCACTCATCCAATGAACAAAAGTTGGCAAATATCACTGTACCTTTTATTTATACAGAACATACAGACTTCGTTGTAAGCTCTTCCAGTCTAACACCCAGTTCATAAACTTTTGCCTACTGACTATAAAATGTACGTTTCTTTTATTTACTTAACATGTATAAGCTAAATGTCTCTAAGTTGGTAGACTGATGTCTTTACATTTATTGTACAAATCTTTCTGTGTACTGAATCATAGTATTCATACAAAAGGCAGATTTGTATTTAAAAAATGCAGAAAGTTTATTACTCACTACAATGGCTTTTCAATGAACATACATATTTTGCTTGTATTGTATTATGAAATCTATCAAAGAAGACACACCTGCAGAGAGATTTGAAAACAAGGCAGCAAAAGACAAAACTGATGTCACAATGCAGCACACATCAGATCAAAAGAAGAAAGCAGCTTGCAGAGACAAAAGTCAAATACAACAAAAGGCCTCATCTACAGGAGTAAAAAAAAAAAACATACAAACTAAAGATTCGGTTAAATCCTACTTAACAGACATAAATTCCACCATTATATGTCACCCTGTTGAAAGAAAAAAAATACTAAAAATCAAGGAATTAACCGAATTTAATGAAATTTTCCTCCAGCTGGGATGGAAACCCAGACTTCTTAACCACTTGGCCATCAGCACCTATAGACTGGAATGAGTATTTTAACTAATAAATAAATACATATGTGTATATGTAAAAGCTACCAGAGAGTGCTCTATCCGTTTTATAGAGGTGCATTGCCTTTAAGCATAGTCATCGGTCATTAGCGAAATCCCCTCCAAAGTGTTCAACCCAACAGTGGTGGAGAGCATATATATATATATATATATATATATATATATATATAAATGTGTGTATGTAATGTGTTTGTGTGTGCATGTAACTATAACACAACAAAAAATGGCACATCATAGTGAGACTTTTATCAGAGCAATACCATTAAAATCCTCTGAGAGAATAAAGAAATGTTCATTCCAATTTCAACTAAATCTTGAAATACAAATAAAGTGAGTAGTTAAATGAGTCCCTTTCTTAATCACTCTCCTATCTCTCTCTTAATCACACAAAGAAACTAACATATATAACAAGGAGGTAATCAAGATATACATAGAGAGGGGATAGTGATAGGTAGAATGTTAAGTGAGGGACAGGTCAGTTTTTGACTTAATTGTAAATTATGACTAATTAGAACCAATTAAGATGGATTTTTTCAAACATAACTCAATCCTAAAACTAAGTAATAATATAGTATAACTTTCATGTAATTAAACTAAACAATGAAAAGGCCTTTAGGAAACAAAAATTGATTCGCTTTAGAATAATAATAATAATATATATATATATATATATATATATATATATATATATATATATATATATATATGATTTTACATGAAAATGGTGACTTACTTGTGAAATTGGTCACAATGGTTAGTTGATGCAATTTTCACAATAAGACAGTGATATAACATATAAAGTGCTCAGTATGTGAGTAGAGTAAATTTATTATAATGGTATACACAGTAATAACCTACTCGAGTTTCACCATAAGGATCTTCAGGGTTAAATTCACTGAATTAATCAAGATATTGATTAATTACAGCCGATTGCACACATGTATTATGTGATTGCCACAAAATACATGCATGCAATTGGCTGTAATAATGAATATCTTGATTAATTTGGTGGATTTAACCCTGAAGATCCTTATGGTGAAACTCGAGTAGTTATTCCTGTGTATATCATTATAATATATATATATATGTGTGTGTGTGTGTGTGGGCACATGTAACCATAACTTTATCAGAGCAATACACTTAAAAATCCTCTTAGAGAATCAAACAATGTTCATTCCAATTTCAAGTAAATAATAATTCTATTGAGTCAATATTATTTAAATTTTCAATTTAATTGTTTATTAGAATCCTTCATTTTTTTTAAAAATAGAAGCATCAATATCATTCTGAACTGTTGTTAAAATGGCAAACCAACATGTTCATAAATTGGCAACTCTTTTACTAAAGTAATAGACGATCTGTTGATAAGAGGTGAAGTTTATCAAAAAGCTGGAATAGACTTGTGTATTATCTTTAATAAAATATGTCTACAAGAAATTTTAAATGGTGTATATATATATATATATGTGTGTGTGTGTGTGTGTGTAGAACAAAGCAAAGTGGTCTTAAATGAATGGAACTATTTTATTAATGCTATTCTGTGTTTCCTACTGAGTAGGAAGTTCTCATCAGATTTACTGATTGTGATTGCCAACTCGAGCTGAATGGACAACAACCGAGAGAGGCAGACAGAAAGGGTAAAAAAAAAAAGAGAATGAATTGAGAACGGACAGGTATGGACAAGAGCTGACAAACAGGGGTAAAGTTGCCAAGGTGATGAAGATGCTGCCAGTAGAAACTTGAGTCTGCAAGCAAGCTCAGAGATAACCCAGCTAAATGCAAACTTCATTTTAGTGTGTGCCTGCCAAAGGGTGAATGAAAAGTCAATCAAATTATCCATTCTTGCTGTTTTGCTTATGAAAAAAAAAAAAAGATAAAAGACTAAAGATTCCCAAAGAAAGAAAATTGCTTAATCAGGATCTTCTGAACAAGTTTTCTGTGTTATTTGAGGATAAGAAAGAAATGGAAGAAATCTTCTCTATGCTTTTTTGGACATGCCAACCTTGTTACCATTATTGTCCAAGAAATGCATTCTGAATTCAATTCTGATAACCAGGAATGCAGATAACAAGGCAAAGTGCAAAAGAAATGGACTATGCTCAGGTGTTTACCATTAAAGGTATGAACATTGTTATACAACTTATGTAAATGAGAAGAATTTATGTTCACAATATTTGTTTACTAGTTCTGTGAATAAATTAAGTTTTTTATCATAGAACTAAATATATATGGATAGAAAGTTTGATTCAAACAGGTGTATATGAACAAACTTATGCAGTATTGTTCCTAGATAAATACACACCTAACAATTTTTTAAAATTCTTCTAAAACAAAGATAACAAAATTTTATTATTTTACTGGAACATTATAGAATCAAAATGGTATCATTAGCTATTCATTAATAAACTCTACAGCCTTTAAAATATAGGTACAACACATATATATTCGTGCTATTTCGGTTTTGATTACAAAGGTGTTGTACTTTTACGATTGGTTTCAGAGTTTCAATGCTGTAGAGTTTGGCAATAGATAATACCTAATGATATCAATTTTGATAGGATAATGTTTTATAAGAAATATAAAGATTTGGTATCTTTTTGTTTAGAAGAAAATTAACATTTTATAGAAACTTGGGGTGTACTTATTGATGATCAATACTATATATATATACTTCCGTTCCATTATCCATTTCCATCATATATATATATATAAGAAAAAGTCAACGCCTCTGACGACGAATAACACCGAAAAAGTGTTATTCAGAAACCAATGGTAGGACCGACTTTTAAATTGTATTATTAATTATAAATAAATAAATAAATATATATATATATATATATATATATATATATATACTTAGTATAGTTTAGTACAAATGAAATTAATGATTATATACTGCTTATAATGAATTAGTTCATATATATAACAATGTTTATGTTAATAAAGTATAATTCACGGAAGAGTATATAAGGATATTTTAGATAATTTTAAATTATTAGAAATTAGAAATTTCATATAATAATATTATTAATTTTACATTTGTATATAACAGTTTTAAATGATTATAAATTATGAATTCTATTTAATCGTTTTATTTATTGTCATATACTAATTATGTATTTTATGTTATGAATATGAAGCAAAAATGATATTCTGATAATAAAATAATTTTATATTTTCATCTAGATTTTTGAAATAATTATATATAGTGTGCATGTGCATTCGTGTGTATATATATATATATATATATATATATATATGTATTTGTGTATGTGTGCATGTGTATTTGTGTGTGTGTGTATGTATTTGTACATATGTGTGTATTTGTAAATATATATATATATATATATATATATATATATGTGTGTGTGTGTGTGTGTGTGTGTGTGAACTAATACACACACACACAAAAATATATATACTTGTATGTTTATATATATATATATATATATATATAAATACATATTGTTTACTAAGTAAGTAAAATGTTTTTATTTCAATCTGATTACTGTATATATCTGCTGTACCTGATATTAATGAATCAACATATCCTAGAGACAACAGCAGGTGGTTGTGCATTTGAGGTAGCTTGGCAAAATTTCTTAACAAACAAGCCAGGACAGTATTGGATCATTAGTTCACCAAGGTAGGAAAGCTGTGTGTCATGTGCTTGGTGAAGAATACCAGTCAATACAAGGTAAGGTCAATGGCTGGGCATTAAAAGAAACCTTTTCAAAACTTGCTAATTAGTATGCAATGAATATAAGCCGCTTCGTGTCAGAATGATGCTCAGACATATTATGTCTGGTTATCTCTACATGTTGAAGAAATGGTTTCAGGTAAACAAAGGATAGAATTTGGTAATTTTCACCTTTAGTTGTTAAAATTCCTAGCATAAAATTGTGTGTGTGCATTATCTGAAATGAACTTAATTGTTATTAAGAACACATTTTATGATATTTTTGTGTTAAAGCATGCATGTATTGTTTTCGAAACTATTCTAAGATTTGTATATTTCGCACGTAACCATTCAAAATGGCTACCGTCTTGTTTCAAAGTGAAAGTCAGTTGACTAAATTCCTAGCATGAAATTATCTGAAATGAACTTAATTGTTATTAAGAACACATTTTATGATATTTTTGTGTTAAAGTATGCAGTTGTATTGTTTTCGAAGAAGTTTCTAAGATTTGTTTATTTCGCACGGAGATTTTCAAAATAGCTACCGGCTTAGTTCAAAGTGAAAGTCAAGGGAGATTACTCTAATTGACTTATTTGCTAGGAATTTTGACAACTAAAGGTGAAAATTACCTAGAATTTTTAGATTTATATGAAAACAGGATAAATATGAATGATTTGATTCGGCATTAAATAACCTGAAAAGTGTTGATATGCCATAAAACAACCAACTAACCAACCATGAGAGTATTTTCTTCTCAAGTATGTATGTTTTTTGGAAGCCATATTAAACTAATATTTTGAAATTACACTTCTAAAAGAAAGTTAACTTAAATTATTGCAAATAGAATTCAAACATTAAAATGATAAACTCCCCAAGTATTGTGCATTAAGAAAATATGGAGTATGAAGAAGTTTTTTGGTGATGTTTTATGGTTAAAAGGTAGCTGGAATATTCCTGGCTGCATGCTATTAGGGTTTTTTGTTTTAACCCCATCTCTTTGGTGGTCGCACTGAAAAGAAGGAATTTAAGGAATGAAAAAGAAAAGAGACAAAGGCAGGACATAGTTTTATGACTTAGGCTTTAATGATCAAGTCATAGTCGCCTGTAGCAAGGGAATATCCCCTGGCTAGTAGGAGCGACTAGACTCTGTTACGGCCTAAGTTTGAAAGGCCAAGAGATTCTTTTGGGGTCGGGTGACAGTCTTTTTTTGTCAGACATGCACAGAGGGTTCCTTCAGTGAAGGCCCCATAGGCGTTTGTTGGGTCTTTGTTTTTTATTCGAATTCTATTTTCGTTTTATTTTAATTTCCACAAATACAAGTTTGAGTTAAGATGATAAAAAAATAAAAAAATATTGTCTTTCATCTATCACAATTGTTCTATTAGGCAATTAAATATAACTGAGACATTCTATCAATCTATTTATCTATCATTATATAAAAGTCTGCTAAAAATATGGTATGCAACTCCAGATGCATTTTTATTTGTTTCTTTTCTGGATTGACTTAGGCCTTCATCCCTGCAGATGAATTATTTTATTTGCTTTCTCTACAAATTAAACCTCTACTCAAAAATGTTTCCAGATCCCCCCTTCCTCCAAGGAAGGTTTCCTCCTACCCAACAGTAGATGTTTTGGTGCTAATTTCACTTGCTTTCTTCTTTCTGATCAATTTCACTCCAAAAAGTTCTGGATGTCCAGTGTCTGATGCAGTTTATTCTCACCTCCAATACCTTTTGAGGTAAAAGGAGTTCCTATACCAAGTTTCATTAATATTGGCTCACAAACTTTGGAGTCCATAGATAATAAGCAAGCAAGAAAACAAAGAGAATTATCTATAAGATTATTGCTTAGGTAAGAAAATATGAATTAAAAAAATTTGTATCTTTAAACTGATATAATCTTTTAAATTAAAACAAATATTTCTCAA
>CM042166.1:59404044-59424044 GCA_023376005.1 Doryteuthis pealeii
ATTTTGTAAATTTTTTTTCATCTTTCAATAAGTTTGATGATTTTACTTATGATATAAACCCTCTGACATTATATATATATATATACATATAAATTATTTATATATATATATATTATTTATATATTTATAAATATGTATGGATTATGTATATGTAAAGTGATTTCTGCCAAGCGTGACCTGTCCATGCTGGTGTTTGAGACAATGAACTGCATTTGACCTGTCTGCTTCAAGTGACAAGTCAATGGATTGGATGTCTGCTCATTAGCTTATGTGCTGTCTGATGTTTCATCCATTGTCTACTCGGTCTTTTTGCCGTCTGCTGTGGAAGGTTTCTTTAGCTATGCTTAAAATAATCCACTAGATTAATTTAAAATCCCAGACTTTTGTTGGAACATGTTGTTTTTGGAATCACATGATTTGTTTACAACTAAGTCCATGTGGGTTTGATTTTTGCCTCAAAATTAGTACCTCTGTGTCTCTAATTTTTTTTTTTTTTTTTTTTTAGCCCTGATGTAAGATGTACTTTCATTTATCTTATTGTCATGTAGTATCTAAATATTCAGAATGGAATCATGTTTTTCCAGTAATGTCTGACAAAAGCTTGGAGGAGAAAAACAAGATCTCACGGGACCTGTTAATTCAACCTAACATTTGTTAATTACTCTGTTCACCTTGTATCTTTGCTTAGTAAATTTTTTTCCCTATCCTTAATATTTATTGTGTTTCTTCCTATTATTTCTCTGTTAACTCAGATACTTAAATTAAAGGACTTAATTTTTAAATGGTTCAACACACACACACCACACACACACACACACACACATATATATATATATATATATATATATAAGGGCCGGGTTAGCTCAGTCGGTAGAGCGTTCAGCTAGAAACCACAAGGTTCTTGGTTCGATACCGGCCCTTGCCAACTCAGTGTATGAGTAGCACAGGAATCTGTGCGGTAAAGTGAGGAGCTGATGGTAGGTGTGGCGCTCCACCTCAGATGCTAAAATGATCTCCTTGTTCTAGCACAAGTGAAAGGGGGATAGACTCCCTCGCTGTCTGGCTGATACCAACATTAGGCAGCCCCGACAACTTTACTTTTATATATATAGTCATCCACAGACACTGTGTTTCAACATATCCCATCTCTTTAGTGTGGCTAGACATTTGCAGGCTACCTCCAGCTGGGATGAAAACCCAATCAATTTATCATCAGCCATGCTTTTAACTACTCAACTATAATCAGCACCTACAGACTGGGATGAGAATTAACTGATAAATACATATATATGTATATATATAAAGACCACCAGAGAGATTTTCATCAATTTATATATATATATATATATATATATATATATACTAGCAAATATATGCACCCTCCGGGTGCAAGTATTTAAGTTTTAATGTAATAAAATATCGTATTAAATTAGAAAGTCTAATAAGAATGCAGATAAAAAGATTTGAAACAGAGTGGGGGTATAATAGAAAAATAGAAATGAAACTTGCTCTTCCATCACTGCCTTCTTTCATTGCTGAATTTTACTTATTTAACTATTTAGTTAAATTAGGAAATAAAGAATAAAATTACACTTATTTTTTCTTGTTAATGGATTTCATTTAAGATTCAATGGAGATTCATTGGAGAGACTTTTGCTCATATTCATTAAAATAAAACCAAACAGTTAGAAATCAATAATACTAAGCACATATTTAATAAAATCACATTTTTAATATCAATATGCAAATTAGCCTTCCTGCTATTTTTTGTATATATAAATACAATAGCATGTTACTAGTATGTAGATCTGGCCAACGCCAGGGTGGCTATACGAGTTAATAGCGTCGATCTATTAAAGGGCAGAATTGCCCAGTGCCTGATTGATGCCGACGGGATCGACGCAATTTTTCACCTGCCACTCCATGAGCTACGTAATAGGACTTTGTGCATGTAGATATGGACAACACTAATAAAAAGTTGAAGCAATTTTATTAATAATTGAGGTTTAAATATAAATAAAATCATGGAGAATGTGATGTAAATAACTATATTAATTGTGACTCGATTAGTAATATAGTTTCGGTTACAGACAGAAAAACACACAATCTCCATTATAATAAGATATATATATATATATATCAAACATTTTATTTTTCAACAGCTGTTTTACTGTGTTAGTAACTTGATGTTACCAGGTTGAATTTAAAACCTTTATAAACAGTCCTTTTTTTTTGTATTAGTGAAAAAAAAACAAAAGAAAAAGAAAACACCTGCTACACAAGATATATATCTTTTCCCTCAAAGATATATTCAATTTTTTTTTCCTTGATTGGATATAGATTTCCTGTACAATTGCAATACAATAGTCCAGAACAATGTTTATGCATTATCAAATGTGTAAATAGTATTTGTAAATGTTTCTCATTCTTGTAATGTTGTGGCCTCCCCAACAACTTCAGAACCTGGTTATAGCAGCTACTCAAAAGATAGGTAGATTCAAAATGGATCAGTTGATATATAATTGTGAAGAGTGAAGACATATATTTGGGGGCAGGGTGGAACCACCCTCCCCCTTGAGGATGCAATGAATTATAGATGAGCAAAGAATTTTCAGTCAGCAATGAAGAAAACCACCATGCATTTTTTAATATCTTTCTTACTGGTACTAGTACAAAATAAAAAAACACCTTCCGGGCGATGTAAAAATAGATTTTTGAAACATATTGCCTGAGGGGTGAGAGTAAAAGATTCAATATCAGTGAGTTTGTACCCTAAGTAAGTAAAATCATCAAATTCATTAAAGGATTAAAAAATAAAACAATTTGAAATGTAAACTTTAAATATGCATTAAAATAAATCAAACTATATATAGATATATAATACCAGTCATGTATTTATTAAAACTTGTTTTAAAAAACAATGAGGACTGTCTAATGCTGCATGTTCAAATTTTGAGTGTATTTATTCTGTTATGACGATTTTGGGTAATGTGACGTAAGCAGTGATGTAATTTTTGTTACAGACAAAAACTGGAAGCGAATCTCCATTATTAATAGAGATGTATTGACCAACCTCTCCACACGAACAGGATGCAATACAAGGTCAATTTTTTTTAAGCAGAGCTTAACAGATTTGAATTCTGTTTTCCTTCTCCTAGACAAGTTGCTGTATCAAGATTAAAGAGCCCCATCTACACTACTACATACCCATAGCCGGAGGGAGAATTGTTAGATTCATACCTTTCCTGAGCGTATTAGCACCTGGTTAAATTCAACCAGATTTGTCCAGGATTTGAATTCCTGTTGCTGTGTCCATTTCCTGCAATGATAACCATTACACCACAAGCATCTCCTCTGTAGAATAATCATACTAAGTTCCAATTACCGTTGAATTGGTAAGACAAGACAACAAGTAATCATAACTCAATACAGATCTAATCTTGTTGCAATCCTACTGCAGAATGACAGAGTATTTATGAAGCCTCATAACATCATAGAAACCAAGCAGCCAGCCAGAACTCAAGGAATGGAATCACCCAAATACATGAATGGGCTATTCTTGAGTTCCATAATTACCCGTTGTTTTGGGCACTAGTTCAGTTGTGCTTAGCCAGTTGCTGTTGTCCAAACTGACTGACTGACTTTAATATACTCCTGTGAAGAATTTGTAATATTCGAAATAAACATGAGAGGAGAATTTTTTTTGTGTGTGTGTGTGTGAGTGTGTTTTTTTTTTGTTGTTTTTTTTTTATGTGTCTGTCCTTCCCTTCCTAAACAAATGACGTCCTCTTTGTCTATTCATCTCCACAACGTTTTTCAAAAACCTCTGAGAAGACACTATACAACATATTCTTATTTGATTGCTGTGACCAAGGTCTCCATTATATAGGTGCATTGAAAAAAAAACTTTGAGTTATGCATGGAAAGAAAACAAAAAGAGAAGAGAAACATTCTATGGAGGAAACCGGCAGATAAGGCAGGAATCAGGTAAAAAAGGAAAAATGTCTACTCAGCAGGCACATAGATAATAAAAAAGGGGGGGGACAAACGAATTGACATTTATCCATTAAAAACAGAAAAAAAAAGGGTCAGTAGAGTGTACAGCTCAGAATCGGAAGATTCTTGGTTCGATACCGGCCCTCACCAACTCAGCATATGAGTAGCACAGGGATCTGTGTGATAAAGTAAGCATCTGATGGTAGGTGTGGCACTCCACCTCAGATGCTAAAAACAGTCTCCTTGGTCTAGCGCTACTGAAAAGGGGATAGACTCCCTTGCTGTCTGGCTGATACCGACTTTAGGCCACCCCAACGACTTTACTTTTTTTTACATGTATATTCATATATATATGTATATGTGTATATGAATATGAATTTAGATATTTATATTGATGTAAATATGAATGTATATATGCATAGGTTTGTATGTATATCCATATGAATATACATATGTATACATGTGAGTATGAAGGTAAAAGAGTGTGTATGATTATACATATGTCAAGCAATTTTGCTCACACACCAGAGTTCTCAATATAAAACAAAGACTTTCTCTCTTTCTTTCTCTCAACCCCTTCACTCTTTCTCTCTACACTTGATGCACCTTGAAAAGTGAAAAGGGTATAGAATCCCTTGCTGTCTGGCTGATACCGATATTAGGCTGCCCTGACGACTTTACTTTATAGCAAAGGGTGAAGAAGTCAAAAGAAAATGGTGGATGAATAGACAAAACCTTTTTGTTTTTAGCACTCAGTTTTTAAAACAAAAGAATATCATTGAGAATTTAGACTATTTGTGGTGGGCATTTTTTTAAAAAAACGTGTAAGATGAATTTTAATCTGAATCATTTTGGTCTATTTTTGTTTTTTTAATATTCTTTCTTTTTGGGGATTGGAATTCTTCATTGTAAAATTCAATGAATTCATCACCAGTAAAATGGAGACTGAAATTTGTGTCTTGCATTATGTTTAACACAGAGGGAATCCGGTTATTGGTTATAAGAGACAGCCCGGTGATTTTGTGGATTTAAGATATGGATATCTTATGAGCTTTGGTTTGCTCAGATGTCTGAGGGATATTTTTCAAAATGACAGTGAAAATTTTTGGTATGGGATCAAACAAAAGAAGAAGCTTACTAATTTAATTTTTTTTTGTAACTACATACCTACTTAGTAGTAAAGTCAGTGGAGTGGCCTACTGTTGGTATCAGCAAGGGAGTCTATACCCTTTTCACTAGTGCTAGACCAGAGAATTTGTTTTTGCATTTGAGATAGTGCCACACCTACCATCAGCTTCCTCACTTTGCAACACTGATTCGAGCTGCGTTACTCATGTATTGAGTTGGCAAGGGCTGGCATCAAACTCGGAACCTTGTGGTTCCAAGCAGATGCTCTAGTGACTGAGCTAAACCGGCTTTGTACTCAAATATATATTCTCCCTTAACATGATCTTTTTTCTAACTCTACAATTTTAACAACTTTTCACTCATGCCAAATATGTAAATCAGAGAAAATCAGATTACCAAATTAGTACATATATATTAGACGGCTGCAATGTACTGGGTAATCTGGTTAACACGCAATATCAAATGTGTATTCTCCATTTGTAAGTTCATCCGGAAATTAAATAAATTCAATTATGTATAGCACATTAAAGTTGCAAAATCATACATTCATATGTTCTTACTGGCCAAATTGACAAGTCAGAAGAGAAATGCCTTTAAATTGATTGGAAGAAAACATCTAATTAGTTTATATTAATTTGCTGTATTGTTTTGCCATGGATTCATCACTTATGGTGTTAATTAAAGTGGTAAGAATCAAAAGATGAAAAATTAGAGTTTCTTAAGTCACATTTATTGGCACAAATTTACTATTGGCAAATCAGAAACGGAAATTAATCTCACATCTGTAAAAGAAAATAACTGAAACTTTTTATGGGACTTCTCTTTTTTTATTTATTTTTTATTTTTATTTTTGTATCGACAAAGTTATCTTCAGTTGCAACTGAGTTCAGTAAACAGATAAACTGTTTAAACTGACATCTTTTAATGGTGAAATACATGCACTTAAAAACCGCCTTTAGTGGCCATTATGTTATGTCAAATTCTATACAACTCTCATATAGAATCTTAAATATTAAGAATGGAAGCATCTGTTTTTCCTATAAATAACGTCTGACAAAACCTTGGAGGGGAGAAACTATATCTCACGGGATATGTTAATTCAACCAAGCAATTTTTAATTACTCTATTCACCTTATATCTTTGATTAGTAAACCTTTTTACCTATCATAATACTCTTTCTATTATCTGTTAACTTTGATACTCTGTTGGCTGGGGCATTAGAATGCACCAACTGCACCTCTTCAGAGGGTAAGACTCCCCCAATGGGGTCACCTGTTGGTCGTGGGTGGCGACTCATGATGCTTAAGAATAGAACCCAGGTGGATGAGCAGTCCATGACTTGCAAAACTCCACTTCGGCCCTTTCTTGGGCTAGACGGGTGGTCGGAGAGGCCCCCTCCGATTAATTGGCTGGTCACGTCAAGCCCTAGCACCTATATGATTTTCCCAACCTTATTGCCCTTATGGCAAACACCAACCCTTTTTATCATATGGATGTTAGAAGGCGGTGTCCTGGGTATGATGTTAAACTCTATCTGATGATGGTTCCAGATTTGGAGGTCTGGGCAATGTGGAGCACCCCTTTACCATTGTTCCTTGGTCCACTCTGACCCGGAGTGGGAGTACCTGTCAGGGTCCCATCTATGGGTTCAATAGAAAAACATGAGTTTATAAACAAAAATTAATTATCCATTAAGAATGAATTTATTTCAAAACTTTGTCGGCATTAAATGACCCACTGAGGTTGATATGCCGTAAAACAAAACAAACAAACATCAAGTGTGTGTAATTTATAGATTCATTTTTTTATTTTATAGATTGTAGTGTTACAATCTGCATTTGTTTGATAGTGTATTTTTGTGTATTGAGAATATATATATATATATATATATATATTATATATATATCTCATACACAAAAATACACTATCAAACAAATGCAGATTGTAACACTCAATTTTTGCCCTACTTTATATTTTTTATGATTGATAATATATATATATATATATATATATATATATATAAAATGTTCATATTCATTTTTTATTTCATATCAATTCCCTTGATTTCTTGGAGGATATCAACCACATATAATATTACATAGTGAAAAAAATCAGTTAATAACTATTACTCTCTGGTAAAAAAAAGTTCCAGTCACAGCAGTTAGTAATCTTTACAAAAGGTAAAAATGCTTGTCTAGATAACCAGCAAAGATGTATGCTTTTTGTTCTGTGTAACCATTAATCCTATGCGTGTCTTAGTTGAGCCAAGAACTTTTGAGGACTACCTATTAATAATGGCACTGAACCAAAGAGTAGAATAAATGATTCGGACAATTACACTTTTAAAATAGGGTATTGCATTCCTGGTGTAAATTTTCAGACTTATTCGATATATATATATATGGTTTGCTATTATCCAGAATGGGTAAAACTGAGAGCAGGGTGTCTTGGAACCTACCTACCTTGGATAATGAGTTGCTGCTTTACTTTAGAACCTGACTCAAATCAATAAACTCAAGCAATTTGCAGTTTTGAAAGGACCCAGTGTTGTCACCTTGTTATAAGGAGATAAGTAATGAAGTATGACTAATAATTCAAGTGTCACAGCAGGTGATTTGGCTGTTTATTTATTAATACAAAGACTTTTTCTGAATGTTTTACTTAACAAATACCATTTATAATAATTAAATATTTGAATTTTACAATTGTTTTTCTTACCAATTCTTTTATCCCAAATTTAAAGTTTTCTCCCACAAAAAATGTCTAAAAGACCATTTTAAAATTATTCTTTGTTTTTTAATATTCTGCTACTGAAATATTCTAGTGATTGAAACAAATGAAAATCTGTTAGAACTAAATGTTTACATTGGGACTGAATTTACAATGTATGAACGAAAATCATTCTGCCCAGTCGGCTTGGGCTGTAAAATACATTGACTGGAGGTGTATGGTGTAATGGTTAGAGTCGTAGGATATGGACTCGTCAACACATGTTCAAATCCTTGACGAGACTATTTGCATTTCACGTAGCGCTAATACCCTTGGGAAAGGTATGCATCCATATATTATACCTCCAATTATGTTAACCTTGATTAGGCAACCAGTCTAGGAGAAGGAAAAACTGAATTCAAACGTTAAACTAAAGAACTAAATTTGGTGAGTATGGAGGATGCTGGTCTTGGATTTGTTGAGATATAAAGTAAAGTTGTCGGGGCGGCCTAATGTGGGTATCGGCTAGACAGCGAGGGAATCTATCCTCTTTTCACTAGCGCTAGACTAATGAGATTATTTTAGCATCTGAGGTGGGGCACACACCTAACTTCAGCCCCTCACTTTACTACAGATCCCTATGCTACTAATATGCTGAGTTGGTGAGGAACAGTATTGAACCAGGAATCTTGTGAATTATAGATGAGTGATCTACCGACTAAGCTAAACCGGCCCTCATGGGATACAATTGTAAACATATAAATGATTATAAATATCTCTAGAAGTAGACATTGAAGATAGAAAATAACCTGGAAATTATTGAAGTCAGTCAATCTACTGTTGGTTTGAACAACAGTAACTGGCTAAGCACAACTGAAGCAGTCTCCAAGTCAGTAGGTATTTATGGAAATCAAGAATGGTCCATTCATGTATTTGGGTGATTCCATTCCTTGAGTTCTGATTGGCTGCTTGGTTTCAATGATGTTGAGGAGTTTCATAAATACCCTGTCATTCTGCAGTAGGGTTGCAGCATGACAGGTTTGTATTAAGTTACAATTGCTTGTTGCCATGTCTTACCAATTCGACGGTAATTGGAACTATTGTAGTTATAGGAATAATTCCTCATCCACAAATGTCTAACAATGCAGAAGACAGAAGAAAAGAAAACTTCATTATAAAGTGATGAGTTGAGAAACAAGCTGCATAAATTGTTCAAACATAAAGTTATTATGAAGAAAAGAAAAACTTCATTATAAAGTGATGAGTTGAGAAACAAGCTGCATAAATTGTTCAAACATAAAGTTATTATGAAGAAAAGAAAACTTCATTATAAAGTGATGAGTTGAGAAACAAGCTGCATAAATTGTTCAAACATAAAGTTATTATGAAGAAAAGAAAACTTCATTATAAAGTGATGAGTTGAGAACAAGCTGCATAAATTGTTCAAACATAAAGTTATTATGAAGAAAAGAAAACTTCATTATAAAGTGATGAGTTGAGAAACAAGCTGCATAAATTGTTCAAACATAAAGTTATTATGAAGAAAAGAAAACTTCATTATAAAGTGATGAGTTGAGAAACAAGCTGCATAAATTGTTCAAACATAAAGTTATTATGAAGAAAAAAACTTCATTATAAAGTGATGAGTTGAGAAACAAGCTGCATAAATTGTTCAAACATAAAGTTATTATGAAGAAAAAAAAACTTCATTATAAAGTGATGAGTTGAGAAACAAGCTGCATAAATTGTTCAAACATAAAGTTATTATGAAGAAAAAAAACTTCATTATAAAGTGATGAGTTGAGAAACAAGCTGCATAAATTGTTCAAACATAAAGTTATTATGAAGAAAAAAAACTTCATTATAAAGTGATGAGTTGAGAAACAAGCTGCATAAATTGTTCAAACATAAAATTATCATGAAGAAAATTATTGAATGTTTCGGCAAAATAGACAAAAAGTATTAATTTAAAATTGGTTCTAATTAGGATCAAGATTTTAGAGGTGTTTGTGGTGTAACTTATCATTGTAGGAAATGGACACGGCAACACTAGTTCAAATCCTGGACGTGGTGTTTTTGCATTATAGCTAAAGGGAAAGAGGTGAATCCAATTGCCCTTCCTCCAGCTATGGGTAAAATAGCAGGACAGATTAAGCTATTTAATCTTGATATGGCAACCAGTTTAAGAGAAGGAAAACTCTGAATTCAAATCTGTTAAACTCTGCTTAAGAAAATGACCTTGTGTCACATCCTGCTCGTGCAGAGGGTTTTAGGTAAATCTATTTAAAATGGAGATTCACTTCCGGTTTTTGTCTGTAACAAAAATTACCTCACTGCTTACGTCACATTACCCAAAATCGTCATAACATAGAATAAATACACTCAAAATTTGAACATGCAACATTAGACAGTCCTCATTGTTTTTTAAAACAAGTTTAATAAATACATGTCTGGTATTATATATCTATATATAGTTTGTTTTATTTTAATACATATTTAAAGTTTACATTTCAAATTGTTTTATTTTTTAATCCTTTAATGAATTTGATGATTTTACTTACTCAGGGTACAAACTCGCTGACATTGAATTTTTAACTCCCACCCCTCAGGCAATATGTTTCATATATATATTTTTACATTGGCCAGGGGGTGGGGGCGTTTTTTTATTTTGTACTAGTACATATAATGATGCTCAAAGAGATGATGGATATTTGTGTAAAATATCTTAAAAATCAACTCCCATTTTTTTTTCAAATTAAAAAAACAAACTAGAAACAAAAAGAACATTGAAATAGGAAAAACCTTTACAAAATAAAAAATGGTACAGATGATTAAAAAATAAGACAGACTGAATATGGATCATGTTCATAGCTAGAAATTTGTTTCCTTCCTCTTGAAGAAGAGTCTTGGCTCCCCTTGAGGCACCTCGTCTAATATTTAGTGAGGTTTACTACCGGGTTAGCTCAGTCGGTAGAGCGTTCGGCTAGAAACCACAAGGTTCCTAGTTCGATACTGGCCCTCGCCAACTCAGCGTATGAGTAGCACAGGGATCTGTGCGGTAAAGTAAGGAGCTGATGGTAGGTGTGGCGCTCCACCTCAGATGCTAAAAATAATCTCCTTGGTCTAGCGCTAGTGAAAAGGGGATAGACTCCCTCGCTGATTGGCTGATACCGACATCAGGCCGCCCTGACGACTTTACTTTTACTACTGTATAATGCCAATAGAAATGCAGTTGGTGAATGACTACGTAAGGCTTCAAGGTGATGGGCATCCGAGATTATCCCCTCATACAGATCTGTACTTTAATTATCAAAGCCCAAGAACCAAAGCGATTAAGATGACTTTCTGAGGTGTGCAATATATATACACACACACACACACATATATATTATATATATATATATATATATATATACACACACATATATGAGCTTCCGCCTTGTCGGCTGGGGCGTTAGAATGCACCAACTGCAGAGGGGTAAGACTCCAGCAAATGATGCTTAAGGACAGAGTCTTTGATTAACAGTCCAAAAACTCAATGTTAGACCCTTAGAAGGGCGGGCGGGCAGAGACACCTCAATCAGTGGTCATCTGCCCTAGCATCTATATGATTGCTCCAACCCTATTGCCCTTATGGCAAGCCCCAACCCTTTTTATTATTAAAAGGCAGTGACTGAGGGTCTACATGCTGAGGAATGATTTATTATCTTCGTCTGTGGGTTCCAGAGGTTTGGTGTGGGACCCCTTCATCACACCATTGCTCCTTGGTCCACTCTGACCCGGATTGGTAGTACCTGTTAGGGTCTCATCTATGTGTTAAATAGAAAATTAAAAAAAGATTGTGTATAAAAAAAAAAAGATTGTGTATCCATTAAGACTGACTTTATTTCAAAATATTATCGGCATTAAATGACCCACTGAGGTTGATATGCCGTAAAACAAACCATGAATCCAATTAATTGATCTTTAGCCAAAATCCAATTTTTTTGAATGGCAGATGATTTTCTGATCTTTCAAGGGATTGAACCATAGCTCTTAGAGTTTGTAAATATTCATATTTACCGCAGAGTTTTTTTCTGAAAAAAACATCTGTCATTTCTTAAATAATTAATATTATTTTATCAAGCCACCAAATTTCTCTTATCATGGTTGATATCTTTATGTACTGTTGAATTTCTGTCATAGCCATTTAATATTGTGATATCAATCATTAGTGCAGACTTATTGACAATGATAATATCTTGATCTGCATGTTCAAGGAAATACAATATCATTCTTTTTTTTTTTGTTCTAGCTGTTGACAATAAAGATAGAAATTGTAGTCACTCATAAAAGGAAATTATCCAAGTGCTGTTAAATTTCTGATAAATTTCAAATGTCATTTGTTTAGTTTTCTGTTGTATTCCTCTGTGCCTTTTGTAAAAATGCATTAGAACCAAACTTCACTGTCCTCTGTTCTGTATCATTTTTGTTAAGATTTTATTGTCAGAGGAAGGGAAAATAATTGACATTCATCATTAGATGAATAATCGACTCTCTTTATAATTACAAGAACAGATAAAAAAGATATTTAAAAAAACAGCATAAAAAATCTATTTTCATTATCAGTCGTAACAGAGGAGATAAAATACTCCCACTAACTACAACTACTTATTATTATTATTATTAATTTTGACTAATATTTTCTTTCATCTTAATTTGTAGTTGATTCTTATTTTTTTTTTTGCAAACCACTCTATGACAAAAAGGAAACAGCATGGATCAGAAATAATAAAGAATCGGCTCACAGTGAGACTCAAATTCATATCCCTTTTGCCCCAGGGAAGCCTCGTTAAATACACCTGCTGCTCTTTTCTGAGACAAAGGGAACGTCAGATCAAATCTTTCTGATATCATTTTTCTTTTTCTATATTCATACATTATGACAGATTGATGGTCCCAGCGATTTTCAATTTAAAAAAAAAAAAAAAAAAATTATAAAGATGATTGACAATACTTCAACTAAAAATCAATTTAATTTGAATTAAGTTATAGTTCTGGTTTGAATTAAACCAGATTAGTGATTATGACAACCACCAAATAAAAGCTAGAGTACAACATCCAAAATTTTGTAACAATATAAAAACAGCAAGGGCCGACTTAGCTCAGTCGGTAGAGTGTTCAGCTAGGAATCACAAGGTTCCACCTCAGACGCTAAAATAATATCCTTGGTCTAGCACTAGTGAAAAGGGGATAGACTCCCTCGATGTCTAGCTGATACAGACTGTAGGCATCTCCAACAATTTTACTTACTTATAATAGTGTATAATAATAATAATACTGAGAAAAAATATTTGTAAATAGGAAGCACATAGTATTGGTTGCATTTCACACAGTGCTTATTACTCTTGAGAAAGGTATGAATCTAACTATTCTCTCTCTAGCTATGGCTAAATAGAAGGGCAGACTAGGCACTTTAATCTTGGTAGAGCAACCAGTCTAGGAGAAGGAAAATATGAATTTAAACCTGTTAAACTGACTTTGTGTTACATCCTACAGATGGGTTGGTAAATACATAAAAATCAAAATAGGTAAAATAAATTTATTGAATTGAATAATGGGTTTGGTTTGAAATTAACCAGATTACTATGAAAAACCTCTTCATAAAGGTTAGAAGGTACAACCTCCAAAATTTTGTAACTATAAAAACAAGAAAGATGTGGATATTAGTCTAATTACTTCAGTTTATAATAATAAAAAAGAAACTATTTTATCACTATATCCACAAGGGGAAGACCCTGTGGTGTAGTGGCTAACGTGTTGGACTGGTAACATCAAAGTAAGTGGGTTCAAACTCCAGTTATATTATTATGTTCCCTTTCTGACTAATACCCTTGGGAAAAGTACAACCCCCCTCATCCCCTGAGCTCTGGGTTAAATAGTACAACTACGATTCTTCTAGAAGAATGTCTTTGGCATTAGATAATCTATGAAGGTTGATATGCCATTTAATACAGAAACAAACAAGCTATATCCACAAACACACACATGCATACATTTTATTTTAACTCTTAACATCCTGTTGAGAATTTTCTAAGTCCAGGGCCCCATTCCTTCAAGGATTTATCAAATAATGGCTAAAAATTTCATTTTCATTTAAAGTTACCTGTTATTTCCCTAAAAATGAAGACTTCTAAATATGTTTAATATTACATTTAAACAAAGGCTATCATCTGGGGCGGATTAGGAAAATGAATGTAACTTCAAGGTAGGTGGAATGAGGCAGTATAGGACATTAAGAGCAGCAATATTCCTAATGTAAATATTTAAAACCAGTAAGTCTTCATTAAATCATTGTCAAATTATATCCTTTTCCAAAGGAGGGGGAGCAAAAGTTTACAATTGGAATATAGTTTACAATCAACCTTGTTACATGATAGGTATTCTATTTGAAGAGAAATTACTGCACTTGTTACTAAAAGTATTGTATTTACCAACCCCTCCACATGAGCAGGATGTGACACAAGGTCAATTTTTTTAAGCAGAGTTTAATAGGGTTTGAATTCAGTTTTCCACCCCTTTGACCGGTTGTCATACTGAGTTTAAAGAGCTCAGTTTGCCCTACTATTTATCCATAGCTTGAGGGAGAATAGTTTGATGTATATCTAAAGGTATTGTAAGCAAATATGACCTAATACTTCAATGTCAGTATCAAAACATGATCTAGGGGGTGTAAACAAAACATGATCTAGGGGGTGTAAACAAAATATGATCTAGGGGGTGTAAAATGACTTGTTTGCCAACCACACCCAACAGAATACTTAAGATTACATTTCTATTTCTGCTAAGCAAGCCAATCTAAAATTAAGTAAAATCTCTTTTGAAATTTCTCTGAATGTTTGAGATGAGGCTTGAAGATTAGTATTATCTGCATTATTCAGACTATTGTCCCCATCTTCATTGTTACTTGTACAACGTTTCAGGTTTACAAGGTTCCCGAGTCCGACAAGAAATACCTGAAGAAGGCCGGAGGGCATATCGGCCGAAGTAACAATGAAGATGGGGACAATAGTCCGAATAACGCAGATAATACTCTTTTGAAATGTTTCTTCAATTTGTTTTATTCTTATTTATTTTAAACATCATTTTTTTTTAAAATGACATTGTCATTTACTGTTAAAGCAATGTGGGTGCTCAAGATTATCTTAAATAAGAACAAGGATCTTTCTTTATCCTGAACTTCCTCTTTGAAATTGTATTTTTGAAAATGAAGATTTCATATGTTTCTGGTAATCTTGGCATATGGTTACTTTATCAGCATCATGAATTATTAGTTTATTGTCATCAACTTTGCAATTTTGACCAATATTGGCAGCCATCTTTCTTTTCATAGAATCATCACAATGTAGGAGTTTGGTGGGGTTGTACAGGCCATTGACTGGGTGTCACAGGAACTTCTCCACTACAAGGATGGTCTTGTAGCAGTCATATTAAAATAAACAATCTGTATTAAATAGAGTTAAAGAAATGTAGAACAGCATACCGGGCAAAGTCCTTTCTTTTATATTATGGTATTAATAGTTCATATTTTCTCTTCTTTCATTTTTTTGATAATGGAGCTGACTTGTTGCATGACGACTCTTGCTTGTCATCATCAAAACTTCTGAAAATTCCTGCTTCTCCTTTTTGGTGCTCGATTTTTGAATTCAGCGTCTGTTCGTTTCCGTTACTGCATTTTTAGGATTCTTACTCCCCCTTTTTTTTAAAAAATCGACAACTGCCATTTTTTTAACCATTACAGTCTCTTTGTTGGTTTTGTTATGATCAAATAGGATCATATACTTTATGAGAATACTAGGGTCTGGAATATCCTGGGTATGACGTTAAACAGCATCTAATGGTTAAGTTCCAATTCTGAAGCTCTGGGTTGTGTGGAATGTCCCTTCATTGCCATTACTCCCAGTTCAACCTTTACCCAGAATGGTAGTACCTGTTAGGGTCCCATCTATAAAAGATTGAGTTTTTTTTTAAATTTTGAATACATATCAAGAATAAATAAAACAAGATGTCTTCAGCATAAAACAACCCAACAGGGGTTGTCATGCCATAAAATCAACCAACCAAGTCAGAGATTTCTCAATTAATTCAAGTGTCTCTGCTTACCATATGCTTGCCTATATAAATGGGAATCCTGTAGAATAAGTTAAAATTATTGCTTTTTGTTCCACCATTTACCCTCCCTATTGCCCTTATGGCAAGCCCCAACCCCTTTTTATCATATGGGTGCTAGAAGGCGGTGGCTGAGGGTCTACATGTCCTGGGAATGACGTTAAACTCTATCTGATGGTGAGGTTCCAGTTTTGGAGGTTTGGGGAATGTGAGCACCCCTTCATCACCATTGCTCCCTGGTCCACTCTGACCCGGAGTGGTAGTACCTGTTAGGGTCCAATCTATGGGTTAAATAGAAAAATGTATTTATAAAAAAATTGTATTATCCATTAAGAATTGATTTATTTCAAAACTTTATTGGCATTAAATGACCCACTGAGGTTGATATGCTGTAAAACAAAACAAACCAAAAAAACCTTTCTTGCCTGCATTGTGTCTTCAGGAAGCAAATTGTTTCAAAGCTAAGTAGAATATCAAGGCTTATACTAAGTTAAAAATTCAAAATCATATTGCCTATAAACTGTAATTTTACATAAAATCTGCTTCAGCCAGCCAATCTGATTGTTAGTTATACCCCTATCAGGCAATAGACCACTGAAACCCACTTGAGCAGATGTTTATGAGAAGGAACCTCCAGCAGAAAACTTACAACCCAGTGACCCTACTAACATCATCCCACCTGCTAGGCCATACAAATAAACCCTAGGTTTGACAGGTGGAAGCCACACACTTCACCTGACCTTTGAAAAATCTCAATGTGCTGGCCTGAGGGCTTTTCCACATTTGCAATCAGCAGAGAAGAAGCAATAGAGTAAACACCAAACCTTCCTGTCAGGCTTTTCTGCAACTGCTGTGCAAGAATTTCAATCTTCTCTGTGCACTTTGCCAGCACACAGACATGAAATTCCATTCCAAAATCTTAATCTATGATTTCTAGTTATAACATTATTATTATATTACTTATTTTTCGGACTATTGTCCTCATCTTTATTGTTATCTACGCTATGTTTCTGAACTTTTGAGATGAGGCTTGATAATTAGTATTATTCTTTATTGTTATCTACACTATTTCTCCAAATTTTTTAGATGAGACTTGATAATTTGGATTATTTAGACTATTGTCCTCATCTTTATTGTTATCTACACTATTTCTCTAAATGTTTTAGATGAGACTTGATAATTAGTATTATTTGGATTATTCAGACTATTGTCCTCATCTTTATTGTTATCTACACTATTTCTCTAAATTTTTTAGATGAGACTTGATAATTTGGATTATTATAATACAGTTATTATCTCTTTATGTATAAAACACATGAAACCTGCAGACTTTTATTGTTATGGCAACATTTGGTGTAATTAGGTATTTGTGCAAGGTTGTTTTTTCTAAAAATACATATTTATATATTTACCTACCCCTAGAGTGTTCAGCTAGAAACCACATGGTTCCTAGTTCAATACCAGCCCTCACCAACTCAGCATATGAGTAGCACAGAGATCTGTGCAGTAAAGTAAGGAGCTGATGGTAGGTGAGGCACTCCACCTCAGATGCAAAGAAACAATCTCCTTGGTCTAGCACTAGTGAAAATGGGATAGACTCCTTTGCTGATTGGCTGATACTGACTTTAGGCCACCCCGACGACTTTACTTTTAATTTACTTACATATAAGCAGGATGTGACACAAGGTTAATTTCTTAAGCAGAGTTTAACAAGATTGAATTCAGATTTTTCCCTTCTCCTAGACTATTTACCCATAGCAGAAGGCAGAATAGTTGGATGCATACATTTTCCAAGAGTATTAGCAGTATGTGAAATGCAATCAGCTTTGTCCAGGATTTTAACTTGGGTTACCTTGAAAAGCTTGTTTACTTAGTATATTTCCCATAATTCTTTTACTGGTATATTGATTATTATATATATTAACCAACCTCTCCACATGAGTAGGATGTAACACAAGGTCAATTTCTTAAGTTGAGTTTAACAGGTTTGAATTCAGAATTTTCATTCTCCTAGACTGGTTTCCTAACTAGGGTTAAAGAGCTCAATTTGCCCTACTATTTCCTTACGGCTGGAGGAGGAATAGTTAGATTCATATTTTTCCCCCAAGGGTATTAGTGCTATGTGAAATGTAAACAGTCTTGTCCAGATTTTTTGATGATAATCATAATACCACATGCCTCTAACTAAAAATACATATGTGCACCAAATTTTTTGCCCCTAATTAGTAACTTCATCTCACTACTGAATAATGAACAGATATATATTTTTTGTTTTTGCATCTGTGTTGGTGCACCACACCTACCACCAGCTCCCCACTTTACCACACGGATCCAAGCTACTCATGCTTTGAGTTAACAAGGGCCAGTATTGAATCCTAAACCTTGTGGTTCAGAGGTGGATGATCTACAGTTTGAGTTAACCATAATCCAGCTAACCCAGCACACCATAGAAAAATATTATACTTAAAATGCTCTTAGTGAATAGAGCAATTTCCAGGCCAGTTTTCAAATAAATGATAATTTGATGGAGTTTGAAGGTAATGCTGTTCCTTTTTTAACTATATAGCCTGGGCGGGTTCATATGGAGGATAAGCTGATAAATATTAATTGGCAGTAAAATTAGCATTGTAGGATGGACGACAAACGTCGCAAGTAGAAAAAACGTCACATTTTTGTTAAGGAAATATGTTTTAAAATTTTATTTTATTAATTTTCTTGTTTAAATTTATTAATTCTTACCTTTTCTTTTTGCTAACTCTTCATTTATTTCATTTTCATGTCCCACGTGTGAATAGACTCCACCCCCCATTGACTTCTTCCCTGACAAACTAAAACTAGTAGATAAATACAGAGGCCACTTGTACCTACTTTACTACTTACTAGTATAGATGATCATGATCCAGATTCTTGGCATCTGTCATCTTTCTCACTGGGAACTTTGTTTCCCACTTTACCAAAATGTTGTTATTTTTCTGTTTGTTTTGTTCACTTCTTTCTCTTTTTTGGCTTCTCTTTGTTTCTTGCTCTCACTGTTGTCCGTAATGTGGAACCAGATGGCTCTATTGGAACAACCTTTACAGCAGCAGTTCTTCGGAGAAATGCCTCTAAAGTAAAGTAAAAGTTACACCTGAAAAGTGGCTTCACCTACAGACAATAACTATTACCACACACACACACACACACACACACACACACACACATACACAATTGTAGAATAGAAGCATGTGGCATAATGGTTAGAGTCGTAGGAAATGGACTTGTCAACCCGAGTTCAATTCCTGGACGAAGCTGATAGCATTTCACATGGCGCTAATACCGTTGGAAAGGTATGAATCCTATTCTCCCTCTAGCTATGAATAAAAAGCAGGGCAGACTGGGCTCTTTAACCATGGCTAGGTAATCAGTCTAGCAGAAGGAGAACTGCTCGTGCGAAGGTGTTGGTAAATATATACACAATTGTTGATTTAGATCTAATTTACATATATTTCTAAACTATAATTTTAAATCTCAGTTAGGGAATATAACTTTACTGAAATATTTATTCACCTACAAATATAAAATATAGCGAATATCCAATTATCTTGGGGGAGGGGAGTACCTATAGAGTGGTGGCTAACATGCTGGACTGCAACATCATAGTGAGTGAGTTTGAACTCCAGTCATGCTGTTACATTTACTTTCGGACTAATACTCTGGTAGGGCCTGTCTTGATTTCAGAGTTTTCTTTCTCCTAGACTGGTTGCCATACTAAGAGCCTCATCAGTCCTACTTTTACCCATGGCTACAGGGAGAATAATTGGATTCATACCTTTTCTATAGGTATTAGTGCTGTGTGAAGTGCAAACAGCCTTGTCCAGGATTTGAACTAGAGTAGCCAAGTCTAATTCCAATAAGAATAACTGTTATGCCACAAATACCTCTAAAAGTTTTTTTTTTAAAAAAACTTCTCAAATAAATCTATGTAATGACATTAATTACATACATTTAAGGGTAGGTTTATCTCAATCAGTAGAGTGTTC
>CM042166.1:59429044-59466544 GCA_023376005.1 Doryteuthis pealeii
ACAACATAGATACCCATGATGCTGTCTTGCCACACACCCCTATCGGTCATTGCCCCTGGCAATTATTCTGCATGGCATCCAGAACCTTCACAGAGCTGATTGATGTAAGTTTTTGCTGGAAGGCCTACACAGGTGTGTCCATATGTGTAAGTATCCACTGGAGAACATCACAGGAGTTTATCTTTGTTTCTCAAGCAGTGTCCAGCATGTATTATTCATCTTACTTGGATTGTTTGTGTGATAGGAGGTTAGTGGCCGTACAACTGGGGGGGGGGGGGCTGCTTCCAAGACTTGTTCAAGACAGCATGCAGTATTCTTGTATAATTCCCATCTAGGTTTTTCTAAAAGTGTTCTGATAGATTCCAAGTGGTCCTGCCATACACTGGTACTGACATGGCTATATCATGGAAGAATTGTTGCTTCATCTTATCAGAGAGAGATTTCCATATGATCAATAATCTGTTTCTAGCAGTTCATGCCTTTCCTATGTATATATTGACATCCCTTTCTGGAGATGAGATATTGCTACCTAGGTATGTGAACTGCTCTACTAATTTTTTAGGCTTATCATTGAGAAGTCTCCATTTTGTTTAAAATACACAAACTCTATTTTATCTGTTCATATTTTGTTTTAGAATATAAATCCATTCCACATCTTATTAAAAAAAATCTCTTTTCATCATTAAACTGAACAATACCAATTTTCACTCAAAACTGCATTTGTATTTCCCTATTGCTCATGAACCATACTGGACTGTTAGATGCTGAGCTCGCCTGATACTCTTTGAGTGCTACTTGCTGGATTTTCCTCTATGGCTTAGAGAATAGCTTCAGAATCCATGGTTTTAGGCTTGGCAATGCAAGAAAAATTTCTTGTACAATCGTTTTCCTATACAATGATCATCTACCCCTTTATTTTTTGAGGTGTTATGGCCCAGTTCAGTCTATTAAAAACAAAAATCTGTTTTCATCATTTAACTAAACAATACCAATTTTCACTCAAAACTGCATTTGCATTTCCCAAATGCTCATTTAATTCTATATTTTTAGATAAAAAATGAATTTAAAAAATACCTTGTTTAACCCTTAGAAAACTGAAACCTCCCACACTCATGGGTCTTCCCACCCTGGGCTCCTGGCAGAAAAAAAGGTCTGAAAATGTAAAATGTTATGATTACATCCTTTTATATGCTGTTAAATAATATTGTTGGGTTAGTAAAATACATCTGTTTCTATATATGGAGTTAAGAGAGGGAGGGTCTATTTGTGATTGAACATAGCAATCATGTGACATGCCCAGTAGTTTTGCTGCTCATATTCATCAGACACCTACAGACCAGCTCCATGAGATGGTTGAAAGAGTTCATCTCCGAGAGGATAGATAATAATAGCAGATACCATATACTGGTAGGTCTCTCAAATTTGACTCTATGTATAGTAAGGACATTTATATTGTTGGTCATTGTTTTGTTATATAATAAACCTTTAGAATTTCATTCATTCAAATGTTGTTATTGTTGGCCTTAGAATAACTGCTAGATTAACATGATAATATATTAGAAGATTTTATAGACAACAGCAATGTATAACTAAGCATACCCCAGTTGGAATTCAGGCCACATATGTATATGTACATTTAGGTTGCCACACATATACTGGCCACTCAGGTTTTAAGGGTTGATTGAATTAGTCAACAGATCATATAAAGTAGAGTAAAAAATTATCCACACTCTTGGGTTTTTTTTTTTCAATGTATTTACACAAAAGCAGGGAATATCAAGTACATCATTCTATGGTGATTCACGCTACGCATGTTATACAGGCAGGAGTTAAAAAGAGAAGACTCATGAATTTGACATGGAATTTCAAACAACTTTTATTATCATACCCAAAAGAAATTACAATTGAATTATTTGCAAACGAAGGTTTTGTCTGCAGGAATGATAATTATATAAATATAATATAGTCCACTTAACTGAAAGTCCTTGAATAGGTGAATATCGAAGTAAAAAACCACGGATCTCTGGTTCTCACTGATTAATATAAGGGACACTGTTAATTCTCGTCCAACTTCTGCGAGATGCTGATTCAGAAAAGAAAAATTGCTATCTTCGGTTTTACCGCTAAAGATTGCCGGCCTGTGATTGGTTGGTTGAAAGAGAGGCTTGTAGATCAAGGACGACAACCCTATCTAAGATATTTTTATAATTTTTCTATATAGTCTCCTTTTTTGATGCACTTGGTCCAATGATCCACAAGCTTGTGTATTCCCTCTATGAAGAAGGTTTTCAATTGGTCATGTAATCATTTGTGCACTACTTCTTTCACATCTTTATCTGCGCATCACACTTTTCCTGCCACTTTTAAACTTCTTCATCGATTTATACACACTTCTGCATGGAAGTGAACTGAACTGTCTCTGTATCTTGTTAAAAGATTCCAATGAATTTCAGCCCATGACACTCCTTCCAACCATAGAAATCAGATCACTGTTTTGTTCTTCCTTGGTGCACACTGCTGGTGGAGGGGCTATGTTTACACTATAAAAACAAAAAGCAAAATGACGCGATCAGGCCCAAGTGATCAAACTTGAACAAAACCATGCCAACTATAAGTAAACATGCACAGAATTCAGTGTGACGATAATAAAGATATGTTATGGTGAAAGTGTGGATAATTTTTGACTCTCCCTCATATAAAAACGTTCTAATACTTTATCTTGCCTACAATTTTAAGGGAACAGATTGCCAGAATTCAGCTAAGAGTATGAATAACTTTAGCGGTGAATGAAAAGATTACCGAGAGCTGAACAATGTAGATGTACATGACATATCAATTTTTAATTTTCTTTTCTTCTAAAACCTCTGTTGTCGTGCAGGTGTTAAATGTAGATTCACATTTACAGAATTAGCTAAGGAAACTTGCACAACGGATGGAATCCCACCTTTAGGATTTCAGCAGCAGCAGCAGCAGCAGCAGCAGAATCAGTAATTTCAGAATGTCATTGTTCTCATCTCTTTATTTTAAATGAACAGAAGTTCCTTGTGTTGCCTCGAAACAAAAGATCGGAAGAGTAACATTAATTCAAACACAATGCTCGTACACACACAATCTAACCGGATTTTTCATCATAGCTAATGAACATTTAAAAGGTGTCTCATTTATTTTTCATTATTTTTTTCTTTACATAAACTCAGTAAAAAATAGATAAATATTAGGGTGAGTCAAAAGTTTTGCACAATTCAGCAGCTCTAAATTCTTTTGCTGAGGTCATGAAGGTGATGAACCATACTGGACTGTGACATCCCGAGCCCGCCTGATACTCTTTGAGTGCTACTTACTTGATTTTCCTCAAAGACTTGGAAGAACTGCTTCAGAATCCATGGTTTTAGGCCTTGCAATGCAAGCAAAATTTATTGTACAATCTGTCTCCTGTACAATGAACATCCACGCCTTCACTTTATAAGGTGTTATGGCCCAGTTCAGTCTTATAAAGCATAAGTTTCCAAATTAGGTTACATTCCGATCTCACTGACAAGTTAAAGCGACAATTCGTCCAAGCTGTGGTTATATCAGTACTGCTGTATGGCTGCACCACTTGGACCCTAACGAAACGCCTTGAGAATAAGCTAGATGGGAGCTGCACAAGAATGCTGCATGTAGTCTTAAACAAGTCATAGAAACAGCATCCCACAAGGAAGCAGCTGTATGGCCACCTGTCCCCACCCATCTCACAAACCATCCAAGTGAGATGGACAAGGCATGCTGGACACTGCTGGAAAAGCAAGGACGAGCTCATAGGCAATGTTCTCCTGTGGAAGCCAACACATGGACATGCTAATGTGGGCCGACCACTAAGGACTTACATTGACCAGCTCTGCAAGGATACTGTATGCTGCGCGGAGGACCTCCTGGGACAATGAATGATAGAGAAGGTTGGCTAGAGATTGTCATGGATATCCGTGCTAATTGCACAACATGATGATGATAACACGTTAATCTGTGGGGCTTTCAAATCACACACAAAGTGAAGCAATGCACATGTCAGTGCACCAACTACCACTATACTATCAACACAGCAAGCACCTTCCATGTCATTGAACTGTGACATGTTCTACTGATTTCAGATTATGATGTAAAGTAAAGTTGTTGAGGTGGCCTAAAATCAGTATCAGCCAGACAGTGAGGGAGTCTATCCCCTTTTCACTAGTGCTAGACCAAAGAGATTGTTTTGGCATTTGAGATGGAGTGCCACACCTACCATCCCATCAGCTCCTCACTTTACCGCACAGATCCCTGTGCTACTCATATGCTGAGTTGGTGAGGGCCAGTATTGAATCAGTAACCTTGTGGTTCCAAGTTGGATGAAAGCATAAATAGTCATTAATTTGTGATACCTTGACTTATGAGAGTACCAACTTACAAGCTGGCACTCAGTCGATTTTTTGCTGCTTTGTGTTGAGAGCTAAAATTTAAGGTATGAGCAAGTTTCAAATACATTTAAGTTTCCAAATTTATTATGGCTAAGAAAAATATTATTTATAAAAAATAAATATTAAAACATATTACAGCACATAATTCATTACATTATATGTTTTTATACAATACCGTATAAATTTTCTTATTTAAAAAAAATAGCAACAAAAATTTTGGACCAAGTAACCAATAAGCACCCCAAATCATCAACTTAATGAAAGGTTCATATTCTAACTCATCACCAGTAAGTTTCGCTTTCAAATATTTGAAAATAAATGAACAACAATTTTTGCAATTATATTGTATCTGACAAAAAATAATTTTTACAAATTGTGTGATATTATTTTTGAACGACATCCTTTTATTCAAATAAGCATAAAAATGTTTTGCAAATAAAAACTGTATTTTTATTTAAATAAACATAATTGCATTTCTTTTCTGATTAAGTAAAAACTATTTTAGTATAAAAACGTCTTTCGTCTTTTTTAAATCATTGTAAGTGTTGAAAAATATTCATAAATTTCTGATTAAAAAGTATTTGTTTAAAAAAAGATTTTGCTATTGAATTTTAATTTGATTATGTGTACCAAGCATCTATTTATTTAATTTATTGTGAGTTCAACATCTCCATAAACTTCTGATTAAAATTATTTGTTAAAAAAAATTTGGAAGAAGATGTTACCAGTGATGAATTAAAATATGAACCTTTCATTAAGTTGATGATTTGAGGTGCTTATTGGTTACTTGATCCTAAATTTCCTTATTTAAAAAAAGATAGCCAAGAAAATTAGGGCGTTTTTTTTTTTGTTTTTTGTTTTTTTTTTTTTTAGGGTGGGACTGCAATGGATGAGGCATTTCAGTTTATTTCAATGGAGAAAATTGATTTGGTATATGAGGAAATTGAGTTACAAGTGAAACAAATTAAACTTGTAAGTCAATGTACCACTGTGCTATTATATCAGTTTCTTTTGGTGTTTTGGAATATATATATTTACCAACCCCTCCACACGAGCAGGTCAATTTCTTAAGCAGAGTTTAACAGAATTGAATCCAGAGTTTTCCTTCTCCTAGACTGGTTACCTAGCCATGGTTAAAGAGCTCAGTCTGTCCTGCTATTTATCCATAATTGGAGGGAGAATTGGATTCATACCTTTCCCAAGGGTATTAGTTCCATGTGAAATGCCGTCAGCTTTGTCCAGGAATTGAACTCGGGTTGACGAGTCCATTTCCTACGACTCTAACCATTACACCACATGCCTCGTGTTTTGAAATATAAGGGAGGAAAAATAGTATAGTATCTCATGATATATAATATTGATATAAAATAGCCATGTAATTTTGGCACTGATAAAGTTCTCTTGTGGTATCATCCAGTAGAATTGCTCTGCCATTGTTGCAGCTTTGGTAACATTTCCGTTTCCATATTCAGTGTCTTGCAATAGACAAGTTCCATTGCAGTAAAAAGACAAAAGTCAAGATAGAAAGAAAGGAATTTGATTCAGGCACCATGTTGTTGCTTAATGCAAAGCAGAAACCTTTCTTTTTTTTTTTGTCACTATTTTTTTTTTTTTTTAATCTGCTCTTTGTAAAATTACTCGTTTTTCTGTCTTTTATCAAGTGGATGAAATTCCATTTGTCTTGATACCAGTTTTAATGTTTAGAGTCACAGTGTTAAAAGAATGAGAGAGAAAGACTTTGCCTGACTTTGCATAAAACATTTATTATCTTTGGTCTTGCAATCAGAATTTGATATATATCATTTTCATACAGAGTGTCTACAAAAGAAATTTATTCAAATTTTAAAAAATTTGTTTAAAAAGATTATCCAAAAAATTGACACTTGCAATGTACATTTTTGTAGAGATATCCTTAAAGTTTAATATTAAGGCTTTCAGAAGCACCAGTCGTTCTCCTGCAGCTCTTACAGATGACCAAAAACTATAGCTGCTGAGAAGGCATTTTGTAGTGATATCCTTAAATTCACACTCACAGTTTTGTAGAGATATCCTTAAAGTTTAATATTAAGGCTTTCAGAAATACCAGTTGTTTTCCTGCCTGGAAGATGGCCAAAAACTGTAGCAGTTAAGTAGGTACCACCAATTTTCTCTGTGAAATGTACCCCCCTCCCTATATTTAACACAATGAAACTTGCATAAAGGTTAATATCATCTTGAAAATTTTTTGTCCATTCGAAAGAAGAAACATTCAACAAACTCATGATGATTTTGGAAATTTTTTTTCAGATTACGGAAATAATGAAAATTATGAACAAAAAACAATGTTTATATTTTTACACTGTTAGATCAATTGAAATTTAGCCAAAAAAAGTTATGACTAGAGGCTTTTTTAAAAATTCTATGAAAAATCAATTAATGGTCCAATTTTCACAAAAGCTTACAGAATTGCTTACCTTTTGATGAAAATGTCTGAAATAGTTTTTTCCTAAAATATGTAAGGGAAAATTTTTTTACAAGGTCTAACTATTTTATTTTATGGAATATGAAAAAATGATTTTTACTTTTTTTCTATAAAGATAAGAGTCTGAATAATTATATCAGAAGATATTCGCTGAGTTGGGGAGGGCCAGTATTGAACCAGGAACCATGTGGTTTCTAGCCGAATGCTCTATTGACTGAGCTAACCTGATAGGTTTAAACTAGCAGTAAAAATTTACTGAGTAAAATATATGATAGGCCTCAATGTTGTCGCAGACAATCAATATGAAATTTTGCTTATCCTGAGATTCATCAGATAATGTTTTCGAAAAATTTTAATTTAAGAACATTGGAAAAACTAAACTATTTATTTAGCTAGGAATGCCAGTTGATATGAATCTTTGAAATGTGGGAATGAAAAATGTTCCAAATTTTGCTTCTCATTCCAGCAAATTAGGAGATTTGAAGATATCAGAGATGTGTGCAAAATTACTACTAATAATAAACAAATATATATATATATATATATATATATATATATATATATTTTTTCAAAGAAAAAAGGCTTAAAGACTGGTTAAATAGCGATTATGGTCCATTTCCACCCGTGGGTATCTGAGACCCTACGAGTTTCCTCAGATCACTTTCTTTATTTAAACTGGCAAACAAATAAATTCAGGTTATATCTATACATCTTTCCCTGCTTCCAAATAAAGAAAATGATCTGAGGAAACTCGTAGGGTCTCAGATACCCACGGGTGGAAATGGACCAAAATTGCTATTTACCCAGTCTTTAAACCTTTTTTCTTTGCAAATTACTTTGCTCTGTTTATTAAAAGTAAACATTGAGCTCTCAAACGTGACTTGAACTTTGCAGCACCCAACTGTTGGAGGAAAGGACCAATTTAGAATCATCCGAATACAAAAAAACTTGGTACCCCACAAAGTAATATATATATATATATATATATATATATATATAGATAGATTCTATATGTTTGTTTGTACAGTGACTTGAATGCCCATCCTTTTAAAAAGGAAAATTTGTGGAGACCAGTTCAATAAAATCCATACCCTATTTTTGTCCAAGACAGGGTTAAAAAAAAAAAATTTTACCCCTCATTTTCCATAAGAAAAGCTAAATAAAAATATAATGAGGGTATAAATCAATGATATAATAGAAAAGTAATAAAGAAAATGATTAAAAATTGAAATAAATTAATAAATAATTAAAAAATAATAAAAAGCAAATAAAAGAGAAAAAATATGCACCATAATAATAATAAAATTAAACAACATAAAAACAAGAATATATAAAAAATAAAAGATAATAAAACAAATATATTGAAAAAGAATTTTTATTCATCTATATATAATATAGATAAGAGATTTATTTTTAACTTCTTAAATCTCAGGCAATGCCTGGTTACCCTGCTAGTAAATTATGAATAAAGGGTAATATGTTAAAAAAATAAGTTTCTTATTTGTCTGAATTTTTTAGATGAGACTTGATAATTTATGATGTTGATGTTTTAACAGACGATTGATGTTGATGTTTTAACCAACGATTTTTAGATTTTTTTAAATTATAAAACTAACCGTAACTCCTAACCCTAACCCCTAACAAACAACCGGATAGTGTAAATAAAGTGTTTAAATATTATATGAATTCAAATTTGGTGTTTAAATATTATATGAATTCAAATTTGGTGTTTAAATATTATATGAATTCAAATTTGGTGTTTAAATATTATATGAGTTCAAATTTGGTGTTTAAATATTATATGAATTCAAATTCACATTGTGTTCCAGATTTAAGAAGATTTCTAAAACCTTTTCCCTTCCAACTTGATTTTCTGTAAAATAATTTTGACCAAGTTATATTTTGTGTTTTTTAACAATAGTATTGAAACAGTTTTCAAGTATTTCTAATAATATTGTTTATTTTATTTTGCAGGTAAGTTTATTTTCTCTATAATCTGAAGTGGTAGTTTCAATACAAGATCGGGGTAAGTAAAATGAATCTGAAATCCCAAGGAGCAGGTGAGTCTTGACAATAATAAATGATGATGTAATTTTATTTATAATAAAGAATTATCTTTTAGCACAATAATGTTGACAAATCTAAAAATCCATCATGGCTGACAAAAGTAGGCTTGATCTTATCTTTAAAAAGAAAGGAAAAATTGTAAATAAATAAAGGTTTTTGTTAATGAATACAAAGTTTCATTAACTTATTGTTGAAATAAAACAGATGTGTTCCAAGAATCCAATTCATTTTTGAGAGAATCTAAATAATTTATGATGCACACTAATATTACTTTTAGTTTTATGTTGTTCCTAACAGTCTGTATGGAAGTGCTGATGGCATAATAATCATAGGAAATGGACTGCTTGCATTTCAGATAGCGTTAATACCCCTGGGAAAGGTATGAATCTAACTATTCTCTCTCAAGGCATGGGTAAATAGTAGGGCAGACTGGGCTCTTTAACCTTAGTATGGCAACCAGTCTAGAAGGAAAACTCTGTATTCAAACATTGTAAACCTGGAGAGGGATGGGCTCCACCAGGCTATTCATTAGTGAATCCCAATTTTGACTGTAAGAAAAAAGAAAAAAAAGAATAATAATGAATATATAAAAATCCTCAATACATATGTAGAGATTGTTTAGAGAAACAAATCAGTAGCAGAATTTGACTACCAAGGTTTTGCCAAGAAGGATCTTCAGGATAAATCTGGGTAGTTGACTTCTGCTACCAATTTGGCTCTCTGCACCCCCCCTCTCTCTCTCTGTATATATAGGGCCAGGTTAGCTCAGTCAGTAGAGCGTTCGGCTAGAAACCACAAGGTTCCTAGTTCAATACCAGCCCTCACCAACTCAGCATATGAGTAGCACAGGGATCAGTGCAGTAAAGTAAGGAGCTGATGGTAGGTGCAGCGCTCCACCTCAGATGCAAAAACAATCTCCTTAGTCTAGCGCTTGTGAAAAGGGGATAGACACCCTCACTGATTGGCTGATACCGACTTTAAGCCTCCCCGACGACTTTATATATACACATACAATGAGCATTTTAGTAATGTACTGTTAATGGTTAACAGGTTAACATTAAAAATCCATTATAATAAATCCTTGTATTGGGAATTTTGAAGAGTAGAGACAAAACTTGAAACAACTTAACTGCCCTATTCAAGGTATTTCTGTACTTTGATTTCTTAAATGCAATTCACAGAAGAGAAAAAGCAGCTGGCAATAATTCTTTCTGCTGTCTGTCATTTTTTTAAAAAACTCCTTTTGTTCATTTGGTTATTTTTAAACCAAACACTTTTTGATTTAATCTTCCTTCTCTCAACAAGAAAATATCCAACAAAGAAGGACAAATAGGAAAAACTGAATTGAACAACAGAAAAAAAAGCCCAAAGTTAAGCTCTTTTATTTCAATGAATTCTTTTTACCTCATCAAATAGTTTTTAGGGGGATTAATATCAATCTTTTATTATTCATAGTCTTTGTGACTTGCAGTTGGTGGGAAAAATTGCTCCTGTGACATTCAAGATTTTCACAAGGAAAAACTACAATTATCTTAAAACTGAAACCTTTTTAAATTAATCTGCAGTGGAGGGTTTCCATCTTTATGTATTCATCCAATCCCCTTGCCTCAAGCAGGATGTGACACATGGTCAATTTTTTAAGTGGGAGTTCGTCAGGTTTGAATTCAGTGTTTTCTTAGTCCAGTTGCCTTACAAAGGTTAAAGAGCCCTGTCTGTCTAGCTATTTACCTATAGCTGGAAAGAAAATAATTAGATTCATACCTTTCCCAAGTGTATTAGTGCTATGTGAAATGCAAATAGCCTTGTTCAGGATTTGAACTTGGTTCACCATGTCCATTTCCTATAATGATAACCATTACACCACAAAGGCCTCCTTTTTTAGATCTTATGATGCTAGGATTTGAACTCTGTTTGCCATGTCCATTTTCTATGACAATAACTATTACACCCCCAACACCCCCTTTTTACATCTCTATCCACCATAGCCCTTAGGGGCCGGGTTAGCTCAGTCGGTAGAGCGTTCGGCTAGAAACCACAAGGTTCCTAGTTCGATACCGGTCCTCGCCAACTCAGCATATGAGAAGCACAGGGATCTGTGCGGTAAAGTAAGGAGCTGATGGTAGGTGTGGCGCTCCACCTCAGACGCCAAAAATAATCTCCTTGGTCTAGTGCTAGCGAAAAGGGGATAGACTCCCTCGCTGATAGGCTGATACCGACTTTAGGCCGCCCCGACAACTTTACTTTTTTTACTTTATCCACCATAGTCTTTGCAACCATAATAATCCTATAGAAAATAGAAATACATTTTTCTATGGCTTCAGATTCGTTGTATGATATGTTGGGCTACAGCCTCTAGGAGTAAAGTTTAAAAATTGTGACACAGTGACATTCACATTTATCATTAGAGATATATCTATATACTGAAAAGTTCTTGGTCAAACCAATTAGGAAATTACCTAAAACCATTAAATATGCATGTTATTTTATATATTCAGACCATAATTTAACAATTTGACTAAGCACATCGTTTATCAAGTTTCTTTAACCCTTTTAAAAATTTTAATAAATAAAAAAGAAAATGTGCTTGGTTGGGATGAGATCTTTTCAGCCAACTTTGGTATGTATGCACTCAGTATATCCCTTTTTAATTCATCTGTTTGTAAACAATATCTTTTTTTATCTGTGAATGTTTTAAAATGTATAAATGAATGAATAAATAATTGAATTGCTCTTACCTGATAACATTTGGAAAACTGCACCATTACTTCATATCATTATATTCTTAAAAGAACCTTTCAGTTAATCCATTCTTCAGCTTTCATTATGTAGTGTTAGAAAAAACAAGGAGAAACCTCTTCTTCTATAAGAAAAAAAAAGAAGTCCAGAAAAATGGCCACAAATATACTAATCAGATCAATCATTTTCAGAAACATTAAGCACTCCATAAGTGATTGCAAATTATACATGGGGAAACTTCCCCAACATCTACTTTGGTTGATTTTCTTTGTTTATCAGTCTTGAAATGTGTACTCACCAGACTTATGTACAAGGTTCATTAGCCATTATATATGTTGGGCCATCCTGTAGGCCTTAAGCAAGAGTGCTTGTCCAGTGGAATTGGATTCTTGGTAAAGAGTCCTCTGATAATGAATCCTTTGGTTCTTCTGGTAAAGAGTCCTCAGTTCCTTTGTCAATGGTCGTAAGTTCCTCTTCAATGATTACAAGTGAACTGTGGCAAGTATCAGTGTTTAAGTAGTGAATCAGCCCCGCATTATGGTTGTTGATTGGCCGGAGGAGTAAACCACGTGACCTTGGATAGTCTATAAATCTAGGGGGGGGGAGAATTGGAGCACACCTGATATCAGAAATATTCCAACAATATGAGGGATGTTCAGAAAGTTTTAAGCCTATGGGGAGACATTTGGTTCGTTCATCTTGTATCCTATCCCCAATAAAAGTATTTATTCCTTCTTGTGGTCGGGTAAGCTGAAATGGAATTTAATGAAAGAAGAGAAGAAACAGAGATGAGGATGACTTTAGAGTAAGACCTTTATTAGTGGGTTCACACTATTTTGTTGAGGGGAAATATTTCCCGAGGAAAGTATTGGAGTCAAAGAGGCTGAGGAACCTTTTGGCGCCAAGAATTTGGGGGTTTTTTTTGCACATACTTAGAAGTCTGGTCTGAAACCTTCTGGGAGATTTTTATTTTTGTGTCTTTTATTTATTTTATTTCATTTTGTTTTACTTTTGTTTTATTTATTTTTATTTGGTTTAATTTTACTTTTATTAATCCCCACAAGCCTCACCCAGAAAGAAAAGACACTTTTTATAAAACAAGAAAAACTAAGGTGTAAGTAAAGTCATCGGGGCAGCCTAATGTCGGTATCGGCCAGACAGAAAGGGAGTCTATCCCCTTTTCACTAGTGCTAGACCAAGTAGTTAGTTAATAATTCTATCAATGGAAATAGAAAATGATATTCTAATATAATTTTTTTTTAAATTAATAAACAAAATTCAATTTTCACTTGTTTCTGTGACTTTATTATTAATTCACTTGAAGAAAAAAACATGGATCCAAATATGGATTTGGCTCTTGTGGACATTTTTTCTTTTCAAAGCAGAAATCCACCCTGAAAGGTCATTGATTTCAGGTGATAGAAGAAATAGAAAAATATGCACAGTGAGACGTGCACACTATTCCTCAAAATGACCTTCAGAATGAAGTTCAGGACACTAAAAAAAAATACTGCTAATGGTGTATCTACTAAGGGACTATTTTGAAGGAGACAAACTTTTTTGACACACACACACACACACACACACACACACACATATATATATATATATGAATTAATATTGATAATATAATATGGTATATTTATAAGTAAATATTGCTCAATATTCTTGATAGAGCATGAATATCTAAGTTAGGGTAGTGGCACTTCATTAATTAACAATGTCTTGTTGTCTACCCCAACTCAGATATATATATATATATATATATATATATATATATGTATATAAAGGTAGACAAACATGGGATGTTGTAGAAAATGGATGTTTATTATTTTTCTACAACATCCTGTGTTTGTCTACCTTTCTTCACATACTGTCAGATTAATTTCCTCTTATTTCTCCCATATATAATATATATATATATATATATATATATATATATATATATATATATATATATCATCCTTAGGTCACATTGTCAGCACAGATTCTATTGATCCGTTCTCACTAACTGTCCCAATCAGTCATTGCCTCTGACAGGTCTTCTGTGCAGCAACCAGAATCCACACAGCTGATTGATGTAGGCTTTTGCTGGTTGGCCTACCTTTGTGTGTATGTGTAGACATACTTAGGAAAATGCCACTTATGAGTTTATCCTTCTTTCACAGTGTCCAGCATATCTCGCTTGGATGGTTTGTGTAATAAGAGACACAGTAACTGTACAGTTGTTCAAGACAGCGCACAACATCCTTGTGTAGCTCCCATGTATATATATATATATATATATATATATATATATATATGATAGCATATACATAGGATCAACAGTGCTTGATATCTGTTATCAAGCACTGTTGACTATGTCTATGCTATTCTAACTAAGATATATATATGCTTTCTCACTGATATTGAGTACTCTTTATTTATAAATATAGCAAACTATATTATCAATATATATATTTATTTATATTATATATATATAATATATATATATATAAAATATAACAAAAGACTTAGAATTTTTGCATTATAGTGCCACAGAGTACACATTGAGCTCTGCAAACTGCGACATGTTTTTAAAAAAAACTCCTATGTCGTAAGGAAGATTTCTTCTCCGGATTTTTGGATTATATATATATATATATATATTATGCTCCCAAAACCTGGTAGAGCTTTCTAGGGGTGACTTAAATGAGCTTTCACTGCCATCATCAAGCAATGATCATCTGTTTACAGACTGGATCTCTCTGATGATTGTAAAATATATAAACTAATGTATGTATTTAATAGTTAAAACACCACCCCTTTACGGCAGCTGTCAAATGGCCAAGAGGTTAACGAATCGGGTGAATGAAAAAGTCAGTCGTCTTTTGCTCCAGGTCAGAGGTAGTTGTTGTGTTTAGCCACACTGAAGAGATATTAAATGTCAAAACACAGTGTCTGTGGATGACTTATATATATATAAGAGTATATGTGTGAAAGTTCTAGAAAATGATAATTTATGATATTATTAATAGAAAGTTTTCTTTTAAATATTAAAAGTTTGTAAAAATAAGTAATTACTGTTACCATAGAAACTGTGATGGGAAAATAGCAGATGGTGAAGTCAGGCATAGAAAGTTTTCTTTGCTTTCTTTTCTTTCTCATTTCCATAATTTTGTATTTGTATTATTTTTACTTTAATGTATACATTTTCTGTAAATATCAGCTGATTTGCATCTTACATTAAAAAAAATATCAGATTATTTTTTTATGATGTATTAAAAAACATCTTGTTAAAATGAAACAATATTTTTTCTCTTTATTTAGATTAAGAACAAAGTAGATATTTACTCTAAGACTGCTCTACCAACTGAGCTACTAAAAGCCGTTACACAAGCCCAAAACCAAACTCGTAAATTTCATATTTTTAACCACAGACAAAAATGCTTAGTAAATGGTATTGACTAGGTGGGGAAAATAGTATTATATAATGTAAAGTAAGTAAAGTTGTCAGGGTGGTGAGGGAGTCTATCCCCTTTTCACTAGTGCTAGACCAAGGAGATTGTTTTTGCATCTGAGGTGAAGTGCCACACCTACCATCAGCTCCTTACTTTACCGCACAGATCCCTGTGCTATTCATATACTGATATTTTCCTGCCTCCTCCCCATTAGCAGTATTAGAATGTGACATGTAGTCAAGTTTAATTCAGGACCCTTTTGGTGACCAAGAGAGCAGTGACAAAAATTGTCCAGCCCCATCTGCATTCACCTGTTGGGTACCTTGAGCATGGGGGATTGATCCTGATCCTACCCTTTCTAGTGCAATGAGTAGGGGTAACTTAGAGGATTGACCATTTGGATTTGGACTAGGTCCACACTGAATGGATAAAAGGGAAAGAACAGGTTGCAGATTTCCTGACAAATGTGGGAACCTCGTCGGAAAGCTTAAGAGACTTGTTGCCTTTCAGCAAATGAATAAAGATGGCGGTTTATTCTAATGTGTCTATATTAGCACCAAACACAAGCTCATTCGGACTATGCCCCAAATGATTTAGCAGGGCATGTTTAGCACTAACAGCCCAAGCCAGTGATATTTCAGGTTCACACACACTTCCCAACAAAAAGACTGAGAATACTTCATTTGATGATAACCTTGGGTTTAGGTGTATTTTTGAAGTTCTAAGATCATTGCCATTGTAAGATTCAATGTTATTATTGAAACAAACAAACTCCGACATGCTGTGTTGGACATAACATTTTATATATTAGACAGCACAGAAATAAGACATAAAATACATATACAATGAAATACATGTACATGAACATACATTAAGGCATACAGGTTCAATAAGAATGTACACAACAGTAAAGATATAGGACTAAGGATAGTTCATGCAGTAAAATTCACTTACTAGTGATGGGGGGGGGCAGAAGCCCCCCACCGAGAAAGGGGTAGACAGTGTCTAGTCCATGTGAGTTCGTTCGAGAAGAAGCACAAAAGAGGCAGAAGAGTTTGAACCTCACGCTTAAATACCAGACCTCCCCGGTGGTCGGTGAAGAATAAGTTCCAATTACCGTCGAACTGGGAAGACAGGGCAGCAAGCGATTGTAACTTAAATACAAACTCGAATGCTACAAGGTCCACTGCAAGATGACAAAGTATATATGAGACTCCTCAATGTCATTCAAATCAAGCAGTCAAGCAGAACTCAAGGAATGGAATGACCCAAGTCACCCAGATTCATGAATGGATCATTCTTGATTCCTATTTATACCGGCTGTCTTGGACACTGCTTGAGTTCTACTTAGCTGCTGTTATTAAAACCAACAGTAGACTAACTGACTTCAATAGTCAGCACGGAAACCCAGATGGAATATAACTCTTCCAGGCAAAGGGAAGATAATCCTAACACCATTATCTCAGAGTACTCTAGTAATACCTCATGATATCACCAGGCTTTATTGATTTTACATTACAGTGTAGAAGCTCTGCATCCATGATAAGCCTGATATTGGGGCCTCTTAACATATTTACTCTTTTCTCTTATTGACAATCCAAGTTTAGTCAAGTATGCTGAGGTGATAAATCCACAGAATTGGATCTCGAAAAGGAAATAGATTGGTCATCCAGCCATTTCATATACATTCTTCTCACAGATCTTCATACTTTTCTGGCTTACATTCAGATGCTGAGTCAACATTTTCCTGAAAAGGAACTGTTAATTCAACAATGTGAGCTTTTTGAATTGACTTATCAGGTCGCAAAATGTCAGAACATTGGGCGGTTAACACGATCACAGCTGGGGAAAGGTAAGATGATGTTCCAAATTCAGTGCAACTCTCCAGTGTGCATACGACTATTAAACAACAATGATTTGTACTTCATTGTAGAACTAGCTCCCAGAATGTTTCCTTCTGGTGTTGTAAATGAAATTTTATTGGCAGCTTTACAACTTGTAGCCTTGGCAAAAACATTTACAAAGTTTTATATTTATTTCACATATATATATATATATATATATATATATATGTGTGTGTGTGTGTATGAGGCTAGTTAAATAAATACAGCAGAATAAACATATGTTCTCACTTTTCAGAAATAGAAATATGCTTTAATGTAAGTTTAAATTGGTAGTTTTAGATATTCTAATGAAGACATGAAATTGCAAGAAAGGAATTAAAAATATAATAAATTGTTTGTAGAGATTTTTAATCAATTTTTACAAATAAAACATAAATGAAAATCCTTTATGTCCCTATGACAAAACTGACATTGGTTTTCATTAAAAAAAATTAGTAGGTATTTACCCAACTCATTCACCACTGGTAGGATGTGACACAAGGTCACAAGTATGGGTCATCCAGTGAGGATCAAATTTCCATTCAGTAGTAATGGATCTGTGAGACTAGCTTGCTAACTATTACACCATGATGGGATGGGAAGTATTTACCCAATCTATTCACCACAGGTAAGATGTGACACAAGGTCACAAGTATGGAGCATCCAGCAAAGATCAAATTCACTATTCAGTAGCAATGGATCTGCGGGACAAGCTTGCTAACAATTACACTACAATAGGATGCCCTAAATTCAAAGATAAATAAAAAGCTTTTTCTGAAGATCTTTTAATAAGGATAGTTTATTAATAAGTTATTAACTAATTAATTCTATTTGTTTGTAACTTAGAGAAATATATTTGATTTTTGTAATAACTTTCATTCTTTTCAAATTTCTGATTGTTAGTATTTAAACATCTCAGATCTGATTATCATCCTGATTAAAATCCACTGATTGTATCTCCTGCAAAGGGGTAAGAACCCCCCAACCCCCAAAAATAGAGGGTGTCCAAGATATGACATGAAACTTTATCTGATGATGAGGCTCTAGTTCTGGAGTTTTGAGTGTGGGGGTACCCCTTTAGTGCCATTACTCCCAGGTACACTCTGACCCAGAGTGGTAGTATCTGTTAGGATCCCATCTATGGGTCAGATAGATCTGTTTAAAAATTATATATATTCGTTAAGACAGTGTACAAAAGAAAAACCTTGAAAAACAACTTTACAAAAAATGTAGATATGAATGTACAATGGATGCATTTCCCTAACCTCAAGGAATAAAATGACCCTAGAGTGGTTGAAATGCCATTAAAATCAACCAGTTAACCAAATCTAGTTATTGTCAACATGGTTTTATCCATATGTATGTGTTAGAGGAGGCACCATTAGGATTAGCAATCAGGTTATCGTATTTGACGACATATAAGACGCACCCCCATTTCAGCAGGTCAGATTCAGGAAAAAGTTTTTAGTGTATTTAAGCATATATTGTTGAAAACAGTCTAGCTGTGCACTCAAGCAGAAACATAGCTGTATAATAGAAATTTGGCCTACATGCAAGCAATAAGCATACACAAGACATCTCCATAGCAGGAAACTTTGGAAAAAAGTGCGTCCTATATGCCATAAAAAATAGCGTAGAAAATATTTTTACCTTTGATTGTATTACAGCATTTCATTCTAGACAGATTTACAAATAATCTGAAATGTTCCTTTTTAACCAAGAAACTCTATGAACTTTTTGGCTAATAAACCAAACAAACATTTTGGCTTCTGAAAAAGAGACTTTTTACTTTAGATGTCTTCTTTTTATACCCAAATGTTCCTCTCTCTATTTCCATAGTAACAAGCTTCCTTCCTTCCTGGCTTTGCCCTCTGGCATCAGACTTTTGGCAAGGGCAGATAACAGAGTATTTCCATAGAAAGAAAGCTTTTCACCAAGCGCACGTGTTGTTGAATTCAATTTATTTTTTATTTTTATATAAATCTTTATATTCTTCCATTCACTTTCCATTTCTATGCTTATAATACTGCCAATTATTTTCCAGCCACTACTTGTTGCTGTATGGGTAGGTTCTTTTTTGTTGCAGTTATATGCTTTCTAACATTTCAGAATTAATTTCTGGAAATTATTAATTTTATTATTGTTCATTTCCTTTTTCTGGTTAAGATTAATACTCATTTTTAAACTGAAATTTTATAATCTTAATCGATTATAAAATTTCAGTTTAAAAATGAGAATTTTCCTTTGAAAGTTTAAACTAGATATTTTGGACTGGGCACTATTTTACTATACATTGTAAGCCTCATGGAGATTGTTAGATATTAGAAATAAAAAACCTCATATAATATAGTATATTATTGGATCCTTTCCATCCACTAAGGATGATGGCGTAGTGTCCAAAATAAAAAATAAAAGTTTTATCTACATCTGCACAAGTGATTCTATATAGTATATACATATATATATATATATATATATATATATATTCTTTATTTTTATGACTCTGACAGAGAATTAAAACAGATAATACAATTTGTAAATAAAAAAATATTGCTCACAAATACCAGGGAAAAGAATACAAAAAAGAAAAGACCAAATCATCTATACAATCTGAAAAAAATCAAACAGTACTGAAATGACTGGCCAAAAGAAAAAAACACAGAAAGAGTCAGAATTATCCTGAAGATCCTTTAGGTGTAACATAGGTAGTTAGTATCTCACTCTTTTAGATTTATATTATATACATAAATATATATATATGGAGAAAATTTTTTAAGAAAACAAACACAGGATGTCACGAACGATAGAGATTCTTTATGCCGATACTCAAGTATTTTACTCATACAAATTTTCAATGTCCTGAAGACGGTTTTATTTAAAAAAGACGAAATACTTAAGTATCGACATAAAGAATTTCTATCATTCATGACATCCTATGTTTGTTTACTTTAAGAATTTTCTCCACATACTGATTAATTTAGTCATCTTGCTTCCATATATATATATATATAGATAGATAGATAGATATGGGTTCATAGAACACCCAATTCCAACTTCTGCCTCAAGTAGTTGCCATATTCTGGCATCCATTACCACTTAGATCTGGTGAAACTGGTTTGAGTTTCTGGATCAAGCATATCATGTTACAGCTAACCCTTTGGAAGAGACATTGGGACCTTTGACAAAAAATTCAAGTTGTTTTATGTTGAACAACCGTCAACTGGTTGTCATCATTCATAGAATAACATCTGCAACTCTTGTCAGCTCTAAGATGTAGAATAACTTTAAGCAAAGATTTCAACATTCTGGGTCAAAGTTTTTAATGTGCTTTGTAAGCTCAGATACAAGGTTTCTAAAAGGCTAAAAGTTTAAAGGGTTAAATATTCACTTTCATGCTGTTTATATTATTAACACTTTTTAATTTCAATATCATTATTTATTTATTTTATTGTTATAAATAATATCAAATTATCATTTTATTAAAAGATATTTCTCTTTTCTTGGTTTTTGTTCTTTGGTTTTTGTTGTTTTTTTTTTAGTTTTTTGTTCTTGTTATATATTTTTCTTCTTTTCTGGAATTTGGTAACTTTAAAGAATCAGGTACAAATTCTATAAGTTATAGTAAAATAATTTTACCTATTTATTGTTATCATTATTTTCACATAAGCATTAGCTGATGGTATTTCACTGGAGTCCGAGTGATAACAAGTCTTCTCAGGTCTCCAGGACCCATCTGAGTATTCTAGCTGATTGCAGCAGTGCAGTGTGTCTGGATGGTCTCAATTCTTCCTCTGATTTCCAGATCCTCCAGTCTTTTTTCCAAGTTTGTTCGATCCGTTCCAAGTGCACCAATTACAATTGGTGTCACTTTTACCCTCATATTCCACAGCTTTTTCAATTCTCTAGCAAGGTCCAGATATTTATCCATCTTTTCATTTTCCTTCATCTTCACCCTGTGATCTGCTGGGACCACAAAGTCCACCAGTTGATATGTTCTCTTTTTTTTGTTAAACAACACTATATCTGGTCTCCTGGCTGGGATAGGGTGATCTGTCTTTATCTCAAAGTTCCAGAGACAGTATTATTATTATTATTGTTGTTGTTGTTGTTATTTTACTCCTTGCAATTTTTTTACACCAGTTTTAACTGGTGATTATTATTATATAACTCTTTCTGAGTTTTTCACACCAGCATTGGCTGGTCATCTTTCTTTGGAATCTGAGTAACAGCAAATCTCCACTGGCCACCAATGCTCTTCTGGAATATTCTAACTGATCTTAGCAATACTCTTTGGATGCTCTTGATTTTTATTCTAATTCCCAATTCCTCCAGTCTTTTTTTCCAAACCTTTAAGGACTGTTCCAATGGCACCAACTACCATTAGTATCACTGTCACCCTCATGTTCCACAATCCTTTTAGATCTCTGGTAAAGCCCAAGTATTTTCCTATCTTTTCACTTTCTTTCATTTTTTCTCTGTAGGCTGCAAGAAGAGCAAATTTACTAGAAGACAAGTTCTTTTTTTCTTGTTAATTAACACTAGTACTGATCTAGTTTATTAATTAATTCTCTTAAAAATAGAATTTATATTTGTTATATAATAAAATTGCAATAGAACTGTAAAATATTTTTTGTGTTCCTGAGCAGAAAGTTTTATGTTCCAATTATTTATAATGAAGGTAAGTGGTAAAAATGTATATTTCTCTTTAAACTTTTTTTTGGGGTGATGTGGGAAATGATATTTCTAAATTTACCCATTTATTGGAACATTCCAGGTAGATCCAGTGCTGAGTAGCTGATAAAGTACAAACTGCTTTTGAATTTTTTGTTGGTTTTTGTATAACTATGCAATTATATCTAGTATAAATACATCTAAATTTTGATTCATACATTGTTTTATTAAAGTTTTAAGTAAATGAGCAAAATACAAATTTGCCAGTATTTATAGAGAAAAAAAGGTTAATTTCTAAATTTCATTACCCAGAATACAAAGTTTGAAGTTAATAATATCCATTTGCTATACTTTTACAATATAAGCAATTAGGAAATAATACATCCAATTTAAAAAAAAAGTTTTTGATTACATAGCGATTAAAATTATTTAAAATTTCAGTGTATTTTATAATAAAAATTTGTGGAAATAATTCTTAAATCCATCAACTTCTTTATTTAAAAACCTCATTTGGATACTAAAAATATTCATCTTTCTCTAAAGATTTGTCCCAAATATTAATTCTAAACCTAATCAAAAAAACAATTAAAACAATAATAAATTACTTAAATCTTTATCATGTTATGATTTTAAGGATTTTGTCATATTTTACACTTTAAATGTTTACATGTTTTTTTTTGTGTGTGGTGGGGTATCTGAACTCCAGAAATTGTGGAAGCCCTTCCCCACCTTGGTTTTAGCCTACTGTATCTTTTCCCCTAGGCATAATGGCCTCTTTATGTCCTTATGAATGTAAGACCCCCAACTTTAGACTCTAAATCCTGATTCACCTTACTGCACATACTATTTTCCCTTTCTCCATCCAATTTGAAAATGTCAACATAGAGGATATTCTCTACTTTTTGAGGGAAATAAAATTATACTATAGAATATAGACATGAAACAAATCAATACCATACAATATAATCCCCAATAATGCTAACACGTTGTCAAAACCAATTACTAAAAAGTATAAATATAAATTCACAATATGTATTGCTTCCTAACCGTTAAGAATGACATAACCCCAGACGGGTTGATATGCCGTTAAAATCAATAAACCAACCAACCAACCAACCTTTCTCCATTAAGTTTTCTGACTATTCCTAATCTCTCTCTCTCTCTCTCTCTCTCTCTCTCTCCCAACAATCACTAGATAGGCAGCCCAAAATTATTAAAATCTACATCTTTGTGTCTCCTGTCAGGTGTATAAACACCTGACATACACATCCACCAACATGAAACTCCTCAACAAAGTCACTTACCACAAACTACTAATAAACCTGAAAGTTACTCAATAAAAATACCTATAAGTTGTCTTTCATTGGTCATCGATTATATTTCACTTGTATTCTCTGATTTTTTTTTAAGGTAATTTTCACCTTTAGTTGTTAAAATTCCTAGCATAAAATTGTGCATGCGCATTATCTGAAATGAACTTAATTGTTATTAAGAACACATTTTATTATATTTTTGTGTTAAAGCATGCAGTTGTACTGTTTTCGAAACGATTCTAAGATGTGTATATTTTTCACAGACACTTTCAAAATAGCTACCAGCTTAGTTCAAAGTGAAAGTCAAGGGAGGTTACTCTAATTGCCTTATTTGCTAGGAATTTTGACAACTAAAGGTGAAAATTACTTTTTTTTAATTACTGTTTTGGTCATGCTTTCCATCATGTTTTATTTATTTTCTTCTGTCTAGTTCACCAGAAAAATACATTCAATTAAATTATTTCAAACTTTATTCTATAATTCAAGCTTTAAGTTATTTTCTTCTATCTTCTTCCCAATTGATAATGCATGTATATCTAGAGCATCTGACTAGGAATCATAAGGGTCCTGGTTCAATACCAGCCCTCGCCAACTCAGCGTATGTGCGGTAAAGTGAGGAGCTGATGGTAGGTAACTGGTTTAAGGAACTGAATCAGCAACAGAAATTAAGTACCCAAGTTTCACTAACAAGGATTATCAGGATGATGATGATATATATATATATATATATATATATATAAGTAGGTAGTCTTTTGTCAGATTTGAAGAATTTAAAATAAAGTGCTCAATTACGTGTGTAAGAGCTGTATTTATCTATTTATTATAGTGTACAATACATTTAAGGTGCCATTGTTACCACTGATTTCCTGGCAGCATGTTAGCCACTCTTCATCAAGACAACATGCCTGTTTTAGAAATACTGTGAATGTACCTTCACTTATATGATTTTATGTCCCTTCATTTATATAATTTTATATATAAATCTATATAAATGAAGGGACATTCACAGTATTTCTTAAACAGATACATTGTCTTGATGAAGGGTGGCTAATATGCTGCCTGGAAACCAATGATAACAATGGCACCTTAAATGTATTGTACACTATAATAAATATATATATATATATATATATTATATATATATACACACACACAAACACACTTTCCTATGTCACTAGAGTGGACTTGAGAGTAATGGCAACAAAGAGATACTCCACACTCTCTAGATCTTCAGGACTGGAGCCTCACCATCAGATGTTCCTTCCAGCTAAATAAATAGTACTACTACTGTTCTTCAAAAAGAATGACTTTAGCATTAAATAACCCATAAAGATATGCCATTAAACAAAGAAACTAAACTAAACAATCGGATGTAGTTTAGTATCATAACCAGGAAACCTTTTTTTTGTGTGGTGGGGTCTTACCCCTCTTCGGAAGATACAGTCAGTATATTCTAAACCCCACTATAAAATACTGTGTTGTAATTGTTAGCAAGCTTATCATACAGACTAGTGTGTTATTATAGTGAATCTGATTCTCACTTGATTTGCTTTATACTAATCTCAGCTTAGTAAATATCTCTATAAGAAATACTTTTTTGCTTTATATTTGCTTATAAATATTTCTATTGCGACTGAACAAGACATTTTGATCAGATTAAGAATTCTGTACAACACAAGAATGGTAAATGAGTTTCTTCATATGAAAATGTTCCTCAACTGCCTTTATTTCTCATTATTTATAATCTATAGTTTATTCCAGAGAATCTCTCTTCAACTTGTCATACTCTCTCTCTCTCTCTCTCTCTCTCTCTCTCTCTCTCTCTCTCTTCCCTCTCTTCCTCTCTCTCCCTCTCTCTTCCTCTCTCTTCCTTTCCCTATCTCTCTCTCCCCCCTCTCTCTCTCTCTCCCCCTCTCTCTCTCTCTCCCCCTCTCTCTCTCTCTCTTTCTCCATCTCCCTCTCTCTCTGTCTCTGTCTCCCCCCTCTCTCTCTTTCCAATTGTATCACACATTACTGGTTGCATTATGTCTGATTTCATTTCTAAATATGAACACTTCTGAACAAAAGATTGAAAAACAACATCCTAAAATGTCCTATAAGTATATATGTAAAAAATATAATATTTATATATTACTTGAATCTATTTCTCTAAATTTTTTAGATGAGGCTTGATAATTAGTATTATTTGTATTATTCAGACTATTGTCTTAATCTTCATTGTTATCTGTACAACGTTTCGGCTGATGTGCCCTCTGGCCTTCTTCAGGTATTTCTGGTCGGACTCAGGAACCTTCTCGGACTCGGGAACCTTCTTGTTGTAATCGGGAGCCATCACAGAACTATGAATAAAGAACTAAGAGGAATAATGTGACTCTTAAAATCTCCCGGTCACAAGCAAATAATTTTGGATGAAAGGAGACAAAAACAATTGAAAATTAAAACAACATATATTCAAAAGTACAAAAAGGGGGTTGCAAATTTAGTGGTATTTGTGACAAGACTTATCTTGCTGAAGTGAGGTAAAGGTATGCAAGAATACTATTCTACTCGCTATTGAAAGGAATGCTTGAAAGTCACGTCTCGCCAAGTGAAAGTTCATACGATAAGTTAAAGGTGAAGGGAGCACTTGTTAAAGTGACTCACCTGGTTGACGGCCCCCTTGATAAGTGACTTTCATCATGTGGGTTTAAATTTGGCACCAATATCATATGTTGGCGATTCGCCCTCTGGTAGCAGGAAGAGATAATACGACTATAATTTTTCTGACATTACTTACTTTTTCTTTCATTTCTATTTGTTTGAATGCGTCTGCTTCTAATGTTACAGTACTACACTTTCATCCTAGGAAGAGGTGTTCAACCATATTGTGGTATACTAAGAAACGGAAGCACCGTTTCAGCCATCTTTTTGAGTTGTGAATAAAAGGCAGAAGTGATTACTTCTCGGGGTTAACGTCAGCTGGACTACCCGTGTTATTATTTCACTAAGCATGTTACAACAATTGACAGATGAGGATCTATTTCACTCAAGAAAATGCCATTACTTGGACATTTAGAAGAACCTTTCGTGAGAGGTCCAGTGGAATCCAGGCAGCCTCTGGGGAGTTGGGACAAACAGTTACAGGGCACTCAACATCTTTTGTGCAGCTTCCTGCACCCTACAGAGATAGCATCCTCTCAACAACCGGTGACAGCCTGGAAGATGAACATCCCAGAACTGAAATGAGAACACGTTTTCAGAAATTCAAAGAAGAGGAAAGAAGGAACAATGCTGAGAATAAAGCCAAAAGACAGCGCACCAGCATGAAACCAGACACAAAAGGGAAACCACTTAGTGCCAGGCCCTTAACTGGGGAAATTGCTGCTCAGGAATCTCCAGAGGCTACAGATGATGATGATGTGACTATGTCCGAGAGTTGGACAACGCTTCCTACAAGTAATGTGAGTTCTTGCGGGAGTTCCGGGGAGGGACCTATGGATGTTTCTTGGTGTCGTTAAGAATGTATGTGCAGTTTTAAGCTAAGTGGGGAGGGATGTGGTATACTAAGAAATGGAAGCACCGTTTCAGCCATCTTTTTGAGTTGTGAATAAAAGGCGGAAGTGATTACTTTTTGGGGTTAACGTCAGCTGGACTACCCGTGTTATTATTTCGCTAAACAGGTTACAACACATATATAAATAACCCCATCATTTTGACAGGAAATATGCTAGTGTTATTAATAAAAGAGAGAATAAGAAGAGTTGATAACTAAGTATATACTATAAGACACATACATACATGACTGAAAAGTTGGGTAGATGAATAGGCTGAATTAAAGACGAAAATGTATAAGACAGATGATAGCAGACTAAGGTAGATACAGTAACCGGTAAGGAGAGTAATAATTATCGACATAATAGATATGAACAGGCTGAGATAGAAAGAGAGATAAATAAGTAAAAACGAGCCAAGATATAACATGAAAGGATAATTGATAACCATGATTGCAAAAATAAGTAATGTTATGGTAACAAGCACTAAAGATAACTGTCTGTTCAAGACACAGACAAAAGCCTTTTATCAAGATGAGAGGACATGCTTGCCAAATTGTCAGTTGAAGGAAAACAAATTCAACAGTCTACAAATAAAATCATTGACCAAAAATTTCTTTCTATAAGTAAAGACATGAGATAAGATGCAGTGATGAAAGCTTGAAGAGATATGATCATTAATGGATTTTAATGCAAAAATATCGACATTATTATTGTTATTATCATCATGACTCTCTTCTTTACTGCTTATATCCATTTCACTGTATCTTTACACAAGAGTAATCAAGTAGCCGTCAAACAGGAGGTCAAGTGACAGCAAATCATCATGACTCTCTTCTTTACTGCTTATATCCATTTTACTGTATCTTTACACAAGAGTAATCAAGTAGCCATCAAACAGGAGGTCAAGTGACAGCAAATCATTGTGACTCTCTTCTTTACTGCTTATATCCATTTTACTGTATCCTTACACAAGAGTAATCAAGTAGCCATCAAACAGGAGGTCAAGTGACAGCAAATCATCATGACTCTCTTCTTTACTGCTTATATCCATTTTACTGTATCTTTACACAAGAGTAATCAAGTAGCCATCAAACAGGAGGTCAAGTGACACCAAATCATCGTGACTCTCTTCTTTACTGCTTATATCCATTTCACTGTATCCTTACACAAGAGTAATCAAGTAGCCGTCAAACAGGAGGTCAAGTGACAGCAAATCATTGTGACTCTCTTCTTTAATGCTTATATCCATTTCACTATCTTTACACAAGAGTAATCAAGTAGCCATCAAACAGGAGGTCAAGTGACAGCAAATCATTGTGACTCTCTTATTTACTGCTTATATCCATTTCACTATATCTTTACACGAGTAATCAAGTAGCTGTCAAACAGGAGGTCAAGTGACAGCAAATCATTGTGACTCTCTTCTTTAATGCTTATATCCATTTCACTATCTTTACACAAGAGTAATCAAGTAGCCATCAAACAGGAGGTCAAGTGACAGCAAATCATTGTGACTCTCTTCTTTACTGCTTATATCCATTTCACTATATCTTTACACGAGTAATCAAGTAGCCGTCAAACAGGAGGTCAAGTGACAGCAAATCATTGTGACTCTCTTCTTTAATGCTTATATCCATTTCACTATCTTTACACAAGAGTAATCAAGTAGCCATCAAACAGGAGGTCAAGTGACAGCAAATCATTGTGACTCTCTTATTTACTGCTTATATCCATTTTACTGTATCTTTACACAAGAGTAATCAAGTAGCCATCAAACAGGAGGTCAAGTGACACCAAATCATCGTGACTCTCTTCTTTACTGCTTATATCCATTTCACTGTATCCTTACACAAGAGTAATCAAGTAGCCGTCAAACAGGAGGTCAAGTGACAGCAAATCATTGTGACTCTCTTCTTTAATGCTTATATCCATTTTACTGTATCTTTACACAAGAGTAATCAAGTAGCCATCAAACAGGAGGTCAAGTGACAGCAAATCATCGTGACTCTCTTATTTACTGCTTATATCCATTTTACTGTATCTTTACACAAGAGTAATCAAGTAGCCATCAAACAGGAGGTCAAGTGACACCAAATCATCGTGACTCTCTTCTTTACTGCTTATATCCATTTTACTGTATCTTTACACAAGAGTAATCAAGTAGCCATCAAACAGGAGGTCAAGTGACAGCAAATCATCATGACTCTCTTCTTTACTGCTTATATCCATTTTACTGTATCTTTACACAAGAGTAATCAAGTAGCCATCAAACAGGAGGTCAAGTGACAGCAAATCATTGTGACTCTCTTCTTTAATGCTTATATCCATTTCACTGTATCCTTACACAAGAGTAATCAAGTAGCCGTCAAACAGGAGGTCAAGTGACAGCAAATCATTGTGACTCTCTTCTTTAATGCTTATATCCATTTCACTATCTTTACACAAGAGTAATCAAGTAGCCATCAAACAGGAGGTCAAGTGACACCAAATCATCGTGACTCTCTTCTTTACTGCTTATATCCATTTCACTGTATCCTTACACAAGAGTAATCAAGTAGCCGTCAAACAGGAGGTCAAGTGACAGCAAATCATTGTGACTCTCTTCTTTAATGCTTATATCCATTTCACTATCTTTACACAAGAGTAATCAAGTAGCCATCAAACAGTCAAGTGACAGCAAATCATTGTGACTCTCTTATTTACTGCTTATATCCATTTCACTATATCTTTACACGAGTAATCAAGTAGCCATCAAAGGTCAAGTGACACCAAAATCATCGTGACTCTCTTCTTTACTGCTTATATCCATTTCACTGTATCCTTACACAAGAGTAATCAAGTAGCCGTCAAACAGGAGGTCAAGTGACAGCAAATCATTGTGACTCTCTTCTTTAATGCTTATATCCATTTCACTATCTTTACACAAGAGTAATCAAGTAGCCATCAAACAGGAGGTCAAGTGACAGCAAATCATTGTGACTCTCTTATTTACTGCTTATATCCATTTCACTATATCTTTACACGAGTAATCAAGTAGCCGTCAAACAGGAGGTCAAGTGACAGCAAATCATTGTGACTCTTTCTTTAATGCTTATATCCATTTCACTATCTTTACACAAGAGTAATCAAGTAGCCATCAAACAGGAGGTCAAGTGACAGCAAATCATTGTGACTCTCTCTTTACGCTTATATCCATTTCACTGTATCTTTGCACAATAGTAATCAAGTAGCCATCAAACAGGAGGTCAAGTGACAGCAAGACTTGTATTCTCATCCTGATTTAAACAGTGCTATAATTGGTGCCACCATCATCTTTGTTAGCCAAGTATGTTTTTACTTGGGTGAGTCAAAAACTTTGCAATATTTTGGTAACATGAGGCACAATTCAGCAGCTCCAAAATTGTGAAGGTGACAAACCACACTGGACTGTGAGATGCCAAGCTTTCCTGATATTCTCCAAGAGCTACTTGCCAGATTTGTCCCTATGCCATAAAAAATGACTTGTTCAGTGTTTCTCTTAAAATTGTTTGAAATAGAATTTCATTTAATTTCTCTGAATTTTAGAGATGAGGCTTGATGATTAGTATTATCTGAATTATTTGGACTATTCTCCTCATCTTCATTGTTATCTGTACAACGTTTTGGCTGATGTGCCCTCCGGCTTTCTTCAGGTATTTCTTGTCGGACTCAGGAACCTTCTTGTCATAATCAGGAGCCATCATGGAACTTTGAACCTGACCCTTTATTTAGTCCTTGGGGGTATCCTGTTTCATTCTGCTAACAATAGCTGGGGTAGAGGTTTTAAGCTGTTTTAATTATTATTCTATGAATAATAATTAATACAGCTTAACGCCTTAATGCTTATTTCATTTTATGTTCCATTTTTATTAAACAATTAATCAAACTCACTCAGACACATCCCTGTCGTGTATTGAGGTCAGTTAGTCTACTGTTGGTTTGAATAACAGCAGCTAAGTACAACTGAAGCAGTGTCCAAGACAGTTGGTATATATAGAAATCAAGAATGATCCATTCATGAATTTGGGTGATTTCATTCCTTGAGTTCTGATTGGCTGCTTGATTTGAATGATATTGTGTAGTTTTATAAATACCCTGTCATTCTGCAGTAGACTTTGTAACTATTCGGGTTTGTATTGGGTTACAATCGTTAGTTGCCATGTCTTCCCAATTCGACGGTAATTGGAACTTTGATTATTCTTTATGGTGTAGTGGTTAACATACTGAACAGCTACATCCTTGTGCATTTGAACTATAGCCATGTTATTATGTTTACTTTCAGACTAATACCGGTGGAAAAGGTATGAACCTACTTATTCCACAGCTGTTGGTTAAATAGTACCAATACTGTTCTTTCACAAGGATGGCTTTGGCATTAAATAACCCATGAATGTTTATATGCCATTAAACAAAGAAACCAAACCACTTGCAATAATTCAAGACAGTCATGAGCAGAATGTTTTCAATATTGATCAAGTGTATTTCAATCAGGACTGTCAACTTGAAAAATAATAAAATCAGTTTCATTACTTTCGAGACCAACACAAACATAGATTAATTTCAGAGGTGAAAAAAAAAAAAGAATAAGTAAGAATATACAAATATTTTCTACTGCATTCTCCCTTTTACCTTTCTTTTGCTCTGTCTCTTCATAAAGAAAATAATTTTAATATATTGCATTTTTCATGCCTTTTTTTATCCCTTTCAGATTTGTGCTCATTTTTTTTCTTGATATTCAACCAGCAAACCACTATATCTTATTTTCATCTCCATCCCTTCCTCTTTGTAAATGAAGGATGAAATTATTTAGTCATGACACACAAATATTTATATTTACCAACCCCGAGCAGGATGCGACACAAGGTCAATTTCTTATGCTTAGTTTAACAGATTGGAATTCAGAGTTTTCCTTCTCCTAGACTGGTTAAAGAGCCCAGTCTGCCCTACTATTTACCCATAGCTGGAAGAAGAGTAGTTGGATGTATACCTTTCTCAAGGATATTAGTGCTATGTGAAATCCAAAAATCCTTGTCCAGGATTTGAACTCGCCTTGATGAGTCCATTTTCCTAAGACTCTAACCATTACACAATGCACCTTCATATGTGTCATTCCAATAAAGGCTGTAGTGAATGAAAAAAATTATGGTTTTTGCAATATCTCAGGGTAGTCTTAACCCTTCCTCTGGCATAGAAAATTATTTTCTTCCTTAGAGGAAGGGGTATGGTTGCTGTTGTAACGCGCTTAGCGAATAATAAGACAGGTAGTCCAGATGACGTTAACTGCAAGTGATCACTTCCCCTTTTATTTGCAACAAAACAAGATGGCTGAAACAGTACTTCCGTTTCATAACAAAAACAATGGTAGAAACGGTGCTTCCGTTTCTTAGTATACCACAGTTACCCTGAAATATTGCAAGAACCATCATTCATTTTATTTATCATGCTTCATTCTCTACAGCCATCAATAGTAAGTAAATTTAATTTTTTTCATGTTAGATGCCATACAATTGTCATCTATGTAAGAAGCATATTTGGAACCAATGCTTCAATATGCTATTACATATATTCAAAGTGAAGTTAAACACAATTTTTTTTAGTATTACTAGTACAAAATAAAAAACACCCTCAGGGTGATGTAAAATTTGATTTTTAAAACATATTGCCTGAGGGGTGGGAGTAAAAAATTCAATGTCAGCGAGTTTGTACCCTAAGTAAGTAAAATCATCAAATTCATTAAAGGATTAAAAAATAAAACAATTTGAAATGTAAACTTTAAATATGTATTAAAATAAAACAAACTATATATAGATATATAATACCAGTCATGTATTTATTAAAACTTGTTTTAAAAAACAATGAGGCTGTCTAATGTTGCATGTTCAAATTTTGAGTGTATTTATTCTATGTTATGACAATTTTGGGTAATGTGACGTAAGCAGTGACATAATTTTTGTTACAGAAAAAAACAGAAGCGAATCTCCATTATTAATAGATCTGTATATTCGGACTATTGTCCTTATCTTCATTGTTATCTGTACAATGTTTCGGCCGATGTGCCCTCTGGCCTTCTTCAGGTATTTATTGTCAGACTCAGGAACCTTCTCGGACTCTGGAACCTTCTGTTCAAACTCGGGACCTTCTCACAGAACTTTGAACCTAACCATTTATTCAATCCACAGGGATAACAATGAAGATGAGGACAATAGTCCAAATAACGCAGATAATACTAATCATCAAGCCTCATCTCAAACATTTAGAGAAATACAATTTTTTTTTAATTCAAAAAAAGGTCATCCCCCTTGTTTACAAAAATATATCTACGGTAGGTGGATTGTCTCCCTTGGTTAATGTACACATTTTCAAACCAACCAATCACTGGCCCACAATTTTCAACATCAGAAATTGAAGACAGAAATCTTCCTCTCTTTTGAACCAGCATCTCATGTCATCAGACGTTGCTCCCACTAATTCAACGGAGATAGAAATGAGCTGTAGTAAGTATGATAACTTGGCATAACCAGTACCAAGGACTCAGTTAAGTGGACTTGTATTCCTTTATATTTATACAAATCGATATTTGCAGCAGACAATATTATTGTTTGCAATAGAAATTATTACAAGTGTATTTTCTTTTATGCATAAATGTAATAAAAGTAAAGTCGTCGAGGCGGCCTAATGTCGGTATCCGTTAGACAGCGAGGGAGTCTATCCCCTTTTCACTAGCACTAGACCAAGGAGATTATTTTAGCATTGAGGTGGAGCGCCCACACCTACCATCAGCTCCTCACTTTACCTCACAGATCCATGTGCTACTCATATGCTGAGTTGGTGCGGGCCGGTATCAAACCAAGAACCTTGTGATTCATAGCCAAATACTCTACCGACTGAGCTAAACCAGCCCCGTAATCATCATCATCATCATCATCATCATCATGTCGCACTTTCAGCATGGATATCCATGACGATCTCTCTCCATCCGTCCCTATCGCTCATCATTTTCGGGAGGTCCTCTATGCAGCATCCTGCATCCGCACAAAGCTGATCAACGTACGTTTTTGCTGGTCGGCCCACACTGGCCTGTCCATGTGCTGGCTTCCACAGGAGGACGTCGTTTATGAGTTCGTCCTTGCTTCTCCAGCAGTGTCCCACATGTCTTGTCCGTCTTACTCGGATGGTTTGGGTGATATGTGGTAGGTGGCCGTACACACAGCCTAGCCCCATAATAATACAACTTTATTTTAAAATTCCAAGTTGTGTTCATGTATTTCCTGTTTCTAACTCATCTAGATTCACAGTTTAAATCAGCACATGTTGGTTGGACTGAGAATTTTTCAGTACCTTCTTGTAATATATTTAGTTATTAACACAATCATTAGCAACCATTTTCAAAACTGATAATTTTCTAAACTCCAAGTTGTGAACAACTGATGTATAAATGATTCAAAAAGAAGATATTCATTGATGTTTGATATGTTAACAACATCAGCAGATATAAATTTCAAGTGTTTTTCAAAGTCAGTGGCACCTGCTGACAAATTTGATTTATTGCATTGAAAAAAAAAAGACCATGAATTTTTAAGGTTCATGATAAGGCTAATTGTCAAAAAATAAAAGTTATATTACTTCTAGCAATTTTTTTTTTTTTTAAGGTATGTCAATCTGTTCAGGGTCATTTTATGCCAAGAGGTTTTAGAATCACGTTTATTTTATAGGGTTGTCCGAAAGTCTTTTCACCCCTACATATTGTTTTAACTTTCAATTATTGTTTGTTTAAATAATATACATTATATAATTATTTTACCTCTAAAAACAATCTTTAAATATTAGGGTAATTCCATATCAATTCATCCAGGCCATGTCACCCACCTCCTTCAATTTTTCTTAAATTTTGTACAGGTGTGTACAAAATGTTTTGGATTCCTCCGGCAAAAATGCTTTTATAAACTAATTTTTAGGAGTAGGGGAGCTCTAGAACTCATTTTACAGACAAAATTAGATTACAAAAAGTCCCCATTTTTTGCAAACCCCTTCAAATTTGTAGAGTTAAAAATCAACATAACTCCATCAGTTCAAATTTTGGGGATTGTCTAACTTTAACACAGTCCACACCCGTACAAAATTTCAGAAAAATTAAAGGGGGTGTTCGAGTTGTATGATGTAATTATTTTAACTCGAAAAAAAAAAAAAATTGCTGAGGCTGACAAGACTTTCTGACCATCCTATATATTCATATTTATATTTTTGCAATAATTGTTTCTTAAATTTTTTTTTTTTTTTTTTTTCTGGAGGTCTTGCACACAGTCCTATCAAATACAAAGGATTTTTAAACACATCTATTTTGCTAAAATATGGGACACTAATACAGTCTACCACTCTGTGTCAGAGTTGATCCAGAAGTAATGGTAATAAAGGAGTACTCCATACTCACTAGAGCTCCCAAACTGGAGCCTCACCATCAGATGCTGTTTAATCTCATACCCTGGACACCTTTTTCTTTGGTAGGGGGTCTTACCCTGCTGCAGAGAACACAGTATATTCTAGCAAGTTCTGAAAGTTTGAGAACTCATGACATAGTGCTTGTGCCCTCCTCTGATCTTTTTAAAAATTGTATACTCAACAAGAATGAATAAAACAAAATGTCTTGGTATAAAATAACCCAATAAGGGTTGATATTTCTGAAAAACCCAACCAAGCATAATAACCAAGTATTCCTAATAGTAATAATTTTCAAATTGTTCTATTTGACCCATAGAAGGAGCATTAACAGGTACTCCTACTCTAGTGCCATTGGGAAGGTTGGGGGGAGGTTGGGGGTTCAACGTCTGACATCAGCCGATTCTCATTTTGTCATCAAAATCATCTCCAGTTTTTCTGGTAGATATCATAATATGAATTTCTGTTTTAATCATTAACATCTCTATGCATAAAGATCGCGAAATATCAATGACTATTAGGGCCAGGTTAGCTCATTCGGTAGAGCATTCGGCTAGAAATCACAAGGTTCCTAGTTCGATACCAGCCATCACCAACTCAGCGTAAGAGTAGCACAGGGATCTGTGCGATAAAGTAAGGAGCTGATGGTAGGTGTGATGCTTCGCCACAGACACAAAACAATCTCCTTAATTTAGTTCTAGTGAAAAGGGGGATAGACTCCCTCGCTGATTGGCTGATACCAACTTTAGGCCACCCTGACGAACTTTTACTTTTAAAATCATGTATGCATATCTACCCAACCTTATGCAGAATGACATAAAGCCAATTTTTAAGTGAAATATAGCTGGTTTGAATTCAGTGTTTCCCTTATCTTAGACTGGTTGACTAATCATGAAAAAAAGCTTTTATTGTACATATCAGATGGTCATATTATTCAGCATAATGTTGTTTATTGTTTATACCAGAGATTCATTCACGGTCAAATCACTGGTTCTAGATAGATCACCTAAGTTACGCAACGATGAACCTGTTCAATACTTAGATATGGAACACAGGCTGGGTTTTAACCTGGCTTTGATAAGAAACTTATGAATTAGGTTGATAACTGTTTAGAGTGGACCTGGGAGTAATGGCAACAAAGGGGTAATCAAAATCACTAGAGCTCCAGAAGTGGAGCCTCATCACTGGATGCATTTTAGTGTCATAGCCAGGAGATTTAAAGCAGTGTGATATTGGTTGATTAGAAGACAAGAATGGATTCAGAAAGAAGAGGATTATTTCAGAGTGAGACAAACAGATGTAAATGAGAGTAGTGAACAAAGATGTCTAAAATGACAACAAGGACAATGGAAGTCAGTTTGAGTGAGACAAGAGTCTATTCTTTAATGCAAACAATTATACAAGTCTTCTCAATGCAGGTGGCTTCAAGTCATTCTATTCTCAAAATACACCATTACTCAAGAAGCAGCTGATAAACGCTTGATTAAGAAGCCTGAATATTTTTAACACTCTATTCAATGGTCTGATGAGACAAAAATTGAGTTATTCCATTTTAACAATAAGACTAATCCATGGAGAAAAAAAGGAGAGGCCTCCAATCTGAGGAATACCATCCATACCATCAAAGATCATGGTAATATATGGTTATTTTCTAGTGAAAGCACTTGGTTTGAAAAGTAAGTAAAGTCCTCAGAATGACCTAAAGTCGGTATCAGCCAGTCAGTGAGAGAGTCTATCCCCTTTTCACTAGCGCTAGACCAAGGAGATTATTTTTGCGTAGGTGTGGCACTCCACGTGCCACACCTACTATCAGCTCCTTACTTTACCGCACAGATCCCTGTGCTACTCATACACTAAAAAGAAGAATTATCTTAATATTTTGAATCAAAACCTAATGGTTTGGTTTGATTTCTTTGTTTAATGACATATCAATCTCTGTGGGTTATTTAATGCCAATGACATCCTTGTAGAAGAACAGTAGTATTAATATTTAACCCATAGCTGGTGAGACAAATGGGATTAAGATGCTGGTGGAGTTTTATACAGGATTATGATCCCAAGAACAGTTCACCTTTAATCAAAAAGTGGTTAAACGGCTGGGGCATTAGAATGCACCGACTGCACCTCTTTAGAGGGGTAAGACTCCCCCAATGGAGCCACCTGTTGACTGTGAGTGGTGACCTGTGATGCTTAAGGATGGAGTCTTGGTGGATGAGCAGTCCATGACCTGCAATACTCCACTTAGACTCTTACTTAGGTTAGACGGGCGGTCCGATCAATCTGCTGATCACATCAAGCCCTAGCACCTATATGATTATCCCAACCCTATTGCCCTTATGGCAAGTCCCAACCCTTTTTATCATATTGGTACTAGAAGGCAGTAGCTGAGGGTCTACATGTCCTGAGAATGATGTTAAACTCTGATGGTGAGGTTCCAGTTTTGGAGGTTTGGGGAATGTGGAGCACTCCTTCATGAAATTGCTCCCTGGTCCACTCTGACCCGGAGTGGTAG
>CM042166.1:59469044-59531544 GCA_023376005.1 Doryteuthis pealeii
GGCACACACATTCACACCAGGTACACACATACACAAATACAACAGACTATTTAGAAGTTCTTGGAATATCAGCTTCTCTGCTAAATAAACAACAAGATTAACTTTTATTCTTTATTAACTCCTATGCCCCCTGCCATCAACAAATGAAACTACCCAATAAGAAGGTCAACCTTATGGTTATGGTCTTGGGTAACCTTGACCACTTTTTTTAAATGTATTTTTTGATTCCAGTGAGATGTCTCAAGAAATATATTTTAGTTGTTTAAACAAAGAACCATTTAAGAAAGGTTTCCTCATTTGCTTCAAAGTTTACAATTATAAATGGTAAATATTAACATCTTTAAGTTGGCAGAGTGGCCTATTGTTGGTATCAGCCAGATAGTGAGGGAGTCTATCCCTTTTTCACTAGTGCTAGACCAGGGAGATTTTTTTTTGCATCTGAGGTGGAGCACCTACCATCAGCTCCACACTTCTCTACACAGATCCAAGCTGTGCTACTTGCATTCTGAGTTGGTGGACGACTGATTTCGAACCCAGACACTTGTGGTTCCATGGCAAGTACTTTACTGATAAAAAGAAAATGAAATAAACATTATTAATTTTTTAATGACTGTTTTAAGATTAGTTTTTGTGAGTAAGCATTTCAGTGAAAGTGCACAATTTTTTATTTTTTTTTTATTTGTATTGTTTTTGGGGGGGGAGGGGGTTGGGAGGGGCGTGACAAGGCCATGTTTTAGAAGGCCAAATACAAGTGTTAAGTCCACAAGTTCTCCACCTTTGAGCCAGACAGACATTTTGGAAATCTATAACTCAATGGACAAATAAAGCAAAACTCCTTGCAAATCATTTTTTTTTTTCTTTCAGTCAGGCAACTTTGATATATTTTGATACAAATAGCAGAACTTGATCAAACTTGACAGAACATCACTAAAAAAAGGAAAATTATTAACTTCTAAGGAAATAATCTGGCTTCTTCTTCTTCTTCCCCCTCCTCTTCTTCCTCCTCCTCTTCTTCTTCTCCTCCTCCTCTTCAGTATAGTCTATTTTTGGTTTGTTAGCTGAATTCTATTGTAGAATGAACTGGTTAAACTATTGAGGAGGTGTGGCATATTTTGAGTCCAGGAATGTTAGACAGATAATCTTTCCAAATATTATTTTTGATGATTTTGGAATCCACAATCAAAGATAAGACAACACAAGCAAAAGATATGACAAACCGCTGAACATTCATTATGAGTAGAGAAATAGTAAAATATATTTTCTTGTGAGGTGAATGCAAGGAATTCCCTTTCTTTTCGCTGATTGTTATTGTGGTAGTGTTCGCTTTTGTCTCGCAATCCTTCATTTGGTTCTGAAATATCACAAGCAAGCGCATGGTAGCAAAAGAAAAACGGACGAGAAAAATTGGATTAATTTTGTTTATTTAAAAAATAAACAAAAGCTGGAATTGTTGAGATGATAATTCTTTCTTCACTCGATGAAATGAGGGCAGGTGTTGGGTTGAGTGTCTTTTTAATTTATGATTTTTTGAAAAAGTATTAAATATGGGGATATTTTTAATTGTTTATAAATTTTGTTTTTCACCCAGAAGCTTGCATGGAGCCTATGTACAGAACACTTGTTTTGTTCATTTCGTTTTGAGCTACTGTCAGCTCAACATCCATTTGATGTTACATTTCTCAGTAGCTTAGGTTCTGTTTCAAAGTGTTTTCTTTTCTTTTTAATTTGTTGTTGAGTGGATATATTGGGTTAGTAAAATTTGTGAATAAAGAGAGATATCTATTTCTGTTATAACATTTCCATTCTTGCTGTTCTTTTTAAATGGGTAACGAGGAAAGGCTAAAGATATTGAATATCCAAACTTCTCAGCAAGTTGTTGTAAAAGAACTGTGAGAGAGTGTGTGTGGATGAGAAAATGTTGTCTCAGACACTACCCATTCATTATGGCCACTTAATCAAATCTTAAGATAGAAACTGCTGGTGACACCAACAGCATAGGACTTTTATTTGAGGCCACTAGAAATAGCAAGCAACAAAAGCTTGCCATATCATTGCCCATCTGAGACTACCTGGTGTAGAATAATCATACTAGTTCCAATTACCGTTGAATTGGTAAAGCAAGGCAGCAAGCAATCATAACTTAATACGAAACTGTTTTGCTGCAAAGACTACTACAAAATGGCAGGTTATTTATGAAGCCTCAGAACATCATAGAAACCAAGCAGCCAATCAGGACTCAAGGAATGGAATCACCCAAATGTCTGAGTGGACTATTCTGGATTCCCATAAGTACCAGTTGTCTTGACACTGGTTCAGTTGTGCTTAGCTTGTTGCTCAAACCAGCAGTACGCTAATTCACTTGAACACCTGGGATATCATATATCAAAGAAAATGGGATGAAAATAAGGATTTGTTTATTTTTGCTTCTTCAGCATTTCAATATCATGTTCTCAACTGATATTGCACAATTTTAATTGTTTTTTTTTATTTTGAGAAGGGCATGGTTTAGAAGAACAAATATAAGCCTTAATGTCACAGGTTCACAACCGCCCTGTCAGCTGGGGTGTTAGAATGCACTGACTGCACCTCTGCTCCACCAATGGGGCCACCTGTTGGCCGTGGGTGGCGACCCGTGATGCTTAAGGATAGAGCCCAGGTGGATGAGCAGTTCATGACATGCAATACTCCACTTTGGCTCTATCTTGGGCTAGACGGGCGGTCAGAGAGGCCCCCTCCAATCAATCGGCTGGTCACGTCAAGCCCTAGCACCTATATAATTTTCCCAACCCTATTGCCTTTATGGCAAGCCCCAATCCCTTTTTATCATATGGGTGCTAGAAGGTGGTGGCTGCGGGTCTACATGTCCTGGGAATGACGTTAAACTCTATCTGATGGTGAGGTTCCAGTTTTCGAGGTTTAAGGAATGTGGAGCACCCCTTCATCACCATTGCTCCCTGATCCACTCTGACTCGGAGTGGTAGTACCTGTTAGGGTCCCATCTATGGGTTAAATAGAAAAATGTATTTATAAAAAAATTGTATTATCCATTAAGAATTGATTTATTTCAAAACTTTATCGACATTAAATGACCCACTGAGGTTGATATGCCGTAAAACAAAACAAAACAAACAGGTTCACAAACTCAGTTTTTTCTGGGGGGGATTTAGGTTTTTTTTATTGAACCATGGTTTAGATCATAGAAAGAGGAGAGAGGAGATAGGGATAAATAAATAGGTACATAGATTTTCATTTTGCTTTATGTTTTATGGATATCTTTTATTTTTACCCTATATATATATATATATATATATATATATATATAGGAAAAATGGAAATAAAGTTGACAAATGTGAAAAATATGTAAAAACAAATATTCAAAGGATGTGTTTATTTATGAATTAAATATTATTCCAACGTTTGACCATGATATTTTTTATATTAAAGCATCTTCAAGTCAATGTTAAGAAGTGATGTTATGAAGCATCTGTTAAAATTCACTTTTGTCAGTACAAATTAACACTAACAGACACTACTAATAATAAGGGTCAGAAGTTATCTGCCCTAATCCATTATTGTACGGGTGAGTTACTTGCCCTTTTGATCTATTAATTTCAGTCATTGTTTTTAAATAAATAAAACACCTCCTGTTATGAAAAGCAGTCATAATGTGTTGCCTCGTTAATACAATGGAAGGTATCTCAATTAGAATATGTCTCAATGAATAACTGTGCTTGCTAAAGACAAAAAGGTATGTCTCTTTTTTCTGTGGGATTAAGTTATTAAATTCCCAACAGCATCATCCAGAAAGTTATTTCCAAATGAAAAAGGAAACAAAAATATGACAAAATTTATAAATATATATATATATATATACACACACACATTTTTTCCTTTTTTATATTTTGCTATATACCATATTATACCCCAACCATAATGTGGAATTACTTAAGGGGAAAGATTAAAAATAGAAGTCATTATATTTTCTTCATGTAATTCTTCTACCAGACTTGGATTTGCTTATTTTACTATTATTATCATTATTAAAATCACTGTCCTTAAGCATTTTGTCATGTGTATTAGTCTTGTCTAAACACATATCATTTGGTTCTGGTTTTTCTATCTTACCTGTCTTGTGATTATTGGATGTCTCAATATTTGGTTTTAGTCTGTCTATTGATACCACTGTGTGTATTTTAGGACTTGTTTTGATTAAGAAATGCTTTGGTGGCCATGTCAGAACTTTATAGGGGGGTTGTATAGGCCCTTCTAAAGGTTTTGTAACCTGGTCAACTCTGTGTCAAAGGATATCAGTTTATTTGGAAAAAAAGAGTTTGATACTGGTATCATTGATGTCCTTTAGCAAAATTGTATAAATCAAATTGTGATAATGTATCTTGTAATTCATTAATAAATGTATGATAACCTGAGGTGTCTGTGTGTCAGCCTTGACAACTGTCACTTTAGGAATTGATATTAAGAAACCAGTAACTGCAGTAGAGGAGGAGGCAGAGGCTGATTCATTAGGCAGAGGCTGTATATACCCAGGAGAACATTGGCTGGTCACGTCAAGCCCTAGCACCTATAGATTTTCCCAACCCTATTGCCCTTATGGCAAGACCCAACCTTTTTATCATATGGGTGCTAGAAGGCAGTGGCTGAGAGTCTACATGTCCTGGAAATGATGTTAAACTCTGATGGTGAGGTTCCAATTCTGGAGGTTTGGGGAATGTGGAGCACCCCTTCATCACCATTGTTCCTTGGTCCACTCTGACCTGGAGTGGTAGTACCTGTTAGGGTCCCATCTATGGGTTAAATAGAAAAATGTATTTATAAAAAAAATTGTATTATCTATTAAATGAATTTATTTCAAAACTTTATCGGCATTAAATGTAGCAGTGTAAGTAAGTAAGTAAAGTCGTCGGGGCAGCCTAATGTTGGTATCAACCATACAGCGAGGGAGTCTATCCCCTTTTCACTAGTGCTAGACCAAGGAGATTATTTTAGCATCTGAGATGGAGTGCCACACCTACCATCAGCTCCTTACTTTACCGCACAGATCCCTGTGCTACTCATACGCTGAGTTGGTGAGGGCTGGTATCGAACTAGGAACCTTGTGGTTTCTAGCTGAACGCTCTACTGACTGATGGAAACCACTTACTGTATGTGGGGTCTGGACCGTATGGTATGCACCATGTGTGTGCTGGAGAGAGGTGACCAGCACATCTGTACTTGTCCAGTAGCTTCGGCAAAAGAGGGTGATCTTCTTGGGTCCCTGCGTCACATGACCAAAAATGGGCTCCTGATGCAGGAGATTACACAAACCCTGAGACAAGGGAGACTACTCCATTTAGTTCCTTACAGGACCATGCAAACTCTTAAGTTAGGGTGTGATTTAATTTCTTCATCTCTTGACTGAACTTATACTATTTCTGGCAATTTGTAGGGATCAATATGCACTGTTAATTTTGGTCTTGACATGCAGTTGACTACAACATTTTGATCACCTTTTTCTTTGTGTGACGTCAGTAATGTATTATGTGAGGTCATTGTTGATGGTCTGATTTTGTAGATATTAGACTATAGAAGACTCCACATAATAGCCTGTGGTCAATGAATATCACTACATGATGACCTTTGCTAAAGTGGCAAACTGCCAAATATGCTGCTAGCAGTTCTATTGAATGTAAAATATCAAGTTGACCTATGGTGGGGACTATGTTTATGGACTTTAGACTATTGACATAATTTGCACAATGTACAGAATTGCTTTAGTCAAAGTTTTAGGTTAAAAGTAACTGGATTTGATCCAATTCCTGAGTATTCCAGGGAATGCAATTTCAAAGATATATTTATGTAAAGTTCTGGAATAAACAGCCAAGGAGATGGAGTGAAAATATCACACAATATTTTACAATTTTTATTGGATCGTATAAACTGAATCAGATGGTTTGTATGGAGTTTGTGGTGATTTCCAAACTCTTAATAGCATTATTAAGACTGACTGCTACCCAATACCAAATATTAATTCATTAAACTCAAAGCTAACCAACTGGTTTTTATACCACATGGAATGATGATATCACTCAAATTCTGGAGTCTTTCAAATTCGTATTGTGCAGGATTTTTTTTTCTGAAAGTTATCTAGTGTTAACAAAAACTGGTTCATGGTTTCTTGTATGTATCCTGTGATAAAAAAAAATAAGTCATGGGGGTGGCCTAAAGTCGGTATCAGCCAATCAGCAGGGAGTCTATCCCCTTTTCAATAGCGCTAGACCAAGGAGATTGTTTTTGTGTCTGAGGTGGAGCACCACACCTACCATCAGCTCCTTACTTTACCACACAGATCCCTGTGCTACTCATACACTGAGTGGGGAAGGGCAATCGAACTTGAACCTTGTGGTTTCTAGCCGAACGCTCTACTGTGCTAACCCGGCACCCTTATCCTGTGATAAACTCCACAGTAATTTCCCATTTTCCCTATTCTGGCATGATGTTTATTAAATCCTGGATAAAGGTGGGGAGTTTAATATTATTAACTACTAAGTTAACTGGACATGTTGCACACTTAATCTTAAGTTTAGATTCTGTGACTTTATCCAGAATGCATCTCACCTTGCAATTTATTCATCATCATCATCAGGTCACACTGACAGCAAAGATTCCCATGACTTTCTCTTGCCATCCATCCCTATTGGTCATCGCTCCTGACAGGTCTTCTGCACGGCATCCAGGATCCATACAGAGCTGATTGATGAAGGTTTTTGCTGGTCGGCCTACACTGGTGTGTCCATGTGTAGGTATACACAGGAGAACATCATTCATGAGTTTGTCCTTGCTTCTTTACCAGTGTCTACCATGTCTTGTTCCCTTATAAGGAAGGTTTGTATTACAAGTGGTAAATGGCTGTACAGCTGCTTTTTTTTGGGGGGGGTGCTGCTTCCAGGATTTGTTCAAGACAGCATTCAGCATTTTTGAGTAGTTCCCTTCTCACTTTTTCTCTAAGCATTTCATTAGAGTTCAAGTGGTGCAGCTATATAGTAGCAACAATATGGGCACAGTTTGGAAGAATTCTCACTTTATCAGAGAAATCTGATTTACTTATGATAAAAATATGTCTATAATGCTTCATGCATTTTCTATGTGAATATTGACATCACTTTCTGGAGATGAGATATTGCTACCTAGGTATGTGAACTGCTCTACTAATTTTAGAGGCTTATCTTTCAGTGTGGATATGTCTCCATCTTGTTTAAAACACATGAATATTTTATCTTTGCTTGCATTGAGTCCAATGCCTGTGGCTACCTTCTCTAGGCTATGCAGGTGTGATTTGGTTCGTGCAGATGTATTGGCAAGAATCACTAGATCATCTGTGTAGTCTGCATGTGTAATAGTTTCTGCGAGATATCACCAGCTTTTTGCTTTTAAACAACTAATAGATTAAGGGTATCTATGACCACAAAAATCCATTAAGATGCCCTTCTTAAAAATGGTATTTGGACATCTAAACTAGTTTGATCTAGGCAGCATATTTTGTCCTAATTTGTTGTTGTTGGCATCCTATGATAGACGATAGATTAGTGTCCAAGTTTTTTGGGGTTTTTTTAACTACATAGCCTGGGTGGGTTCATATAGAGGATGAGCTGTTGCCCAAGCAGCAAATCACCCCTCTCCACACTGCTGCTGTGATCCAAAGGAAAGGTAAGGAACCAATGCAGTTTGGCAGCCGCAGTGTTGCAGGAGTTGCTGGGTAGCACTGGATTTTGCATCACAACACCTTAGGGACTCCGGCTCTTGATTTGTTTTCAGGGTTTACTCCCTTAGCCTTTACTTGAAAGGCAACGGAGATTTTTGTCAGACTTTTTCTTGACTTAGATGGGTTGCCAACCAAGGCTAAGGAGCCCCTTCTAACCCATTTAAGGATTTATGTGAGTAATAAGTACCCTAATCCTACTACTATTGGTGTTCCTGAATAAATAAATAAGTAAACAAAATAAAATAAAATAAAATATTCCTGCCGTATTTGACCACAACACAAAAGAAAAAAGGAGGGAAGAGATTGTGGATTTCAAAATTTCCTCATTAGTGGTTGAGATGGAAACTGGTATTGTTACCATTCACTATAGTGAGTGGTAAAACGGAAATACTGGCACCGTTTTTGGTAGTAGTGACTTTCAAAAGTAGTAAGTCTGTGGGAGCTAACACAGAATATCCAATTAGTTTACTGAAGCACAAGCTAATGAATTGAGGAGAAGATGGGCAGAAATTTGGTAAAATTGGTATGTAATTTTTTTATTCTGGGGCCATTTGCACCAAGGTTTACAATTTCTAGTCAGGCTGTCATAATGAATATGGGCTCTGCATAATTTGGGCTTCTAATTTCTGCCAAATGCCCTGAGGAATTGGGCTGCCATTTTGCTGATAACTTTGTGTGGGTTGGGTTCTCTATGTGCTGCCTATCTGAAAAGCCAACAAGCTATTATTTAAGAAAGTCATCAGTACATCAGTTAGTTTTCCTAACTGGGTGACTGTAATTTTTTTGTGATGGTACTATAGTACCTAACACAATCAATATGACCTTCGGATTTTTGTAATTATTGCCTTATTTGGCAACCACAATTATCCTAAATTAATTCCGCCCTGTCGCCTGGGGCATTAGAATGCACCGACTGCACCTCTGTAGAGGGGTAAGACTCCCCCAAATGGGACCACCTGTTGGCCGTGGGTGGCGACCCGTGATGCTTAAGGATGGAGTCTTGGTGGATGAGCAGTCCATGACCTGCCACACTCTACTTAGACCCTTACTTAGGCTAGACGGGCAGTCAGAGAGGCCCCTTCCGATCAATCAGCTGGTCACGTCAAGCCCTAGCACCTATATAATTTTACCAACCCTATTGTCCTTATGGCAAGCCCCAACCCCTTTTTATCATATGGGTGTTAGAAGGCTGTGAGGTTCCAGTTTTAGAGGTTTTGGTAATGTAGAGCACCCCTTCATCACATTGCTCCCTGATCCACTCTGACCCGTAGTGGTAGTACCTGTTAGGGTCCCATCTATGAGTTAAATAGAAAAACATGAGTTGATAAACAAAATTTGTTATCCATTAAGAATGCTGGTCACGTCAAGCCCTAGCACCTATATAATTTTCCCAACCCTATTGCCCTTATGGCAAGCCCCAACCCCTTTTTATTATATGGGTGTTAGAAGGCGGTGACTGAGGGTCTACAAGTCCTGGGAATGACAAACTCTATCTGATGGTGAGGTTCCAGTTTTAGAGGTTTTAGTAATGTGGAGCCTTCATCACATTGCTCTCTGATCCACTCTGACCCATAGTGTTAGTACCTGTTAGGGTCCCATTTATGGGTTGAATAGAAAAACATGAGTTGATAAACAAAATTTGTTATCCATTAAGAATGAATTTATTTCAAAACTTTGTCAGCATTAAATGACCCACTGAGGTTGATATGCCTTAAAACAAAACAAACCAAACCAAACCAAAATTAGCTTAGTCAGTATGATGCCTCTTATATCTGTTATAGGGTATCAGTTGTGGAGGAAATGTCTGTAAGAAAGTATGCCTTATAATTTCCTCACTGATAGCAATACAACTTGTTATTGATAGAGGAAGTGTCTGTGTCATAGTGACTAATGTGCTAGACTGTGTCATCATAGTAAGCAAGTTTAGACTCCAGTCATGCTATTACTTTTGCTTTCTTGATTAAAACCCTTGGAAAAGGTATAAACCTCCTCCTTCCCCCAGCTATGGGTTAAATAGAATCACTACAGTTCTTTTGTTTATGGTTTTGACATTATATAACCCAAGAAGGTTGATATACCATTAAATAAACAAACCAAACTTCTCTCTAACTATTTATTTATTCATATATATATATATATATATATAATTTAATATACCAAGCGTGTTGGTAAATCCACGCGGTGAGAAAAAAACCAGCAAATAGTTTGATTGTAAAAATATACTACCAAACATCAACCAGAGAGAAAAAAAGTTTTGGAAAAAGGAAAAGACCAAGATAGTCATACCAACAAAAAGTAATCTATTGGTACAGTATTTGGCCAAAAGAAAAAACAATTTATATGTATATATATGTATATAAGATATATATATATATTCATACAACCGTTAGGAAAATAAGCTAATAAGTAAAAAGTGCTCAATACCTAAGTAGAGCAAATAATAAAGATAAATCTAATGAGTTAGACGAACCTACTATTAGTTTCGCTTAATGCTCTTCAGGGCTAAGATCTGACTGTGTATATATATATATATGAGTCTTAACAATTTTTTATAAAAAGTTATTTTTCTTCTAAACCAAATATTTTATTATTTCTCATGGAACATTATGCAATCAAAGCTGATATGGGAAAGATATGATCCCCTCCTCTCCCGGCTAGGAATTCAATAGTACTATTACAGTTTTTCTACAAGGATGGCTTCAGCATTATATAACCCACAAAGGTTGATATGTCATTAAACAAAGAAACCAAACCAAACCACACCTTGTTATTGATAGCATCTCCTGTAAGTAAACTCAATGCCTGACCAGTTATTATGATGGTCTTCATTTCTAGCATTTCTGGCTTTGTCTGTTCATTAGAAGATACTACTATCTCCTTTAATTCCTTGTATTTTTATGAGTACTGACACTGGTAGTTTTGTAATAATTTCATTAATGAGTGTATAAAATTTGGTCTTCTCTAAAGTCAGTCACTTTAAATGGAACTGCAACTCATGGTAACCTGCTGCAATTCTGCTTTGAGAGATATTTTTATGAATAATAATAAAAAAAGAGTAGCAGAAAAGGGAAATAATGTTAGTATGTAAATATTATTAATGTTCGAGGTTTGAACAACAATAGATAAGTAGTAGGGTAGACTAGACTCTTTGACCCTTATGGCAAGCCCCAACCCCTTTTTATCATATGGGTGCTAGAAGGCGGTGGCTGCGGGTCTACATGTCCTGGGAATGACGTTAAACTCTATCTGATGGTGAGGTTCCAGTTTTGGAGGTTTTGGGAATATGGAGCACCCCTTCATCACTATTGCTCCCTGGTCCACTCTGACCCGGAGTGGAAGTACCTGTTAGGGTCCCATCTATGGGTTAAATAGAAAAATGTGTTAATAAAAAAAATTGTATTATCCATTAAGACTTGATTTATTTCAAAACTTTATCGGCATTAAATGACCCACTGAGGTTGATATGCTATAAAACAAAACAAAATAAACCAAACTAGACTCTTTGATTTCGGTTAGGCAACCAGTTTAAAAGAAGGAAAACTCTGAATTCAAAGCTGTTAAACTCCGCTTAAAAACTGACCATGTGAATGGGTTGGTAAATATATTTAAACTAAGTCTTTTGTCTAATTAAACTTGAATAATCATTTTAGTAAAATAATTCATTAATTTCTTTTGAAGTTTGGACAGTTAAATTCTTGCAGCAACATGGCTTCCAGCTGGCTATTGTTTATTTTTAGAGACTCACTCATAATGAGCAACAAAATGTTTTTATGTTAAAACCTTTTCCTGAGGCCAATAAATATACATACAACTCTTTGGCTATCTATAGAGGACATACAGACAAATTCTTCTCAATTGTCAAAAATTAAAACATATATTAAACTGGTATTTATCTTTTAATAGATTTTAACAGGCAAATATTTGAAAATGTTTTTCCCAATTACAAATGTGATTCCATTATTAAATTCTATTTCGATAAAAATGGTGAACATTCTAGTATTAATAATCAACTAAGCTAACTTACTAACCCCAATTTCACATTAACTTGTACTTATTCTTGTAAAAGGTGTGCTCAATGTAAGTGAAATAGTATTTATGTCTTATGCTATATCTTTTAAAACATTAATCAATTTGGAGTATTCCAGACAAAAATTAATCATGCAAAATACATCTTTCAGATGAAAAGGGGGAGAGTCATTAACAATGTCATATTCCTGGGATCATAGAAAATTATGGGTCTTTCAACATTGTATTTTCTCCCCCAGGCAACCTAATCTGGGTTGATTAGATCTCGATTCTCCTCCCCAGGTTTGACTAAACTTTCCTCCATTTTGAGATTTAGTACAGCTGACAGTTTTAGGGAGCATTATACTCTGTATAATCAAATACACATAATTTTTTATTATAGTAGATTAGGTGAATATATCTAATGTTAGGCAGATATAAAATGGTGGTTCTTCTCAGTTATTTGGGTAAATGAAATCAATTAATATGCTTCCAAATGGTGAACATCCCAGTACTAATAGTCAACTGAGCTAACTTATTAACCCCTATTTCCCAGTAACTTCAACTTACTCTTGTAAAAGGTGTGCTCAAGGTAGGTAACTCAGTATCTATATATTATGCTATCTCCTTTAAAACATTAATCATTTTGGGGTATTACAGACAAAAATTAATCAGATACATATAACCTTTTATTATTGTAGATTAGGTGAATATATTTACTGTTAGGCAGATATAAAATGGTGGTTCTTCCCAATTACCTGGGTAAATGAAATCAATTAATATACTTCCATTTTATATTATATTTTATGCATGGTTTTAGTTAATTCATTTCAACTAAATAAGGCAAATACTTATTTGACGCTAAGAATTGTATTACACTTAGTCAAGTTGTAACTATGACATAATGATTCGCCATAGGTTATTGAATATTCATAATAATTTTTTACATTTTTAATCCAAAGAAGAATTACAAAAAAGCTTGTTTCAGATTTTAAAATACTCCAGTTTATAAAATGAAGTTGGATAGTCTCAAATGTTTTTGTGTTTTTCTTGGTGAATAATTCAGATTGGAACTAATGGTCCCAAGTTGTGCATTGAATTGTTGAGGTCATCACTCATTCTCAGTAATAAGTGACTCTTATTAATGACTGACCTTAATTCTACTTGATTTGTATTTGTGCTTCACCCTAAAACAGTATTAATGATGAGTGACCTCCCTTGTGTGGGATTAATATCCAGAATTCTGGCCTTTATCAAGACTAAAATAGTAACTGTTAGTACCAGATGCAAATTTCTATGCCTCTGAACATGAAATATAAAAATAACAATATATACTTGTGTATATAGGTTGAATTTTGAAGATCTAATTTGTAGGGAAAAGAATTGGCATTGACAAATGTTCTATGAGGGCAAAATTTAAATCTATACATATATAAAGGGCAGTTGTGTGTATGTGTGTGTCCGGATGGAATTATGGAAATAAAACAATTAACGACAAAGTAAATATATATATACACATTAAATATCACCGGGGTTTGGTTTTTGTGCAAAATAATAGAGATTTGATTTATATCCGTGAAGATAATTAAAAAATAAAATTTAAATGATAACAGCATAGAATTTCTTTTACATTTAAGATTTTAAATAGTAGACAATAATTTTTATTTTCAGTGTGGCTGAATCAACACAAGGTCTTTTTTTACATAGGGATTTTAATGACGATTCAACTCATGATTCAGTAATAATGGATCTGCACAACTAACTTTTTGTTACCCCCCCCCTTGTCTACACAAGCGACGTATGATAGAAAGGACAAAAATCAACTTCATAAATTAATGATTTTTGTCATCATAAATCAAGGGTCAACCTATCATAAGATTGATTTATACATGAATGAGATAGATAGATAGATAGATAGATAGACAGATAGAAAATAAGCTACATCTAATAATAATTCGGACAAAGTAATTGATTAATGGTACATGGCTTTAGAGTTTAGTAGTTATGTATTGTAAGTAGTTTGTCAATATGAGAAAATCAATGTAATTATATAGGATAAAATAACAACAGCAAAAACAATAGTTAGATAGAGAAACTGACAGATGGATGGAGAAACATATTCATATATACACTCAAAATATTCACAACCAATGAAATAGAAATATTTATAAACCAATTTAGAATAAACTTTTGGTACAGGCAAATTTATATAATATATTTATTAAGGGTATCATGTATAGTAATCTACACTATGATAAAGAATGGGAGACAGAAAGGAGGGATAGAGTGGGGAAAGTTCTTTTATTGATATAAAACTAGGGGCCTTTCGGCTGGTGCTTTTTACAAATTTTACAGCCAGAACAATTAAAAGTAAAAAAATAAATTAAATAAGTCGGGAATTTATATGAAATTAGGTTAGACAAGAGAGGAGGTGAAAAAAAAATGTTTTTTAAATAAAAAATAAAAATGTAAAAAAATATTAAAATTTTCAAAACCCCTCAGGTCACACCCGACCCAAACCCCTCACCTAGTAAAAATAGTGAGTGCTATTTAGAAAAGATAGGTAGATAGTCAGAATAATTAGATAGATAGATATAGATATATAGATATGAGTGGACTTAGATATACTATGGCCACCACCAACACTCTTGCTACTCTGAATAGTGTATGTATTGAATATTTGTGGAGATCTGATTTGCAGGTGATAGGTCAAAGTTCCACATTGACAAGTCTGAGAAACTGTGGGAAGATCTTTTTAAATCAAATGGGTGCTCATTGATTGGTTATAGGCAGTGATGTGGAATTTGAGATTTGGTTAGATTTTTTTTAAAGTGAATTGGGGACATCAAAGAGTAAAGTTTTGTAACTTGAAGCTTAAGTGACCTCCTTGCCATTGGGGGGGGGGGGGACAATGGCTTATAAATAAAAAGGTGGATTTTTTCCTCTATCAACACCACATCTTTCTTTTTGAGACTAGTCCAATTTATCTCAAGATTTCAAAAGATGAAGAACATTAAAAGAAATACAATGGCACAGCTTCACACCATATCAAAAGTGGCATTTAAGTGATGCTTCGACAAATGGAAAACTCACTGGAATAAGTGGTCTGAATGACAAAGGAATTATTTTGAAGAAAATTAGAGTTTTATTCATTATTCATTTCTGCCCTGAATATAGCTTCAATCTTGATACTTTTTGAACATACTCCATATCTATACAAATATACAAATATTATTCATAATCTTTAATTAGCAAAGAATAGCTTAATTTGCATGAAAATTGGCTTTTTTATGAGAGTTCTAAATAAAGAAAAATCCTAAGTGTTGGCTAGAATACACCTGGTCCTCACTTAATGAGCTGGTTCCATTTCAATGATTATGTTGCTAAGTGAATTTCTCCCTTAACAAAAACCTTCTCATATTGTTATATTAAGCATATTGTTATATGTTTATTCTACCTTTTGATATTGTTCATACTGTCATATTTGCATTATTAATCATATTCTTAGGACATTGGAATAGTTTATTAGATTTTTAATTATTCTACATCATTAACATACTTGTATTTCTACCTGTTGAATTTTTTAAAGGTTTCATACAATAATACATTCATTTCAATGTATCATTTTTTAATTTTCTTTAATGGCAAATCAGCCCTTGTGGGCTACTTAATGCCAATTCTTCTTTTTTATATTATTTTAATATGAATAATTTGTTGATAAATATTGCTTTGGTTTTATTAACTGGTAGAAATAATTTTCATTAACTTCATGTGTATTAATAAATTATTAGAATTAATTAACTGCTGGTTGACCCTCAGCCACTGCCTTCTAGCACCCATATGATAAAAACGGTTGTCCATTTTCCATTAGAGCAATTTCGAAGAATACATTCGGAACAATTATATAGGTGGTAGGGCTTGGAATGACCAGCTTCTCAGGTAAGAGCAGAAATAGTGTGTTACATGTCACAGGATCATTTAGTATTCAGGTCATGGATCCTATCCTCATGCCACTCACGGCCAACAGGTGGCCCCATTAGTTTACACCTCTGTAGAGGTGCAGTCAGTCAACAGGGTGGTGTATCATTTTATCTACACTGAAATATTCTTGATCTGTTATCCTAGGAGGACAGCAATTTCATTTGGTTAAATTTGAATTTTTATAATATCAAATTTCCGCTAGCCCCTCTCCCCCACACACACACCAAATGGAAGCCATAATCTCTCTCTCTCTCCTCTCTCTCTCTCTCTCAATTATTCTAAGTTAAGAAAATAAATGTAGATATCCAATGAAGAATTTGTATTATTTAGATTTTTCAGACTTTTGTCCTTATTTTCATTTTTATTTACACAAAGTTTCAGATGATGTGCCATCCAGCCTTCTTCATATCTTTCTTCTTGAATTTACGAACCTTCATGTCATAATCAGGAGCCTTCACAGAACTTTGAACCCCTGAAGAAGGCCGGAGAGTACATCAGACAAAACATTATATATAACAATAAAGATGAGGACCACAGTCCAAAAAATCTAAATTATAAAAATTATTAAGCCTCATCTCAAAGATTAAGACTAACAATGAAGTATTATTTTTTTTATGTTTGGAAATATAATATTTTGAATTAACAGATTGTAGTAGGTGTGCAATACTGGTTGTAAGTGCAAGTGGTCAGTAAATAAGGTTGAAAGGGCCATAATAAGAGAGTACTTAATTTTCTGTGGTTAAAAATCTGATTTGAACGTCAGACCACATTCTCAACATTATATTGATCTAACCAATGAATAATACAAGTGGGAGTTAAATAAAGAGAAGTTTGAAGAGTTCTGAGTGATTGAACTGTTATTGGAAAAGGGCTTTTCTTTGTGCATTGTGTGGGTAAATACATAATCTGTTTATGAAAGGAGGAAAAGAAGGAGACAGTTTGAGACTGAATAACTATTTATCTTTTCATAAAGAAATCTACAATCTGAGTATGGGAATTAGAGATAAAATGCAGTCTTCTTCCAGGATTGTGTCAGTCAATATCTTGGTGAGAGAGAGAGAGAGGAGGAGGGGGAAGAATGATTAGAGTAAAAATTGTTTGGATATTTATTCTGTTTCACTGAAGAAAAGAATGAAAAAGAGAAAAGAGGTAAAAATAAGTTATAAAGAGAAAGATAGAATGATTGGAGGGGGGAGGGGGGAAAGAGAAGAAAAGAAAGAAAAGAAATGGCAAATTAGGAAAGAAGATTAGAGATTAGGTGATAAATGAAAATAAATTATAGATGTACACATAAATATATATAAATATATACATATGCACACATATATGTACATGTTCATCTATAATGATGATTATATATATATATATATATATATATATATCCTCATTATAAGGTCATACTGACAGCACAGATTTCCATGACTCTATCATCACCTGTCCCTATTAGTCATTAAAATTAAAGATGAACACAATTTATATATATATATATATATATATATATATATATATATATATATAGTGTGAGATGGTCACTGTTTCAGCTTTTGCTGGAATGGTGTATCAAAGGCAGTATTATTGGTAGAGTGCTCAATATAAAATAGAGCTGTTATATAATATAATAAGATAAATATATAAAGGTTTTACATATCTATTTATTAGGTGACAAAGGAACAATCACAACCATATTGGTTTCATGCGATGCAATCATCAGGTGAAGAATTATATATATATATATATATATATATATATATATATGTGTGTGTGTTCTTCTATATGATTCTCCTCACATTTCGATATATATAATATATATATATATATATATATATATATTATCATATATAATAATATATATGTCTATATCCACTCTGAATATATTTATATAATCTATGATACCATGATACTATGAAAATATATATAAAGCAAATAACCCCACCCCCAAAGCAGCCCCACCCACCCATGCTGGAGGTTTTGTTGTATCTGATATAATCATAATCCAGCAAAAATAGCACCTTATAGGAAGATTTTTATTAAAGCAATACCTTTAAAATGCTGTAACTTTACGAACAAAACAATTTATTTTGCAATTAAATGATAATTTTGTAGGGTCTTTATTCGGTTAGAGCATTGCCTTCTAATAGAATCTCGGTTAGAGGCACATGGTTACTGTAGTAAGAAATGGACACGCTGAGATGAGTTCAAATCCTAGACGTGGCTGTTTGCATTTCATATAGCAGTGATACTTTTGGGAAAGGTACAACTCTAACTATTCTCCTTCAAACTTTTGATAAATATTTGGGTTAAAACCTACGGATATAAATTTCACTATTGTATGTCACCCTGCCAAAAGAAAAAAAATACTGAAAATCAAGAAATTAACCGAATTTAATGAAATTTTCAGTGTTGATACATTAATGAATAAAAGATATAATGCACCAGTTATTCTATTTAAAAACTTTTTAATTTTTTCAGGTCAATTAACTTTGAACCACATATGTTTGTGAATCTGTGTTACACCTCAAAGATACATGGTTCAAAGTTAACTGACCTGAAAAAAAGTAAGAGTTTTCAAATAAAATAACTGGTGTATTATATTGTTTATTCATTAATATATCAACACTGAAAATTTCATTAAATTCGGTTAATTCCTTGATTTTTTTGTATTATATTATGATGGTGGAATTTATGTCCATTAAGTAGGATTTAACCAATATTTTGGCAAACTGGGCTCTTTAACCTTAATATTACAACTAGTCTAGAAGAAAAACTCTGAATTCAAACCAACGAGGCTCTCTCCTTGTTAGTCAAAACTAATTTGAAAGATCCTCTTCCTTGTCCATTATTTGACCTGAACATGAGTTTTTAATCATCCAAATCCTCAATATAACAAAGATGAATATGAAATGTTAATTAGAATCTGGAATCCACCACTCCTTCCTAAATAGAAGCATCAATATCATCATGAATTGCTTAACAATAAGTTCACAGGTTGTCTTGTACATATACATATATGTATGTATGTGTGTGTCTCTATGTAATTATGTAAACAAGTGAAAAGAGAGAAAAAAAATGTTAGTAAAGAGAGAAACAGAGGGAGGAAAAGACTTAATAAATGAAAAGTAGGGAAAAGTAACAAAGAAAAAGAACAAAAAAGAAAAAGCAAAAAACAAATAATTAGATGGGGAGTAGAAAAGAGAGAAAGTAAAAGAAAATGGAGGGAAAATAAAGAGACTGAATGATAATATCCAATGGATAATGAAGAGAATTCTGTCCATGCAAATGATGTCTTTTATTTATTCAGCAATCATAATCCTCACAGACACATGTTGACCTCCATCTACCATTCCTCAGATATAGTTGACGCCAGATGCATTATAAGATGCCTTGAGTATCAATAAGTAGCATTCAAACACTTTCCTAGAACAATAAATCAGCAAGAAGAATAATAACCTCCACCCACCCGGTTCAGACAGGAAGTAGCAGTTAAAACAGTTCTGAAAAGTTTACAAATTATTTTTCAGATAAATACCAGCAGAAGTTTTAAAGAATTAGTCAGACAATTGAGCTCCTTTTTTGTTTTTGTTATTCACACAATATTTCAGCAAATAGATAATCCAACCTTTTTCTGGTGGAATATGCATCTGTGTAAGAAAAGTGAATCATTTCTTTAGGTAATCTCTAATTATTTCATATATATTGTAAATATATTGTCCTCTAATACATCAACTGGACAAAAATATATATGTATATTTATATATATTTTGCCAAAATTGCTATAATTGTTTACTAAAGATTATTATTAGTTATTTGAAACCATATGACTGTGCAAACAAATAACTTATTGAATAGAAATACTTATTTAAAACCATACAACAGAGTGCAAACTATTTGGTTTGTAAATTGATTTTGAAGGCTTATTACAATGTGAAAAAATATATAATATTAAAAGATATTTTTGTCAAATAATGTTTTTGTTAAACTGGGCTTTCTGACATTTTTTTTTTTAATTAAAAAATTTTTGTCAAATATAACTGATTCTTTTTTTACTTTTTTCTGTCTGTCTACTTATCTCTCTCTCCCTATATATATATATATATATATATATATATACAGTTTTTGTTAAAGACTATGGAATATTTTTTCTTGATGATTATAGGGGTAAATGTTCACATTTTTTGTTTTTCATATATCAGGTATCACACAAAATCAAACAACTACAATCAATAATTTCCCTGACGATGACTATGGACATGGTTGAAAGCACTTGAATAAAAAATATGTGACACTTTTTCTACCATCTGAATGCTGATATATGAAAAACAATAAGAAATATTCCATAGTCTTTAACAAAAACTGCTTAAATAATATATATATATATTATATATTATATATATATATATAGGGAGAGAGAGATAAGTAGACAGAAAAAAGTAAAAAAAGAATCAGTTATATTTGACAAGAATATTTTTAATTAAAAAAAAAAATGTCAGAAAGCCCAGTTTAACAAAAACATTATTTGACAAAAATCTTTTAATATTATATATTTTTTCACATTGTAATAAGCCTTCAAAATCAATTTACAAACCAAATAGTTTGCACTCTGTTGTATGGTTTTAAATAAGTATTTCTATTCAATAAGTTATTTGTTTGCACAGTCATATGGTTTCAAATAACTAATAATAATCTTTAGTAAACAATTATAGCAATTTTGGCAAAATATATATAAATATACATATATATTTTTGTCCAGTTGATGTATTAGAGGACGATATATTTACAATATATATGAAATATATATATTTGATAATGCAAAGCAAAACATGATATGAAGCAGAAAAAGTTTATAACATTAACAGCAACATATATTTCAAATCTATTTTTAGATGAAATTCTGTCAATCATCATTACTAAATAATTTTGACAAGTACAATCGTCTCATCTTCCTAATTTTAGTTTCTGTTCCCATCATAGAAATGACAACCTAAGTGATTCAAGATAAAAAGCAACTAGAATTAGGATGAAGGATAATACCTATTATAATATATATATATATATATATATATATATATATATATATATATTTACCAACCTCTCCACATGAGCAGGATGTGACACAAGGTCAATTTCTTAAGCGAAGTTTAACAGGTTTGAATTCAGAGTTTTCCTTCTCCTAGACTGGTTGCCTAACCAAGGTTAAAGAGCTCAGTCTGCCCTACTATTTATACATAGCTGAAGAGAGAGTAGGATTCATACCTTTCCCAAGGGTATTAGCGCTAAGTGAAATGCAATTACCACATCCAGGATTTGAACTCGGGGTGACGAGTCCATTTCCCATGACTTTAACCATTACACCATGCACTTCCATTATAATCTATATACAAAGCAGCTGATTATATGTGGGGGGAAATTTTGTACCTTTTTTTTTCTCTTAATGGCCAAGTCATCTACAGTGAATAGACAAATAAAAAAAGTAAAAGTTAAAAGGCAATGTGTAAAAGATAAAAGTAAATGATAATAGGTTTGGTTTATTCATTTAATTGCATATCAACCTTTATGGGCTATCTAATGCCAAAGCCATCCTAGTAGTAGAACAGTAGTGGTAACATTTAACCCATAGGCAGGGGCGGTGAGGGGGTTCATACCTTTCCCAAGGGTATTAGTCCAAAAGTGAAAGTAATAAAGCAACTGGAGTTCAAATTACTTTATGCAATGTTGTAGTCCATCATGTTAACTATCATATTGTAGAGCTATTGTATATATATATATGTATATATGATAAAAAAAGAAGGTCCACAATCACATTCTGAATGTGGTTAATTGAAGATCTGAAATGTATGTTGCTAATGTAGAATGAAAACAATCTTTTAAAAAACATTATCCATTTTGCAGACCTTCTTTTTTTATGAAATATTTAATTTTCTCCCGTTGGACCCATAACAAAACTTTATTTATATATATATATATATATATATATATATATTTCATGTAATTTTTTGTGACCTCATGTTTCATGATTTTACACTTGTAAAATTTAAAATGTAAAAATTACACCACAAGGACTTTCTCCTCCCCGATAATAGTTTAGGGGTATAATAGGTAATATGTATTATACAATATATTATTGAAGTCAGTAAGTCTACTGTTGGTTTTAATAACAGCAGCTAACTAAGTACAACTTAAGCAGTGTCCAAGACAGTTGGTATATATAGAAATCAAGAATGATCCATTCATGAATTTGGGTGATTCCATTCCTTGAGTTCTGATTGGCTGCTGGACTGCTTGATTTGAATGACATTGTGGAGTCTTATAAATATCCTGTCATTCTGCAGTAGACTTTGTGACTATTCGGGTTTGTATTTAAGTTACAACCATTTGTTGCCTTGTCTTCCCAGTTCGACAGTAATTGGAACTTTAATTATTCTTCATATATGATCAAATTCTGTAATAATGTAATAGTTTATATGTATTTAATAGAAAGTAATATGCAAGATGTAGTCAAATCAAAGTTCTTAAAATAACCAAGATTAGAGAAACATTTAAAGTAATTGGACACATGGCATAGTGATTATAGGCATTGAATTAATACAGTTCTAAGTGACAGTTATCTCCAGACTACAAGTTCAATCCTGGTCAAGGGTGACAATAAGATAAAATAATTAACACAACTTAACACTTGTATCCAGTCATGGTTAACAGAATGAGAACAGTCTACCCCCATGGATTAAATAAAGGGTTAGGTTGGAAGTTCCATGAAGGCTCCCAATTATGACAAAAAGGTTCCTGAGTTCAAAGAGAAGGTTCCCAAGTTCAAGAAGGAGTCTCTTGAGTTCAAGAAGGTTCTCAAGTCCGGAAAAAAATATCCAAAAAAGGCCAGAGAGCACATCAGCCAAAACATTGTGCAGATAACAATAAAGATGAGGACAATAGTCCAAATAATCCAAATAATACACATTTAAAGCAATAAGAAATGTTGGACCAATTTATTTAAATAAGAGGATGTTGTTCAGAAATGGTATTACACTATTTATAAAATCTATTTTTTATGTGTCTCTATGTGGATTCCTATCTGAAATAATATTATTAATGTCAATAACAATATTAGTTAATTGTTGGTTGAAAATTATTTTTTAACATATACTAACAACAACATTTTTTATTAACTATCCTTAGAGGCACATGGAAAATAAATAAACATGTCTTTCGTTTTAAGTTTTATTTTAAAAAATACTAATATTAGTTTATTTTTAGTGCAAAATTAATTTTTTCACATATGCTAACAATAACAACATGAAATAACTAATTTTTTTATTAAAATCTAAAACTATTTTAGTATAAAAATGTGACTGGTTTAAACAAAATCAACAGTCAATAGGCTGTTGATTTTGTTCACTAACAACCGGTGAAAAGCAAAATTTAGTTCCTTTCAAAACTGATCTGGGCTGGGGTGCCTATGAGTGACTTGGTCTGAAATGTTTATAGAGCTGTGCTTAGTTAGACCTTTGTTTTATATATATTGAATATATTTAAAAAATGAATTTTTTTAGGCTAAAGATAATACAGGACATGCCTTTTCACATTTTGTGTATGAGATTATATGATGATATTTCAAATATTGTATAGTGAGATTGTAAGTGCATATGAGTGTTGTGAGATTGTCACAGAGTGACCAAGCTGCTTGTTGGGCTTAATGCAAAGCTGCATTATGCACAGGGAATTTGCTAGTTATTCATAATAATGAATAAGAGCAACATTTGTAAACTATTATTTTTATCAATACAGATTGTTTCATTTTTTTTTTTTTGACATGGAATTATTTCTTTTCATAGAACACCATTTTGTTTCTTTTGTCTTCATTGAGCAGAGAAAATGACAATAAGTGGAACTCTATACTGGTCTGACATATACATTTATCTCATAGATGTTTGTTGTGTAGGAGGACAAGAAATAATTGGGTGCCTCATAGGGTGTTACTTGACAGCTTCAGAAACCCATTCTCAATCTTTTCTGCTTATAAAGCAACATGGCTATTTTACTTTTCTATTAATTATGTGTGACCACACCACAGGCATCCACATTCTTGTGGACAGTGGTGTACAAAATTGTCAGTCCTTGTCACCAAGGCAGACAAGTTTAAGAGCCCTCATAAACTTACCCTACTGGCCATTAATATTGTCGCATAGCCCTTTTGATATGTGTCTCTAATGGGCGTCTTTATCTTCCATGCTACATCAGGTGTCTGTTCTTCTTATCAGGGTCCTCTTTTATGACTGGTCTCTCTGATTCTGGGGGTATCTCTCAGGTTCTGGGAGTGTCTCTCTGTGTGGGTTCCACTTTATTCTTGTTATTATAACACAGACACATTTCCTTGTGTATACACTTTTTTATTCCTCTAATACATTCTTAGCATGCACATATGTTGGGAGAAGCAACAGAGACAGAAAGACACATCTGGCCCTAAAGAACCACTGGCCTCAACTTTCCTAAATTATAATTCTATTTTCCCAGTGTTGCTTGATCACATGATTCTCTAACCCAATGAGAGGCCTGTTCATGATGAACCTCAGGTGACTCTTTGTCAATCAAATTATCAATGATTTTTTCACTATTTTAGTATTGTTTTCAAACTGCTGTACACTACTTGCTAAAAATGATAGATTATGTTTATTTGTAATGTAACAAAATGTCTTTGATTCAGACTTATGGCCAGATGTGCCTAACCTTAAACTTAGGACTAAGATGGGTTTTCAACCATTTCTTTGTAATAGTGGACATAGAGAAAGCCATATTATGTGGAAATCATTCAGTCGGACTGAAGCTTTTTGCATTTTATTAGAAACCTCGTTTCACTTATAAGTGAGAAGAGATTCCATTGTTATTGTACTGTTATGCATCATTGGTTTAAATTTTGTTTATTGAAATAATCATTAGTATTATCTGCGTTATTCAGACTATTATCTTTATTATTATATGTAAAACGTTTCGGCTTTCTTCAGGTATTTTTTGTTGAATTCAGGAACCTTCTTGTCATAATTGGAACTTTGAACCCAACCCTTTATTCAATCCACGGGGGTATCCTGTTCTCATTCCACTAACCATAGCTGGGGTATAGGCGTTAAGCTGTGTTAATTATTATTCTATGTTACTGCTGCCCATGACCAGGATTGAACCTGAAGTCCAGAGATAACTGTCACTTAGAACTATCTTAACCTAACTCCTTTATCCATTAGGCCATGTGTCCAATTGGAAGAAGGCCAGAGGGCACATCAGTCAAAACATTGTACAGATAACAATGAAGATGAGGACAATAGTCTAAATAATGCAGATAATACTAATCATCAAGCCTCATCTCAAATATTCAGAGAAATAGTAAAATAATAATATTTTATTATTTAATTTCATACTTTTTAATGTTATATGCATTATTTAGTAAAATTAAAAACCCACAATAAATAAGATAGTATTCAACCTGGTTTCATTCTTTGCTTAATGCCATATCAACATTCATGGGTTATTTAAGACCAGTAGTGGCACTATTTAACCCATTGCTGGAAGAATGAAAGGATTCTCACCTTTCACAAGGTTATGAGTTAGAACTCGATTACTTCAACTAGTACAAAATAAAAAACACTCTCCGAGCAATGTAAAAATATATTTTTGAAACATATTGCCTGAGGGGTGGGAGTAAAAAAATTCAATGTCAGCGAGTTTGTACCCTAAGTAAGTAAAATCATCAAATTCATTAAAGGAATAAAAAATAAAACAATTTGAAATGTAAACTTTAAATATGTATTAAAATAAAACAAACTATATATAGATATATAATACCAGTCATGTATTTATTAAAACTTGTTTTAAAAAACAATGAGGGCTGTCTAATGTTGCATGTTCAAATTTTGAGTGTATTTATTCTATGATATAACGATTTTGGGTAATGTGACGTAAGCAGTGATGTAATTTTTGTTACAAACAAAAACTAGAAGCAAATCTCCATTATTAATAGATGTCACAGTCCAGCATGTTAGCCACTATATAATGGGAACTCCCTGAGAACTGGTGTATAACATAATTAATGACTAAAAAACAGTATACAACTGTTAAACCATATACAATAGCTCTTTCCTTTGCTAAATCATGGAGACTCAAGAATCTAACTTTACAAATTCTATAACATGCTAAAATGGTGTCCTGGTTATGATGTTAAACTGAATTTAGTGGTGTGATTCCAATTCTGGAGCTCTAGGGTGTGTGGAGAATCCCTCCATTGCCATTATTCCGAGGTTGACTTGGGGCAATCAATCTGTGGGTTAAATAGATGAAAAAAAGGAGTTTTTAAAAATTTGCATACACAATAAGAATAAATAAAACAAATGTCTTAGGCATAAAATAACCCAACATGCTGAAAAAATCCGACCAACCAACCATAATAAAATGCTATAGAAAAAATACAAATATTCAAAACCACTCTACACAGAAATCATCTCAGATATAAAAGAAAAAAAAGTTTCACTGCATTTTATAGAAAAAATAACATCTATTCTTGAAAATGACCAATAATGGTGGAAAGTGCTTTCGAACAAATTTTATATAAAATTGAACTTAAGAAATCTTAGCATTTTCAAACAAATTTTATATAAAATTGAACTTAAGAAATCTTAGCATTTTCAAACAAATTTTATGTAAAATGGAACCAAACATAAATCTTTCGAAAAAAAATTTGTATAAAATTGAATGAAACTCAAGAAATCTTAAAAGACAACAAGAAAAATATTTTTTTTTTAAATTGTTAAAAAGAACCTTATCTGAAGAATATGAAATCTGCTCAAGAGAAAGACTTTTGCTTAAATATATCTTCTTTCATATTCATAGATGATAGGAAATGCTTATTTATGTTTATTGTTGATGAATGTTTTCTAGTTAAAAGCATTGAAAAAATAAAGGTTGTAAACTCCATTGTTTAATGAGCTGTGAAATTAAAGAAATTATTAAATCTAAAGTATTTTCCATTAACAATGAATTACAAATTGAAAATATAATAGTAGATATTTCTATTGATTTATTAGATCTACTTAATGTTTTATTCAGCTATTCTGAAATTTAAAAAAAAATGATAGAAATACATAGAAAACTTTAAATTTTACTTTAATTTTCCAAGACTAAGTCTAACATCCAGGTTAGCTCAGTCAGTAGAGCATTCAGCTAGAAACCACAAGGTTCCTAGTTCAATACTGGTCCTCGCCAACTCAGTGTATGAGTAGCACAGGAATCTGTGCAGTAAAGTAAGGAGCTGGTGGTAGGTGTGGCGCTCCACCTCGGATGCAAAAACAATCTCCTTGGTCTAGTGCTAGTGAAAAGGGGATAGACTCCCTCGCTGATTGGCTGATACCGACTTTAGGCCACCCCAACAACTTTACTTTTTTTAAGTCTAACATCTATCACAGATTCAATTCATAATCAATAGTATACTTGCTGATGTACCCAACATTGCACAAGAAAAAAAAAAGCAATAAAAGATAAAATGTTTTGTGAAATAATTTTCATATATACTAGCAAATATAGGCAAACCTCCGGGTGCAAGTATTTAAGTTTTAATATAATAAAATATCATGTTAAATTAGAAAGTCTAATGAAACTGAATAAGAATGCAAATAAAAAGATTTAGAACAGAGGGGGTATGATTGAAAAATAGAACAACTTTGAAACTAACTCTTCCATCATTTTCCCTTACTCCCGTCTTTCATTGGTACATTTTCATAAATTAACTATTTAGTTAAAATAGGAAGTAAAGAATAATATTACAGTTATTTCATCTTGTTAATGGATTTTTTAAAAGATTTATTGAAGAGATTTTTGGTCATATTCATCAAGATAAAACCAAACAATTAGAAATTAATAATACTAAGCATATATTTATTAAAATCAATTTTTTATGATCAATATGCAAATTAGCCTTCCCATTCACACTGTAAACCACTATTTTGTTGTATATATAAATACAATTGCATGTTAATAGTGTGTAAATATGGTCAACAGTCTTAATGATATAAAATAATTTTATTAATAATTGAAGTTTAAATTAAAAATAAAATCATGGAGAATGTGGTATAAATAACAAAAGGAATTGTGACTTGATTAGTAATATAGTTTCGGTTACAGACAGACAAACCCACAATCTCCATTATAATAAGATATCATAGCAAGATTCTAAGGATAGAGAAATATGAAGATGACATGAATAGGCAACAAAAGGTTTTGTTTTTTTTTTCAAAATGTAAAGAAAAATTCTGCTTAGTTTTGAAGAGCCTTTTTGTATTCAGTACTTCTTGTTTTTCCATCTTTTGAAAAGATTTCATCAAAATATGTTGAAACTGAATCTTTATGCTATTTTTTTTTAATTCTAAAATTCAAAATTTAAATAAAGTAATGATGTATAGACATCTACCCTGCTGCTTATGAAATGATATAAAGTCTTCAAAGGTCAGTACCAATTCTAAATATTTCTGATCAGCAGGATTCCATGGATACAGAAATATGAACATGACATCAATACTCAACAAAAAGTTTTAAACATTAAGAAAAGTTCTGATTAATTTCTCTTGTTTGTTTGTTTATTGATTTTTAACAGCATATCAACCCGTCTGGGGTTATGTCATGCCTAACAGAAAGTTATACGTATTGTGTATTTATATTTATACTTTTTAGTAATTGGTTTTAACAAAGTGTTAGCATTATTGGGGATTATGTTGTATGGTATTGATAAGTTTCATATCTATATTCTATGGTATAATTTTATTTCCCCCCAAAAAAAGAGAATATCCACCATGTTGACATTTTCAAACAGATCTTTCATATTGTTTGCTTTAAAATAACAGTTTCTGATGTGAGCAAAAAACCTGCATTCCATGAATAAGTGTTTAACTATCAAAGGTGTTTGACATGTTCCACATTGTGATCGTTGTTCTTGTTTGAGTATATAGGAGTGTGTTAGTCATGTATGATCAATGCGTAATTGGGACACACTGACTTGTTCCTATCTAGACTTCCTTAAAATTTCTCTGAGCCTCTTTGTGCACAATAAGTTCCAAATTGAAAAGATTATTCTTCCAAACCCAATAGAAAGCTTTTTTCTATTGTAGAATTATTCTACACAAATGAAAACTGAAGAGTGTTAAAATTGACTTTAAAATTCCACTTTTTTTTTTACAAAATTGCATAAAATTTTCCCATGATTGATGATATCATAATTAGATTTAAAAATGTATAATACAACATAAACCACAATTTAATAAATTATCTAAAAGACCTGTGATCAGAAAAAAAAAAACTGTATTACAGTCAAGTCATTGTGAAAGCATCAGTTCCCACTAAATCACCAAACTTAAGCAGAAATGAGCCTGTTGAGAACTTAATTGAGTGATCAATTGGTACTGTAAGAAAATTGACTTCAGTCAACATTAAATAACCCAAAAAGTGTTGATATGCCATAAAACAACCAAACAAACAAACAAAAAATAACTGGATCTTTTAAACTTCAAAAGAGAGAAAAAGATTTCCACAAATTGGTCAAAATTTTGGGTAATAATACATTACTCTATACTTCCAACTATATAGCATACTCTATACTTCTAACTATATAGCATAATCTATACGTCTAACTATATAGCATACTCTATACTCCTAACTATATAGCATACTCTATACTCCTAACTATATAGCATACTCTATACTCCTAACTATATAGCATACTCTATACTCCTAACTATATGCATGCATACTCTATACTATATAGCATACTCTATACTTCTAACTATATAGCATACTCTATACTTCTAACTATATAGCATAATCTATACGTCTAACTATATAGCATACTCTATACTTCTAACTATATAGCATACTCTATACTTCTAACTATATGGCATACTCTATACTTCTAACTATATAGCATACTCTATACTTCCAACTGTATAGCATACTCTATACTTCCAACTATATAGCATACTCTATACTTCCAACTGTATAGCATACTCTATACTTCTAACTATATAGCATACTCTATACTTCCAACTGTATAGCATACTCTATACTTCCAACTGTATAGCATACTCTATACTTCCAACTATATAGCATACTCTATACTTCCAACTGTATAGCATACTCTATACTTCAACTCTACTCTATACTATATAGCATACTCTATACTTCCAACTGTATAGCATACTCTATACTTCCAACTGTATAGCATACTCTATACTTCCAACTGTATAGCATACTCTATACTTCCAACTATATAGCATACTCTATACTTCCAACTGTATAGCATACTCTATACTTCCATATAGCATACTCTATACTTCCAACTGTATAGCATACTCTATACTTCCAACTATATAGCATACTCTATACTTCCAACTGTATAGCATACTCTATACTTCCAACTGTATAGCATACTCTATACTTCCAACTATATAGCATACTCTATACTTCTAACTATATAGCATACTCTATACTTCCAACTATAGCATACTCTATACTTCTAACTATATAGCATACTCTATACTTCTAACTATATAGCATACTCTATACTTCTAACTATATAGCATACTCTATACTTCTAACTTATAGCATACTCTATACTTCTAACTATATAGCATACACAATACTTCTAACTATATAGCATACTCTATACTTCCAACTATATAGCATACTCTGGCTGTATAATAAAATGCTCTTAACAGGGGAAAAATAAAAATGACTGGGCCAAATGTGTGTTTCCTTTTTCCACTTTTGGTCTATTAAAGCCCAAAAGGAAATTATAGATAATTTTCTTTCCTGACAATGTGTGGATATCCAGCATTTTCATTCATACTGTGATACAATTGCTCTGCAATGAGATATTTCTGTTTTTTTTTTTTTCTGTTTTTTTTTTTTCTTTTTCTATTTTGATGGTGGCCACTAATTTCCAGGGTGAGTAACATTTTATTTATAGAATCTACATTAATAAATGGGAAGAGTTTGTTTGCCCTCTATAAGCTACCAAGTTTATTCAGTGTTTTTATGCATTGAACACAAGTTTCATGACTAACACATACATTTATATCTATATATGGAATAAAAATATGTGAAAACCATATATATGGATATAGTAATAATTGTGAAAAGATTATGGATCTACTACAGTTTTGATCATTGTGATCATTTCGAGACCCTTCATTGTACTGGACTGAGTTGAAATTACTATTATTTATCTTTATATTATTTATACTTGTAATCAAACATCTATTTCATGTGGAGCACAATGTAAGGCTTTGACAGTTGCATTGTCTCTGTATATCTTTATCATTATTTCTGTTATATCTATATCATTATTTCTGTTATATCTATGGTAGTTTATTATTTTATTATTGTGTTTCCTATTGGTCCAAAAAGTCAACAACTGCAGATATGATATCATTATACTAAGTTTTCAGCTTACCCTCATATATATATATATATATATATATATATATATATATATATATATATATATATATATGGGAAGACTAGGATCTTTAACCTTGGTAAGGCAACCGGTCTAGGAGAAGAAAAACTCTGAATTCCAACCTGTTAAACTTTGCTTAATAAATTGACCTTGTGTCACATACTACTTGTGTGGAGGAGTTGGTAAATATATATATATATATATATATAACACAATGCTCTTCTCTATGAGGAATGGAGCACTCTGCAACGGCTTTTACATAAAAAGCGATGTGTGTATTAAAACAGTTAAAATCCCCTTCCCATTCTGTAAGTGAAGACAGCCTAATGGTTAAGGTGCCGGACTGACACCCAACCAACCGGACTTCAATTCCGGCTGTAGGTAGCTTACAAAATGTCTAGCCACACTGAAGAGACTTGATAAGTCGAAACATGTCTGTGGATGACCCTATATATATATATATATATATATGGGGAAAAAAGAATATATATATATATATATATGGGGAAAAAAGAATATATATATATATATATATATAGATAGATAGATAGATATATATGAGAAAAATATGTGAAAACCAAAATTTAGTAGAGTATTAAATTATCTCTAATGTTTTGCTTTCTATGATTATCTGATAAATCGTACAGAGTGTGAAATATTATTATAAGTAATTAAATACTTACCAAATTCTAAAACCCATGATTGTATTATTCTTTGAAATCTTCAATAAAACCATTGTATCCAAAAATGCAAGCTTAAATATATTTAGATGCATACAGGTGAATGTGTGTTATGTATGAACCATGCTTTAATACAAGGCCAAAGTCAGAAAAGACATTTAATGCAACAATATTTGATTTAAAATCCTCTTCTTCTTCTTCTTTATTCTTTCTTTTTTACTTTCTTCTAAGATCATTCTCACACAATATGAGTGAGTGTTAAGTCTTACTACTTCAACCATTTCATCTTATCAGCTTGTAAATTTAGCAGTTCAACTTAACAGCTCACAAATTTTGCCTCTTCTCCATTTTGTCTTTGTTTAAAATTCTGCCTCTTGTGTTAATTCAATCCGATAACCATTGGCAGAATGGAATAATAGGCCATCTTCTTTTTCTTTGTGATAAATTTACTAAAAATGAGTCTGTCTTATTTATTTCTATTCATTCTTAGGGATGAAAGTAACTCAGCACAATGCTTGTACGTAATCAATATTTGATTAACAATCAAAGAGGTAGAGATGAGGAGATTGAGTAGGACCTCTTTTAAAAATGTCCCCCTGAAGATGCAGCCCCCCCCCCAAAAAAAAAAGCTTTATGAATAATAGTTCATCAATTACATTTCAAGTGGCATTATACAATAACAAATTTCATTCAGATTTAGATCTTGAGAGGACAAGGGTTCTGATTATCATCAGGTCATTCCAACAACACAGATTCTCATGACTCTCTCTTGCTAACCATCCCTATTGGTCATCACCTCTGGCAGGTCATCCACATGGCATCCAGAATCCATACAGAGCTGATTGATGTAGTGTTTTTCTGGTCAGCCTCCACTGGTGTGTCTATGTGTCAGTGTCCACAGCAAAACATCACTTATGAGTTCATCCTTGCTTCTTCAGCAATGTCCAGCATATCTTAATTAGATGATTTGTGTAATAGGAGGCAAATTCCAGTTCAGTTGCTTTTTGTGGGGATATTGCTTCTAAGATTTGTTCAAGATAGCATGCAGCATCCTTATGTAGTTCCTATCTAACTTTTTCCATGTGGTGCAGCTATACAGTAGCACTGACATGGCTAGAGTTTGCAAGAATTCACACTATCTTATCAGAGAGATCAGATTCACATAGAAACCAATGCCTCTTACCACCATCTACATGTTATACATGTCTTGTGCAGGTATATTTGTGAGAAGCACTAGATCATCTACATAGTCCTCATCTGTTTCTATGGAATATCATCCTTCTTGCCTTCTTTAGCATGAAACCTTTTTCCTTCATTAGATCTAATTCGATGAGATATTATTACCTAGGTATGTGAACTGGTATACTAATTTCAGAGGCTTACCATCCAGCATGGAGATGTCTCTATTTTGTTTAAACCACATAAATTCTATTGAGATCACATAGAGGCCAATGCCTCTTTCCACCTTCTACAGGCTATGCACCAGTGATTTAGCTTCTGCAGGTATATTTGTGAGAAGCAATAGATCATTTACATAGTCCTAATTAATTAACTATAATTACTGAAATAAACCACTGGAAATGAAATAGAAAACTATTATAATATACTATTATCATTATTATTACTAGCAACAGAAAACACACTCCGGGCGTCGCAAAAATTAATTTTTGAAAGACATTGCCTGAGAGGGTGGGATTTAAAAATTCAATGTCAGAGGGTTTGAATCATAAAACAAATCCTCATATTTATTAAAGGAGTAAAAAAAATAAAACAATTTGAAATGAAAACTGAGCTTCGTCCCTCTCAAATAAAATGTTGCGTGCATGTAATCATCAAACAATTATTTTGAATATTTTCCACCTCAATTTTACACAAAATCGTAGGTATTTATTTATTTGTAAACTTTTTAGTTAACTTCTTGTTATTTTTGTAAAAAAAAAAAGGACGAGAATAAAAAACAATTTTTAAAATTGCTTACTCAAATTTTGGGTGTATATAGCATAAGAATATTGTGACGTAAGCTGTGATGTAGAGCTATGAGGTAATTTTTGTTACAGACAAAAACCGGAAGCGAATCTCCATTATTAATAGATTAATGACATTATATATTATTAAAACAAAAAATAATGCCAATTAAAACAATATGAAGGGATTGCAAGTCTTTTGGACCACCCTGTACAATAATAAATCTCATTTAGATCTTTAGAAAACAAGTGTTCTAGTCTCTTAATATTTCAATGTTGATTCTTATCATTATTAACATTATTCGATCATTACAAATTAATGACTTTATCACAACAAATAAAGCTAATCATAATAAAAATCAGGTGATTTTTTTATTATTGATTATTCAAAAATCTACATCTCAGATTAAATTTCATCTGTCTATAATTTTCAAAAAGGTCATTAATTCTTTTACTGACATATTTTGACATATTTGTTAACACCAGTGTCACATTTTTCCAGCAAAAAAAAGAAATGACTCTTTAAAAAACCTCAAATCACCATATAATGTTATGGTAATCAGTACAGAGTGTTTCAAAAAATATATTATTTGTGATGTACAGGGTGTTTCAGAAAAATTGATATAATTTTGTAATCTCTTCACTTGACCAAATCTTATTTAAATGATCTCAAATTTTGACAACTTGCATAGAAACAACTCAAAATTCAATTACAGACAGACAGATAATAATAATAATAATAATAATAATAATGATTATTATCATCATCATCATCATCAATACTAATCAGTTGTATAATTTATTTAAGATATTATAATGGCAGTAACAAGTATTAAGATTCTAGTAATTCTAAAGGATTATTTTAAACTGGGTCTTAAAGCAGTTAAAGCTGCTTGCAGAATTCAGAAAATGGAATGAAGTGAAATAATATCTCATTGTATTAGCTGATGTATTGATGATTTGTCTCTTAAAATAAAGTCAAAAAGTGAATCACCATCAGTTGTCACTTATGATCCTTTAAAATACAAGATAGAAGAGAACTTGACAAACAAACTTAAAACATAGTTCAGATTAACAGTATGTTTAAATCAATAAATCTCTTAAAATCCTCTCACTTAGTTTTTTTTTTAAGACAAAATGTTTAAATTTATTTTATTTTCCAGTGAATGGCATTTCTATACCTGAAAAGAAAAAAAACGTATCAACAATTTGATATCATTTGAGTTGTACTGGGTGTTTCAGGAAACTCCATATCATTTCATAATCTAAATACTGCAAGAGGTGCCTAAATTAAATATAAATTAAATTAAATAAATAGTAGATAGGTACATATTCTCTGACTCATAAGGATTATACATATATATATGTGTGTGTGTGTGTGTGTCTGTGTGAAGAGAAAAATGGAAGTGAATCCGACAGTATGTAATACAGTGAAATATTTGAAAAAAACACAGGTTCAAATAAAATGAGTGATGTTTATTCACCCAATGCTGCAGTGTTTCAATCTGTTTAGTAGATCTTCTTCAGGGCTTATATTGATATAAGGAAAAGGAAAATTTATCACAGAATAATAAGGAGACTGTGATAGTCTTTGTTGATCAGTTTGTTTTAGAGCGATAATTTTCCATTCAAAACATTTTTAAACATAACATCATAGAAACCAATCAGCCAATCAGGACTTTGGGAATGGAATCACCCAAATGCATGAATGGACTATTCTTGACTTCCATAAATACCAGCTATCTTGGGGCATTGGTTCAGTTGTGCTTAGCTAGTTGCTGTTGTTCATACCAACAGTACACTAACTCACTTCAACAGTCAAGTTATTAGATTACAAGATGATTACAATTTTTCTGAAACATCCTGTATAAGGAATCTGAAAGTTATACTGATAGTTCATTCACCCCAGATGAAAATGGAATCATTGTAGAGAAGGAATCATCCCTAATAAGTATGTATTAGTGACAGAAAATCCAATATAACAGATATCAGTTGAGACTGGTGTCTGGCTAAGATAGATAAAATGTTATGAACTGGTCAAAAATACAAATCAACTAACAAAACGTACAATAGTATTCAAATATATTTGCACACAACATGGTGCTAGGAATTCAACTATCATTGCACATAGAATGTTTTTTAGGAATTAGACTGTAGTCAGAAAGAGTAGTAAAAGGGTCAACATTCAAAGCATTAGTATTATTTGTATTATTGGGACTATTGTCTTCATCTTCATTGTTATTTGTACAACATTTCAGCTGATGTGCCCTCCGGCCTTCCTCAGATATTTCTTGTCGGATTCGGGAATCTTCTTGTCATAATCAGGAGCCATCATAGAACTTTGGACCTAACTTTGAACTGGATACTCCTGTAAACTGAATAAAGGGTTAGGTTCAAAGTTCCTTGATGGCTCCTGATTGCGACAAGAAGGCTCCTGAGTCCAACAAGAAATACCTGAAGAAGGCCGAAGGGCACATCAGCCGAAACATTGTACAAATAACAATGAAGATGAGGACAATAGTTCAAATAATACAAATAATACTAATCATCAAGCCTCATCCCAAAAATTCAGTGAAATCCTTATGTTTAATTATTTCTGATTAAGAGTTTCTAACTTAGACATTATTGTGATATTTTCCATGAGCTGAGAAAAATCTTGTCTTTCATTGTTTTCAAATTTAATTAATGATTCATCATGTTTACTTTTCTGATAAAATGTTCAGAGTGGATCATATCATTGAAAACAATGGATTAGTAATCCCAAATTATTTGTCACATCTATGGTTTCCAATTGGATCTTTTAGTTTATTGAAATATTTCTCAAACAAAAAGTAACTGAATAAACATTGTGACTGATTTTAAACACTCTTTGCTATGAAGTGTTATTTCATTTTAAGCTGATTTCTTATGGGAAATGATGATTTCTCTTTATGTCCTGTCTCATTATCAGACATGTTAACCTTGTCATATCATTAACAGATTACTGAACAGAAACATTGAAAGCAAATAATATTAAACAGTCAATTTTCTACTTAATAAAAAAGAAAAAATATTGCTATAATCACAGTCAACAATAAGAGTTAAAGTACATTCACATAAATAAAAGATTAAAAAAACATTGTAACTTGATAATGTTGTTATTCATAATAATTGTTATTTGATGGGTGTGGAATATTTTGCAAACTGACAGCAGTAACTTTAGTGATTTTTTTCTTTTCTTTCAGGAAATGATATAATCACTAGAAAGAAAAAAAAAGATCTATATTAGGTGTGCATTCCTATAAATATTTATTATACAAATCTATGTTACATAATGGATAGGCATAGCCTATAATTTTTGTAAAGAAGTTAGAATTTAAAATTAACCGTAACTAGAAAATTACTGAGATTTGAATTGACAGATCTTTACCTAGGGTTTATCTCAAGCAGAACCCAGATTAGCTAAGAGGGTCACATGACACTCTAGTCTGAGAAAAGTAGAATTTATTTAGTCAATGTTGAGGCTAGTGCCCATCAGAGACAGATGTATATTTCTTATGTGTTGCTTCTCCCCCACACACACAGTATAGAAGTTACAGAAACCTGGGAAATAAAATTATGTATACATGAAAATATGTTAGCATGATTCCACAACTAAAGAACAAAGATGGAAGGCAGAGAGAAACTGACACCCCTGATGAAGATGATGTCTAACCCTATACAAAGAAGACAGACATGCAATGAAAGGAAGCAGAACCCAAAAGCAGAGACATTATAATTTAATAAGAAGACTATGGAACCCCTAGTAAGTCTTTCAATTCACAAGTTTTAATGGTTATTTCCTAGTTGAGTAACATGAGTGACCCAGAAAAAACAGAACCCAAAGTATTTATATATTTTACCATTAAACTAACCCTAAACCCCAACCCTAACCCTTGTTGGACTTAAACTTTTAAAAAAAAAAAAAAATTAACAGTTTTATTACAAAATTTGTGGGTTCTATTTTTTTCTGGGTCACCCTGTAATATCATGTTACTCAACTAGGAAATAATCATTTTAATATATTTTTAATCAATCATTGACTAATCATTCTATAACTGGTGACTCGGCATACAATGTATCAGGGATAAAGAAGAAGACTGCACACAGTAAAAAAAAAGGGGGGGCTATACCGTATGTGTCAAATATGCAAATATTTCCCCATAATTTTTACACAAATGCACTCTATCATTTGGTTCATATCAGTAAATTCCCTTTCTTAAAAGGGAGTGTGTAGATGGCACAGAGGTAAGAATTGACTGACCACAAATCAGTTGAGTTTAGATCTCAGCTTGAAGTAGCCTGCTTTGTCTAGCTGCACTGATGAGCCATGAAACGAAAAAAACAGAACTGTATGTGGATAACACACACACACACACACACACACACACACACATACATATATATATATATATAATATAATATAATAAAATAAATATATAAAGGTTTTACATATCTATTTATTAGGTGTCACCTAATAAATAGATATGTAAAACCTCTATATATTTATTTTATTATATTATATAACAGCTCTATTTTATATTGAGCACTCTACCAATAATACTGCCTTTGGTACACCATTCCAGCAAAAGCTGAAACAGTGATCATTCCACACTATAGTATATATATATATATATATAGAGAGAGAGAGAGAAGGATATGAAAACACACAATGCTGTTAAAATGAAAATATTTTATATCATATTATTTTTCATTTTAACAGCATTGTGTGTTTTCATATCCTTTTATCTATACTTATACTGTCAGATTCATTTCCTTACTCTTAACTTATATATATATATATATGAGTTAAGAGTAAGGATATGAAAACGCACAATGTTGTTAAAATGAATATATTTTTATATATATAGTGACTTAGAGTGCCGCTTTAGCCTGTTGTAGTGGAATTGTTAATTTATCCAAGAGTCCTCAATATAACATTAACATAGAGTTATAATAATTATAGAAAAATTATTATTGGTCATATTGGATATTTAGACTTAGAGTCTGCATAACACCTGATATAGTGGAGCTATTTAGTGTTCAAGTGCCACTTCAGTGGCATTAATAATTTTCCAAGAGTGTTCATCATAAGCATAGAGCTATAATAATTGTAGAAAAAATATCATACATACACATTGATTGGCACTCGTTACTAATAACAAAAAAACAGAAATTAGTTTTCAAAAATGTTCTAGCCCATTCCAGCTGTTTCACTTTGTGCCAGGGCTTCAAAAATTGTTAATTGTTACACAATTTGTAACATGTCAGTGAATTGCAGATTCAAAGAATTTGGATATGTTATCTTAATCAATCTCTTTGAATATATATATTTATCAATCTCTTTGAATATATATATTTATCAATCCCCCCGCACGAGCAGGATGCGACACAAGGTCAATTTTTTACATTATCTTGTTTGTAAACAAGAAAAACTTTTATTAAAACATCCTACATGATTCCTTATCTGTTCTTTCTAACAAAACATGCATTAACAAAAAGCTGCTATTTTGGGTATTTTAATTTGTTGTTTGTGAATTCTCACACAATTGTAGTAATTTCTCTGTTTTGCCTGTATAGAATTCTTTGCAGCCAAGACATATTGCACAATAGATCAGATTTTGGAATTTTTATACTGCTGGGTTTTAGAGTTTTTTTCCCATTCAGGCTCATTTTTATTGTCATCAGATGTTTCTTGTCAAATTCAGGAACCCTCATGTCATAATTGGCTGTCTTCATGGAACTTCAAACTGAACCTTTTATTAACTGGGGTAGACTATTGTCATTTCATTAACAATGACCAGGTAGAAGTGTTAAGCTATTAAGTGTTAAGTTTCTGGCCGCCATTGTTGGCCAGTTAAAAAGGACTTAAAGTAAGTAAGTCCTGAAGTATAGAATCCTTTGGTAAGTGAATAAGTCCTAAGTTTTGGAATCCTACGTAGTGTCAAAGGTCCAGTGATATAATCCTATGATCTGTCGTCCATGAAAGTTCAAAGCAATATGTGCAGGTATGACCAGAACAGCCAGTATAAATAATAATATCAGCAGCAGAATACTACCAGTGGTTGGTCAATAGATTGGTCACATGGTTATCAGCCAGTCTATAAATACAAGTGGCCATCTGGCACACACCTTATATCCACAAAAAATCTCAACATTAAGTATTCTAAGTTTTATCACCTGTGGTCAGGATTGAACCTGCAGCCTACAGATGATAGTCATTTGTCCAGTTGGACACATGACACAACAGATATAGGGGTTGAGTTAATACTGTTCTAAGTGACAATCATCTGTAAGCTGCAGATTCAATCCAGGTGATAATAACATAGAATACTTAGCATAACTTAACACTTGTACTTGGTCATTGTTAGTGGAATGATAACAGTCTACCCCAGTGAAGTGAATAAAGGACTCAAAGTTCCATGAAGGTTCCTAATTACAAGAAGAAGGTTTCCGAGCTCATATAAAAAATTCAGTTAAAAGGTCTCTTCAATTAGGGAGGTCAGAGGTTCCACATCTCAGATCATTGCATCTTTTGACTAGCTTTGTTTTCTTCAGACATATATTGAGCTTTGATCAGTGGGATTTTAAAGTTCAGAGGTTGATGCCTACTTCTTATTATGTCTCTGTTGGTTAACCGTTCTTTTGATTCTTCCAAAATTGGGAAGAATATTTTGGCAGTGACCAAAACATTGTGGCTTTTTAGATTCTGTGTAACCATGGACATGATATTGGTGTTTTTCTTCCTTTTGAAAAATGTTTTGGTTTAGAGGTTGGCATTTTTTCTTTTTTTTTAAATTTTATGCTAACATCAATGAGCTTTTGTTTATTTTCGTCCCTACAGGTGGATCTTAATAATTCCTGGATTTTTTTTTTTTTTGTCTTGAAGTCTCTCGTCTTTTACAATTATGCAAAGGACATCACGCTATATTGAATGGGATTTTGTTTTGTATGATAGAGATGACATGATGTAAAATTAAGATATTGGGGGCTATGTGTATTTTACAGCATGTATGTTATTTTGATATTCCATATGATGATTAGGGAATCCACAGAGGGGGGGGGTGATTTCCATTAGTTTCCATGTGATGTTTATTGATGTGTTTAGGTTGTTTATAGGATCATGGAATCTTTCTAGATTTATATTATTTTTTTATCTAGAAAATAAAGTTGTCATCCATATATATATATATATATATATATATATATATATATATATATATATATATATATATGGTATCCAAATGACTGGTAGTAAGGGATGATTCCACCTGGGATCCTCAAAATCTCACTGTATAAACATACTGTATGCTCCTGTAGGTGCAAACATATATTCATACATGGATTTTTATAAATCCCTAAAGAGAGCTCAATGTATAATAATCAATAAATTAGATTAAATACAGAGCAATTTTTAATTTTTAAAGAAAGAAAAAACTTAACAAACGGTCATTCCATAATAAATTTATTTCAACCAAAAGCTCAAAAGGCTTTTAAAAAGTTTTACAAAATTTTTTAAAATCCTTAAGAGAGTGGCATCTTTGGACAGAGAAATAAAATGAAGGGATTCACCTAAAGACAGTTTCACCAAGAAAAAATTAAATAAATATATATATATATATATATATATATATATATATATATATATAGGTAAGCATGCAAATACATTGTTTATACATACAGAAACTGTATTTAAATAAATTGAAAAAACTCTTTCATTCAGATTTAACATTTATCACTTATTTTTTAATTTGTAGTGATATTTAGAGAATCTGATATTAAACTACAAGGAAAATTAATACACTATCACTTCACAATGCCTCATACTCCAGTAGCATGAAATTGTCAGATTTCAAAAACCAGAATTCAAATTTTAAAATTCAACTTTAAACTGGGAAAGTTTAAAATCACCCACGATAAAGTGTAAAAATAAAATAGCTGGATTACAGTAAATAATCACATAAACAGATTAATATAAGAACAGGTTCCAAAATAAGGGATGTATCATGAGTACTTAGATCTTTTGCATGAACCCAGGTCAAAATTGGCATCATCCTCAAGGGTATTATCTGTGTTATTCGGATTATTGTCCTCATCTTCATTATTATCAGTACAACGTTTTGGCTGATATGCCCTCTGGCCTTCTTCTGGTGTTTCTTTTTCGGACTTGGGAACTTGGACTTGGGAACTTTCTTTTCGGACTTGGGAACTTTCTTTCTGGACTTGGGAACTCTCTTGTCATAATCGTGAAGGTTCCTGATTACGACAAAAAAGTTCCCGAGTCCAAAAAGAAAGTTCCCGGTCTGAAAAAAAGGTTCCCGAGTCTGAAAAGAAATACTTGAAGAAGGCCGGGGGCATATTGGCCGAAACATTGTACAGATAACAATGAAGATGAGAACAATAGTCTGAATAACACAGATAATACTAATCATCAAGCCTCATCTCAAACATTCAGAGAAATCTTCAAGGGTGTTGCAATAGTATACATGTGGTGAAAATTTCTCCAATGAGATGAAATAATTTGGATTATTTGAATTATTCAGATTATTGTCCTCATCTTTATTGTTATCTGTACAACATTTCAGATGATGTGTCATCCGGCCTTCTTCGAGTATTTCTTGTCAGACTCAAGAATCTTCTTTTCAAACTTGGGAACCTACTTGTTGTGATGGCTCCCGATTACAAGAAAGTTCCCAAGTTCAAAAAGAAGGTTCCCAATTTCGAGACAGCACCTGAGTCCATCAAAAAATACCTGAAGAAGGCTGGAGGGAACATTGGCCAAAACGTTGTACAGATAACAATAAAGATGAGGACAATAGTCTGAATAATCCAAATAATCCAAGATGAAAGAACATTGAATATAAATGTGCAATTTAAACAATCATCTTTGTAGTAAAAACATAAAATTCTTCGCCAAATAACAGGATTTTGGATAATATAAAACATTAACATTTCATTAATCAAGTTGAACTAAGGCAATTCACATAATTATACACAAGAATTAAGAACACTTCATATCAGTTATAGTAAAAAGAAAAAATAATCAACAAATCAGTCACTCTATGGAATTTTACAAATTCATGGGAAGCTGACCTAAATTAGTTTAGATCTGATCAAATCTGAGAGTCATTCAGTACCTTTAGTACTATTACTTACTAATCAACATAAAACATGTAATGCCATTATTATAGTCGGCTGTGTTTCTCTTATCTTCAGGCTAGGATCTATTTTGGAGATTACTGTAGCAGTGACTTGCTACTTCCTGCTCTTCTTTGTACATTCTTCCTTGTTTAGTAATCTCCAAAATTTTACGTTGTTTAACAAAAAAAAAAAAGAATGATAGTAAAATATATATATATATATATAATCTGATAATTTAACTATTGAAACACGCAAAATCATGATTGTTACTGTTGAAACACACAAACTTTAATAAGCTTTCTTAGAATCCATCCAGTTTGAAGTTTAGAAATTTATTATGATATTATTATTATTATCAGTAGTAGCAATAGTAGTTCTGACTAGTATTTTCTTTCTTTTTAATTATTTACTTTTTTTGTTGGTTTGGTTTGTTGGATTTTACAGCATGTCAATCCTTGTTGGGTTATTTTATGCCGAGGATGTTTTGTTCTATTATGTTTGATGGGTATTCAAATTATTTTTAAACTCAGTTTTTAAAACTTATATTTTTATTCTATTTAATCCATAGATGGGACCCTAACAAGTACTACCACTCTGGTCAGAGTGGACCTGGGGGCAATGATGATGAAGGGGTACTCCACTCTCCCCAGAGCTCCAGAATTGGAATTTCACCATCAGATAGAGTTTAACATCATACCTAGGACATTAAGACCCTCAACCATCGCCTTCTAGGACATATATGATAAAAAGGGTAGGGGGTTTGCCATAAGGGTTGGGGCAATCATATAAGTGCTAGGGCTTGACATAACCAGCCAATGGATCAGAGAAGGGTTCTCCAACTGCCCATCTAGCCTAAGTAAGGACCAAAGTGGAGTGTTGCATGTCATGGACTGTGCAGCCACCCTTAAAGCATCATGGTTCATCACCCACAGTCAACAGGGGGCCTAATTAGGGGATCTTACCCCTCTACAGAGATGTAATTGGTGTATTCTAAAGCCCCAGCTGACAGAGCTTTTTTTATTTAGATTGACAATTGAGTTGCAATTAAATAAAAGCAACTAAAACTAAAAGATGAAAGAAAATAGTAGTTAAAATTATGAATTATAATGGCTGACAAGACTTGATTTAAAAAGATAAATATATATTTACCAACACCTCTGCACGAGCAGGATGTGACACAAGGTCAATTTATTAAGCAAAGTTTAACAGGTTTTAATTCAGAGTTTTCCTTCTCCTAGACCAGTTGCCTAACCAAGGTTAAAGAGCCCAGTCTACCCTACTATTTACCCATAGGTGGAGGGAGAGTAAGATTCCTACCTTTCCCAAGGATATTAGTGCAAAGTGAAAATACAATTTCCACGTCCAGGATTTGAACTCGGGGTGACGAGTCCATTTCCCAAGACTTTAACCATTATACTATGCGCTTCCACATTTAAAAAGATAAATAAGTTACTATTAATACTACTAGTATAAAAAAGGTAACAATTATCTGGTACTTAGAGAGAGACTGAGAAATAGTACAAAGGATGAGTTTAAAGATTTGATTTCAGTTTCTGTAAATCAATGGCTCTTATGTTTAAATTTCAAACTTAGAAAACATTTATTCATCTACAGATTGACAACAATTTTTTATCTGAAATCTAGATTTTCAAAATTTGATCTATACACAAGAAAATATAGTGTGTATCTATCTCCCCCACCTCTCTCTCTCTCTCTCTCTCTTTCTCTCTCTCTCTCTCTCTCTCTCTCTATATATATATATATATATATATATATATATTATATATATATATATATAGGCGGTCCAGAATGTGACATTAAGAAAAGATCTTCAATAAACACCATGGGATCTAATTTAACCTGATGATTGCGCCCTAGCAAGAAACCGTGGATAGCTGTTTATAATAAACATTGATCTATAAAAACTCAGCAAATTAATATATATATATATATATATATATATATATATATATATATATATATATTGAAGTTAAGATAGCATAGACATAGTCAGATGGTAACTGTCAGTTTCTCTCCAATGCAATCTTTGAAGCTCACATAGAGGAGAAACTGACAGTTGCCTAGTGCTGTTGACTCCATATCAACGCTATCCTAACATATGTTGAAAATATAGTTTTCTATATTTATAAGTAAAAATCATTAGGTAGCAAAGACATAGTCAACAGTGCTTGGTAACTGTCAATTTCTCACCAATGTAATTTTCAAACCAAAGTTTGTTTGAAAATAGAATAGCTGAGAAACTGACAGTTACCAAGCACCATTGACTCACTACCTTAACATATATATTTAAAGAGAGAGATAGAGGGGGTTAAATATATTATATTGAATAGATCTAACTTACGAAACATCACAAATTGGACTTAGGTCATCTAGTCTAATCTCTTACTAAGAAATAGAATATCTTTATCTTTTCCTTATTTATGATATGGTTCATGGCTACAATCAGTGTTTGCAAAGTTCAAACAGTTTACCATAAAAGTATCAAGTGAAAACAATAAGCACATAGCTATCAGGAACCATTGTCACATGTACATTAAACTGTCAAGTGCTACTTCTTTCTTTCAGATTAAGTGAGTTTCATAAATCCAAATACTAAATTGTTTGTTCTCTCCTCCAAGCCAATCATTAAATTCAATTTTTTTTCTACTTGCTCTCCTCTTTTCCCCTTACTCTCCTCTTACTCTCCTTTTCTCCCTTTACTCTCCCTTTCTCCCCTCACTTGCTCACCTCTGTTCTTGCTCACTCTGTCTCTTGCTCACCTCTCCCTTGCTCATCTCTTTCTCCGCTCTGTTTCCCCTTGCTCTCCTTTCTCTCCTTACTCTCCCCTACTCTCCCTCTCCCTTACTCTGCTCCTCTTTCTCACTCTCCCCTTTCTTGCTCACCTCCCTTGCTCACCTCTGTCTCCCCTTGCTCATCTTTCTCCTATGCTCTCCTGTTTCTTGCTCTCCCTTTCTCTCCTTACTCTCCCTTACCCCCTCTTCTCCAATTGCTATCCCCTTTCTCCCTTTCTCTCCCCTTACTCTCCCCTCTTTCTCCACTCTCTCTTTCTCCTTTTCGCTCCTCTTTCTCCCTTTTCGCTCCGCTTTCTCCACTTGCTCTCCTCTTTCTACCCTTACTCTCCTCTTTCTCCCCTTACTCTCCTCTTTCTCCACTTGATAAAATAAGACTTGAAATACGTTTTATTTATGCTGCTTCAGGTTAGAATTCCACCTGACTTGTAAATTAAAGATTAAAAATGCCCATAATTTCTGTCTGAATTTCTGTGGTGGAGAATTATCATTATTATATATTGATACACTCAGACTTGTGTCCTCATCTTGGTTGTTATGCCTCCAGCGTTCTTTTGGTGTATGTCATAGTAACTCTTTAGCAATTTCAAACCAAACACTTTACTGGCATTCAATTGTTCACATTCTAATTTCCATTGAAAAACACGTCATGGTTGATGAAAAAATGTTGGTTAAATTTATCTAGTTACCTGAGTGTATGCATTTACCCAACCCCTCCACATAAACAGATGTAACACAAGATCTGTTTGTAAGCAGAGTTTAACAGATTTCAATACCGAGTTTTCCTTCTCCTAAACCAGTTACCAAACTGTTGTAACCTAACAAAGGCTACTAAATGAAGAATAACCAAATGGAGGTTAGAAATGAAAGGGTATCTTTATAACATTAACAAAATACAATACTCACCAGCCGCGTCAAGAAAATCAAACCACTAAGAGTGGTATCAGACTACTCAGTCAGCATAATACTTCCGTATTTATGAGGATTGGGACATACCCATTAATGTTCATAGGGTATATAACACATACCCAGGTTAAAGAGCCCAGTCTGCCCTACTATGTCCCCATAACTAGAGGGAGAATAAGTAGATTCAGACCTTTCCCAAGGGTATTAGTGCTATATGAAATGCAAACAACCTCATCCAGAATTTGAACTCTTTTCACCATGTCCATTTCCTATGATGTTTACTATTACACCACACACCTCCTAAGTGTGTGATCTTTTGCACCTCAGAGAGTGAGGTCACAATCACAAATGACTTGATCAAATGATCCCAAAATTCAACACACTTTGCATATCAGTTTTCAAGTTTCTTTAGCCATTCAAAAAGAAATTCAATCAAAATTAGAAAAAGAAACAAGTCATCCCTTCTTGATTGGGCCAAGAATTGGTTTCTTCTTTAATGGCATATCAACCTTTGTAGGTTATTCAATGCCAAAACCATCCTTGTACAGTAATGGTATTATTTAACCCACAATGTTCCTACCTTTCCCAAGAGTATTAGTCCAAAAGTGAACATATTAGGGCTGGAGTTAAAACCTGCATACAACAATGTCGCTGTACATTAACCCTTTGGCTACGGGGATTCCCCTGCCAAGAAGTTTTTAGCACCTCCTCATAAATACATATTTACCAACCCCTCTGCATAAGTAGGATGTGACATATCAATTTCTTAAGCAGAGTTTAACAGGTTTTAATTTCAGAGGTTTCCTTCTCCTAGACTAGTTGCCTAACCACAGTTAAAGAGCCCAATCTGTCCTGATATTTACCCATAGCTGGAGGGAGAATAGTTGGATTCTACCTTTCCGAAGGGTATTATTACTATGTGAAATGCAAAATTGACCAGCTATGCGAGGATGCTATATGCTCAGCAGAGGACTCCCAGGTGCAATGAGTGATAGGAGGGTTGGCGAGAGATTGTCATGGATATCCGTGCTGCAAGCGCGATATGATGATGATGATGAAATGCAAACAGTCCATTTCCTAAGACAGTAATCATTACACCATACACCTTGTCATACATGATATATATAAAACAATGAATATAAAAGAAAATTGTTTGATTTTAATCACACCTCTTACATTTGTTATATTACAAATCATTATTTATGATCAGCTGTTTTATACTATCTTTCCGCCCTGTCGGTGGGGCGTTAGAATGCACCAACTGCACCGGGGTAAGACTCCACCAATAGGGCTACCTGTTGGCCGTGGGTGGCAACTCGTGATGCTTAAGGACGGAACCCAGGTGGATGAGCAGTGCTTGTTATATTCCAAATCATTATTTATGATCAGCTGTTTTATACTCATACGTGTATATTGTCTGCAATAAGCAATTGAAAATATCACCTTTGTCAAGATCTTTATTCTCTGTTTCTTCAGCAATCACCCTATCTACATTTGGGGGGAGGGGGTGAAGTGTTCCTACTTTCATCTGACTTGCTTTGCCCTGCATGTAAGTAACTAATACAATCACATGGGAAGTTTCTATATTGTCTCGTCTTCAGTTTTACCACAGGAAATTGTCTACCATTCCTATCAGCTAAAAGCAGCAGCAGCAGGGGCAGCAGCAGACTAATGGTTAATTTATTTTGCTTATTTGCCTTAACCATGGTAAAGAGTCTATTTGACAATCTTCAATTATTTCTCTTCTGCATGATTCTATCACTCACAGCAAAGTGCTGTTCATTTATTTTGTGTCCATTTTCTTGGCCATTGAAAGATTTCTTCCTCAAGCATCTTCTTTCTGTTCTTTAGCTATCTATACAACTTGCTTGAATTGAATTAGAAATGGACACTGAGTCTTCTTGGCCTTCTTAGAAAATGAGGCTGGCTCAGATGATGCTGTGTTCATCTATGTATGTATGTTTGTGTGTGTATGGAATTTTTCTGCATATATATATCATTTATCCACCACACACACACACACATATATATATATATATATATATATATATTATTAATATATATATATATATATACTGTATTTGACGGCATATTGGACACACTTTTTTTCCAAAATTTTGGCTCAAAAAATTGCTCTGTATCTTATACATTGTAGGTGAAGTTTGAGACCTCCCATAGGCCTAGGATAATTTTCTCTATGATGCTCACTAACCCAGCTTATGCTCAGTACTTTTACCTACCATAAACTCCATGCATCCTTATTTTTTGCTGGTATTGTTATAATCAAGGTTAACAGGAGTGTATGGTAGACTGTTTTCAACAATATATGCTTAAATACACTAAAAACTTTTTTCCTGAAACTGACCTGCTGAAATAGGGGGGTGTCTTATATGCCATCAAATATGGTATATGTAATTTTTTTGCATATATATATATATATATCATATAATATATATATATATATATATATGTGTGTGTGTGTGTGTGTGTGTTGAAAAAATAAATAATAAAAGAAGAAAATATTGAATCAATAAAATTGTTTAATGGAGTGCCGACACATGTTTCGGCCAAGAGGATGTCCTTGTACACAATGTATTTCTATTTATTATTATGTATTTTTCAAAAAAATCATTTTTTCAAACACTTTCAAATTCTCTGTATTCTTACCATTTTAATTTGAAATATCAAATATCTTGCTCTGACAACGGCTGTTCTTCTGTATACTTCAAAAAAACTTTTTATATATTTTTCAATTGATATTATTTTATTTTGTATTTAAAATAGTAATAAACAGAATACATTGTTTACAAGGGCATCCTCTTGGCTGAAACATGTGTCGGCACTCCATTAAACAATTCTTATCCATTCAATATTTTCTTTCCTTTATTTATTTACTTTTTCAACATATTGTCAGATTCACTTTCATGTTTTCAACTTATATATATGTGTGTGTGTGTGTGTGTGTACACAGGGTGTGGTGTAGAGGCAAATATGCCTGACTGTGACATTGTAGTAAGTGAGTTCAAACTTCAGTATCACAATTAGGTTCACTTTCAAACTAATCCCCTTGGGAAAGGTATGACTTCCCCACTTCTTCAAGTAATGAAATGAATGAGTTGCAATAAAAATCAACCTGAATTTCAAAGATGAAAGATACTACTAATCAAAATTATAAACAATAATGGTTATCTTGGTTTCTATCCCAGACTTGAAAAAAAAAAAACAATGATTCAGCTCAAAGATATGATATGGGGATTTTCTGTTTTCTTAGATATTGGGCTTACTACTTCTTGCCATTAGGCAATGACAGGATATTTTTGGTGCCAAAATCTGTTTTGGATCTCAAAGGTTATTTTCTATGATAATTATTTCAAAGAAAATCTTAATTTTAGATAAATTCTTTCTAAGTTTGTCTCGATTTATCCTAGCTACTTTAGACCTAGTTCTTGGTAAACTTCTAACTTTAATCTCTTTGTATATATTCTTCACTATTTCTCTCCAATATTTAATTACAGTATTTAATTCCTATGAATTTTATTTTATATCATGTTTTTGTTTTTTTTTAATTCTAAATGCATATATATATAAAAAAAGTCGACGGGGTGGCCTAAAGTCGGTATCTGCCAGTCAGCGAGGGAGTCTATCCCCTTTTCTATAGCGCTAGACCAAGGATATTGTTTTTTTAGCATTTGAGGTGGAGCACCACACCTACCATCAGCTCCTTACTTTACTGCACAGATCCCTGTGCTACTCATATGCTGAGTTGGCGAGGACCAGTATCAAACTAGGAACCTTGTGGTTTCTAGCCGAACTACTAACTGAGCTAACCCGGCCCCTTTGTATATTATATATATTATATATATATATATATATATATATGGGTAATTCCATGTCAAATCATCCAGGCCATATCACCCATCCCCTTCAGTTTTTCTGAAATTTTGTATAGGTGTGGACTATGTTAAAGTTAGACATTCCCCAAAATTTGAGCTTCCAATTACAAGAATTGGCGGAGTTATGTCGATTTTTAGCTCTCCAAATTTGACGGTGGGGGTCGCGAAAAATGGCTTGTAGTGCTTTCCTACTCCTAAAAATTGGTTTATAAAAGCATTTTTACCCGAGGAATCTAGAAATGCTATTGAAAAAGTCTTAAAGTTAGCCAGTTTTAAACTATTAATGATTTCTGATTTGCAAAATTTTAATTGATGTTGTAGCTTCGGTTCTGGGCAAACACCAAACTATCTTTTTGGTACAAATAATGTTCAATATATGTGAAATAATAATAGAAAAAATTTTGTCTTAGATTCAAATCCACATCAGGATATTGATCTTTGCTATGAAAAAATCAGAAATCATCGAATAACTTAACATTGGTTGACTTTAAGACTTTTTTGATAGCATTTTTGGGATTTCTTGGGCAAAAATGTTTTCGTAAAATCATTAGGAGTAGGGAAGCTCTAGAACTCATTTTACAGCCAATAATAGATTACAAAAAGTCACCATTTTTCACGAACCCCACCAAATTTAGAGAGCTAAAAATTGACATAACTTCACCAATTTTTAGAATTGGAAGTTCAAAATTTGGGGAATGTCTAACTTTAACACAGTCCACACCTGTACAAAATTTCAAACAGCTACTACTACTCCAGGTCAAAGTGGACCTGGGAATTGGGGAGTACTTCACACTCCTTAGATTCCAGAACTCGAGCCTCACAACCGAATGCAGTTTAATGTTATACCCTGTACTTTTTTGATGGAGATAGTCTCTCTCAACAGGGGATGGCATATTCTAGGCCCAGTCAACAGGGCACAATCATTAGGAAGGTGTCCTAAAATATCTTTGATTTGAAATGCAGAGTGTATAAGAGAGTTCAAATAACATGTATTCACTAACGCCTCTGCACGAGCAGGATGTAACACAAGGTCAATTTCTTAAACAGAGTTTAACAGGTTTGAAATCAGTTTTCCTTCTCCTAGACTGGTTGCCTAACCAAGGTTAAGAGCCCAGTCTGCCCTGCTGTTTACCCAAAGCTGGAGGGAGAATAGTTGGATGCATACCTTTCCCAAAGGTATTAGTGAGAATATGAGAAATACAAACGGCTTCGTCCAGGATTTGAACTCGTGTTGACGAGTCCATGTCCTACGACTCTATCTATTACACCACACACCTCCATAAAGTTCAAATAACTTATAAAACAGTTTTCCTTTAAGTAAAACATTATTACATATGAACTACAAAAATATTGGATGCGTATATTTCAAACAAGAAGAAATGAGCACACAAGTTGTACTGTTTCATATCGCATATGGATTTTAAGATAGTGATATTCATAAAGTACTTTATGTTAAAATATTTCATTTATTTCTGCGTGTCATTTTCAATATCTGATATCATAAATATTTTTATTTTGCTAGTTTTCATAATGAAAAGAACTCATGAATTGTTTATGATATATTTGTTCTCCTTCTCATTTGACCTTTTGGTAAGGATTCAAAATCTCCGAGGATTTCCAACTCTGCGACTTGGCGACAAACAACTGGACACATAAGAAGTCACTTTTTACGTAGACATTTATCTGGGATAGTTTATGACTGTTTTGTTGGCAGATTTCAAGTGGAAATTATTTCCATTATATTCCACAGGGAAATAGTTTGTCACTGAAAATAATAGGAATATGTTAGACATATACACCCTTTTACATCGAACGGGGGCAGTAAAACATTGACAGGGAATGAGAGACAGATTATAGCCTAACAAATATTCTGAATGAGATCTTGAAATTTTGTCTAAATTTTTTTCAAGAATGACCTAAACACTTCCTTAAAGTCTGGTTAAAATCCTACCAAAAATGGCAGTCTTAATGTTACAATGGTGTATATACCCAACAAGGGTATATGTACCCTCGTTGGATATATACACCAGAGTTCTTATATATATATATATATATATCATTGGTTTGGTTTGTTTTACGGCATATCAACCTCAGTGGGTCATTTAATGCCAATAAAGTTTTGAAATAAATTAATTCTTAATGGATACACAACTTTTTTTTTAATAAATACATTTTTCTATTTAACCTATAGATGGGACCCTAACAGGTACTACCACTCCAGATCAGAGTGGACCAGGGAACAATGGTGATGAAGGGGTGCTCCATATTCCCCAGACCTCCAAAACTGGAACCTCACCATCAGATAGAGTTTAAGGTTATTCCCAGGACATAAAGACCCTCAGCCACCGCCTTCTAGCACCCATATGATATATATAGAGAGCATGTAGAGTATCAGAGAGAGATATAGACAGACATATATAACTTTCTACTTCACCGTCATGTCTATGTCTAGTATCTCTTGTTAGTTCTTCATTACTTCTAAGAGCTTCTTCTGGGCTAACTCCTTTCATCATGCAATTAATTAACTCCAAGATGTATTTTCTTATAACTCATCACGCGAAAGTGAGTCCAGCCAAAATAGGACACAGCTATCCTAAGAGCTTCTTCTGGGCTAACTCTTTTCGTCATGCATTAATTAACTACAAGATGTATTTTCTTATAACTCATCACGCGAAAGTGAGTCCAGCCAAAATAGGACACAGCTATCCTAAGAGCTTCTTCTGGGCTAACTCCTTTCATCATGCAATTAATTAACTACAAGATGTATTTTCTTATAACTCATCACGCGAAAGTGAGTCCAGCCAAAATAGGACACAGCTATCCTAAGAGCTTCTTCTGGGCTAACTCCTTTCATCATGCAATTAATTAACTACAAGATGTATTTTCTTATAACTCATCACGCGAAAGTGAGTCCAGCCAAAATAGGACACAGCTATCCTAAGAGCTTCTTCTGGGCTAACTCCTTTCATCATGCAATTAATTAACTACAAGATGTATTTTCTTATAACTCATCACGCGAAAGTGAGTCCAGCCAAAATAGGACACAGCTATCCTAAGAGCTTCTTCTGGGCTAACTCTTTCATCATGCAATTAATTAACTACAAGATGTATTTTCTTATAACTCATCACGCGAAAGTGAGTCCAGCCAAAATAGGACACAGCTATCCTAAGAGCTTCTTCTGGGCTAACTCCTTTCATCATGCAATTAATTAACTACAAGATGTATTTTCTTATAACTCATCACGCGAAAGTGAGTCCAGCCAAAATAGGACACAGCTATCCTAAGAGCTTCTTCTGGGCTAACTCCTTTCATCATGCAATTAATTAACTACAAGATGTATTTTCTTATAACTCATCACGCGAAAGTGAGTCCAGCAAAATAGGACACAGCTATCCTAAGAGCTTCTTCTGGGCTAACTCCTTTCATCATGCAATTAATTAACTACAAGATGTATTTTCTTATAACTCATCACGCGAAAGTGAGTCCAGCCAAAATAGGACACAGCTATCCTAAGAGCTTCTTCTGGGCTAACTCCTTTCGTCATGCAATTAATTAACTACAAGATGTATTTTCTTATAACTCATCACGCGAAAGTGAGTCCAGCCAAAATAGGACACAGCTATCCTAAGAGCTTCTTCTGGGCTAACTCCTTTCATCATGCAATTAATTAACTACAAGATGTATTTTCTTATAACTCATCACGCGAAAGTGAGTCCAGCCAAAATAGGACACAGCTATCCTAAGAGCTTCTTCTGGGCTAACTCCTTTCATCATGCAATTAATTAACTACAAGATGTATTTTCTTATAACTCATCACGCGAAAGTGAGTCCAGCCAAAATAGGACACAGCTATCCTAAGAGCTTCTTCTGGGCTAACTCCTTTCATCATGCAATTAATTAACTACAAGATGTATTTTCTTATAACTCATCACGCGAAAGTGAGTCCAGCCAAAATAGGACACAGCTATCCTAAGAGCTTCTTCTGGGCTAACTCCTTTCGTCATGCAATTAATTAACTACAAGATGTATTTTCTTATAACTCATCACGCGAAAGTGAGTCCAGCCAAAATAGGACACAGCTATCCTAAGAGCTTCTTCTGGGCTAACTCCTTTCATCATGCAATTAATTAACTACAAGATGTATTTTCTTATAACTCATCACGCGAAAGTGAGTCCAGCCAAAATAGGACACAGCTATCCTAAGAGCTTCTTCTGGGCTAACTCCTTTCGTCATGCATGCAATTAATTAACTACAAGATGTATTTTCTTATAACTCATCACGCGAAAGTGAGTCCAGCCAAAATAGGACACAGCTATCCTAAGAGCTTCTTCTGGGCTAACTCCTTTCATCATGCAATTAATTAACTACAAGATGTATTTTCTTATAACTCATCACGCGAAAGTGAGTCCAGCCAAAATAGGACACAGCTATCCTAAGAGCTTCTTCTGGGCTAACTCCTTTCGTCATGCAATTAATTAACTACAAGATGTATTTTCTTATAACTCATCACGCGAAAGTGAGTCCAGCCAAAATAGGACACAGCTATCCTAAGAGCTTCTTCTGGGCTAACTCCTTTCATCATGCAATTAATTAACTACAAGATGTATTTTCTTATAACTCATCACGCGAAAGTGAGTCCAGCCAAAATAGGACACAGCTATCCTAAGAGCTTTCTGGGCTAACTCCTTTCGTCATGCAATTAATTAACTACAAGATGTATTTTCTTATAACTCATCACGCGAAAGTGAGTCCAGCCAAAATAGGACACAGCTATCCTAAGAGCTTCTTCTGGGCTAACTCCTTTCATCATGCAATTAATTAACTACAAGATGTATTTTCTTATAACTCATCACGCGAAAGTGAGTCCAGCCAAAATAGGACACAGCTATCCTAAGAGCTTCTTCTGGGCTAACTCCTTTCGTCATGCAATTAATTAACTACAAGATGTATTTTCTTATAACTCATCACGCGAAAGTGAGTCCAGCCAAAATAGGACACAGCTATCCTAAGAGCTTCTTCTGGGCTAACTCCTTTCATCATGCAATTAATTAACTACAAGATGTATTTTCTTATAACTCATCACGCGAAAGTGAGTCCAGCCAAAATAGGACACAGCTATCCTAAGAGCTTCTTCTGGGCTAACTCCTTTCGTCATGCAATTAATTAACTACAAGATGTATTTTCTTATAACTCATCACGCGAAAGTGAGTCCAGCCAAAATAGGACACAGCTATCCTAAGAGCTTCTTCTGGGCTAACTCCTTTCATCATGCAATTAATTAACTACAAGATGTATTTTCTTATAACTCATCACGCGAAAGTGAGTCCAGCCAAAATAGGACACAGCTATCCTAAGAGCTTCTTCTGGGCTAACTCCTTTCGTCATGCAATTAATTAACTACAAGATGTATTTTCTTATAACTCATCACGCGAAAGTGAGTCCAGCCAAAATAGGACACAGCTATCCTAAGAGCTTCTTCTGGGCTAACTCCTTTCATCATGCAATTAATTAACTACAAGATGTATTTTCTTATAACTCATCACGCGAAAGTGAGTCCAGCCAAAATAGGACACAGCTATCCTAAGAGCTTCTTCTGGGCTAACTCCTTTCGTCATGCAATTAATTAACTACAAGATGTATTTTCTTATAACTCATCACGCGAAAGTGAGTCCAGCCAAAATAGGACACAGCTATCCTAAGAGCTTCTTCTGGGCTAACTCCTTTCGGCAATTAATTAACTACAAGATGTATTTTCTTATAACTCATCAGCGAAAGTGAGTCCAGCCAAAATAGGACACAGCTATCTAAGCTTCTTCTGGGCTAACTCCTTTCGTCATGCAATTAATTAACTACAAGATGTATTTTCTTATAACTCATCACGCGAAAGTGAGTCCAGCCAAAATAGGACACAGCTATCCTAAGAGCTTCTTCTGGCTAACTCCTTTCGTCATGCAATTAATTAACTACAAGATGTATTTTCTTATAACTCATCACGCGAAAGTGAGTCCAGCCAAAATAGGACACAGCTATCCTAAGAGCTTCTTCTGGGCTAACTCCTTTCGTCATGCAATTAATTAACTACAAGATGTATTTTCTTATAACTCATCACGCGAAAGTGAGTCCAGCCAAAATAGGACACAGCTATCCTAAGAGCTTCTTCTGGGCTAACTCCTTTCGTCATGCAATTAATTAACTACAAGATGTATTTTCTTATAACTCATCACGCGAAAGTGAGTCCAGCCAAAATAGGACACAGCTATCCTAAGAGCTTCTTCTGGGCTAACTCCTTTCATCATGCAATTAATTAACTACAAGATGTATTTTCTTATAACTCATCACGCGAAAGTGAGTCCAGCCAAAATAGGACACAGCTATCCTAAGAGCTTCTTCTGGGCTAACTCCTTTCGTCATGCAATTAATTAACTACAAGATGTATTTTTTATAACTCATCACGCGAAAGTGAGTCCAGCCAAAATAGGACACAGCTATCCTAAGAGCTTCTTCTGGGCTAACTCCTTTCGTCATGCAATTAATTAACTACAAGATGTATTTTCTTATAACTCATCACGCGAAAGTGAGTCCAGCCAAAATAGGACACAGCTATCCTAAGAGCTTCTTCTGGGCTAACTCCTTTCGTCATGCAATTAATTAACTACAAGATGTATTTTCTTATAACTCATCACGCGAAAGTGAGTCCAGCCAAAATAGGACACAGCTATCCTAAGAGCTTCTTCTGGGCTAACTCCTTTCATCATGCAATTAATTAACTACAAGATGTATTTTCTTATAACTCATCACGCGAAAGTGAGTCCAGCCAAAATAGGACACAGCTATCCTAAGAGCTTCTTCTGGCTAACTCCTTTCATCATGCAATTAATTAACTACAAGATGTATTTTCTTATAACTCATCACGCGAAAGTGAGTCCAGCCAAAATAGGACACAGCTATCCTAAGAGCTTCTTCTGGGCTAACTCCTTTCGTCATGCAATTAATTAACTACAAGATGTATTTTCTTATAACTCATCACGCGAAAGTGAGTCCAGCCAAAATAGGACACAGCTATCCTAAGAGCTTCTTCTGGGCTAACTCCTTTCGTCATGCAATTAATTAACTACAAGATGTATTTTCTTATAACTCATCACGCGAAAGTGAGTCCAGCCAAAATAGGACACAGCTATCCTAAGAGCTTCTTCTGGCTAACTCCTTTCGTCATGCAATTAATTAACTACAAGATGTATTTTCTTATAACTCATCACGCGAAAGTGAGTCCAGCCAAAATAGGACACTATCCTAAGAGCTTCTTCTGGGCTAACTCCTTTCGTCATGCAATTAATTAACTACAAGATGTATTTTCTTATAACTCATCACGCGAAAGTGAGTCCAGCCAAAATAGGACACAGCTATCCTAAGAGCTTCTTCTGGGCTAACTCCTTTCGTCATGCAATTAATTAACTACAAGATGTATTTTCTTATAACTCATCACGCGAAAGTGAGTCCAGCCAAAATAGGACACAGCTATCCTAAGAGCTTCTTCTGGCTAACTCCTTTCGTCATGCAATTAATTAACTACAAGATGTATTTTCTTATAACTCATCACGCGAAAGTGAGTCCAGCCAAAATAGGACACAGCTATCCTAAGAGCTTCTTCTGGGCTAACTCCTTTCGTCATGCAATTAATTAACTACAAGATGTATTTTCTTATAACTCATCACGCGAAAGTGAGTCCAGCCAAAATAGGACACAGCTATCCTAAGAGCTTCTTCTGGGCTAACTCCATGCAATTAATTAACTACAAGATGTATTTTCTTATAACTCATCACGCGAAAGTGAGTCCAGCCAAAATAGGACACAGCTATCCTAAGAGCTTCTTCTGGGCTAACTCCTTTCGTCATGCAATTAATTAACTACAAGATGTATTTTCTTATAACTCATCACGCGAAAGTGAGTCCAGCCAAAATAGGACACAGCTATCCTAAGAGCTTCTTCTGGGCTAACTCCTTTCGTCATGCAATTAATTAACTACAAGATGTATTTTCTTATAACTCATCAAAAGTGAGTCCAGCCAAAATAGGACACAGCTATCCTAAGAGCTTCTTCTGGGCTAACTCCTTTCATCATGCAATTAATTAACTACAAGATGTATTTTCTTATAACTCATCACGCGAAAGTGAGTCCAGCCAAAATAGGACACAGCTATCCTAAGAGCTTCTTCTGGGCTAACTCCTTTCATCATGCAATTAATTAACTACAAGATGTATTTTCTTATAACTCATCACGCGAAAGTGAGTCCAGCCAAAATAGACACAGCTATCCTAAGAGTTTCTTCTGGGCTAACTCCTTCGTCATGCAATTAATTAAATACAAGATGTATTTTCTTATAACTCATCACGCGAAAGTGAGTCCAGCCAAAATAGGACACAGCTATCCTAAGAGCTTCTTCTGGGCTAACTCTTTCATCATGCAATTAATTAACTACAAGATGTATTTTCTTATAACTCATCACGCGAAAGTGAGTCCAGCCAAAATAGGACACAGCTATCCTAAGAGCTTCTTCTGGGCTAACTCCTTTCATCATGCAATTAATTAACTACAAGATGTATTTTCTTGCACAAGATATATTTGCCCATAACTCATCGCGCAGAACTGAGTCCAGCCAAAGTAGGACACGTCTATCTTACTTCACATCTCGGCTGCAACTGACTTAACTAGTCAATGTAACGTTGTCATATATGTTGTATTCACGATACCCAAAGCGATATATTCACCGTACTAAAAATGTCTTCGGCACGTGGTGGTCATCTTGTTGATAAAAATTACAACGAGAGAAATATGTATTCACAACTGCTAGCCTTTATTTCCAGGGTAGGCTCATCTCATGGGCTGTATCAGAGAGGAGGAAAAGCAGAGAGAAAGAGAGAGAGAACACTGTTAAATTACTGTGACCCCATACTAGGCACCGGAGGCCCGTCCGTTCCCCGCGTCCCAAAGCAAAAAGAGAGTGGTACCTTTCTTCGTTGTTCCACTTCACTACGTGAATTCCGGTTCCAGTCAACACCTGAAACTTCCAGTTGACACTCAATTCTCCGTTCTGGGGTTACGCTCCGGTCAAATTGTTTTGTGTTCATTACTCTTTTTAAAACCTTTAATCTCTCACTTATTTCTTTCTTCTCCCCCTTCCATTAGTAGTCTTGCCAAATTAAATCTTGCTTCAGTCAAATCACGTGACGTGCGAGATTCCCGTTTTTACCAACGTCTGGTGTTTTGCCACAGAAACTGCCATCTACGTGCTGATTTGAAAGAAGCCCTATTCTACAAGGTGTTGCCAATAATCTATGCTACCACAGATTATGCAACATCAACTGTACAGTTTATCAAATTTTTCTATGTGACTAACAGTTTTTTTGCCAATAAATCTCTTATGGGGAAGTGGTTTTCTCAATTTCACTCACAAAGTGTCTTTATTAGTACATTACAAGATTGGCTATCAGAATAACATCTGTTTACTTCTACTGCCAGGGAAAATAAAATAGTTGTGGCTAAATGGTTAACCCAAAAGTTTACTCAGTTATCTACCCTACCTATGAACAGTAATGGATATGTCCCAATACTCATAAATATGGGAGTATCATACTGACTGGGTAGTCTGATACCACTAGCAGTGGTTTATTTTTCTTCACGACACATTACAAGTATTTTATTTGTTAAGGTTATAAAGATTCATTTAATTTCCAACCTCTGTTTTGGCTATTTCTCATTTAGTAACCTTTGTTAGGTTACAACATTCACCAACCCTCCTGATTAGAACATGTCATGGCTGACTCTAGAGGTAACAACTTTTTGTTGTCATCGTTTCTGCTGGTGATATAGTTATGAGTTAGAAGTTTTTGCAAATGTTCACTCTTCAGCCCTCTTGATTGGATTGAATTTTGTCTATTGGGTTAACAGCTTTTTGGATATTTGAGGAATTTTAATAAGATTTAATTAACAAAATATTTTATTTCTCTGAATTTTTGAGATGAGGATAAATCATTTGTATTATAAGGATATTATATCAAATTGATAATTTGATTAAACTGATAATTTGTATTATGATAATATCGTATTAGATAATACAAACAAAATATTCTATTCACATTTGAAATAAAAAGTAAGAAAGATTCAAAAGAGATGTTACTGAAGATCCTTAAATTTATGAAGAGTTCTTGGTTACAATGTCTTTTTAACTGACAAGGTTCCTTTTATATGATGGAGAGGGATGGGCTCTGCCAGGCAATTCCTGCCCAAGACATGCTCCAGGAGTAGTACCTCCATGACCAAACCCGTTTATGAGACCGGTGACAGTATTTAAAAAAAGTAAGTAAAGTCGTCAGGGTGGCCTAAAGTCAGTATCAGCCAACCAGCAAGTGAGTCTATCCCCTTTTCACTAGCACTAGACCAAGTAGATTGTTTTTGGTGTCTGAGGTGGAGCGCCACACCTAACATCAGCTCCTTACTTTACTGCACAGATCCCTGTGCTACTCATACATTGAGTTGGCGAGGGCCAGTATCGAACTATGAACCCTGTGGTTTCTAGCCGAACGCGCTACCGACTTAGCTAATCCAGCCTGCTGACAGTATAGATGTATATATATATATATATTTGTAAGAATCCTTTTTGTTTACTGCTTTTTTTATGTTAAAAGAGCCCTTATTTTTGTACATATTTATTACTTATGATAGTTGAGTTTCTTAAGTGAGTCTTCTGTATAACATAATAAATGGTTGAAATATGACCATTGCTTTTGCATTTGACTCTACAGCAGAAATATTGTTCTACACATATTTTATCTCTGAAACTTGATAATCAAGAAGTTTAGCTTTTTTTTTTTGTTTTATCTCTGATTAGTGTGAAGTAAAATGAAAACTGCCTCATCCATGATTTGAACTTGTCATGTTCATTTTCTTAGATGATAACTCTTACACTTCCATTAAATGCATAATTAGTAATATCAAATTAAATATGAATAATTAATGGCCGGTTTAGCTCAGTTGGTAGAGTGTCGGACAAGGAACCACAAGGTTCTAGGTTTATACCAGCCCTAGCCATCTTAGCATATGAGTAGCACAGGGATCTTTGCGATAAAGTGAGCAGCTGATGGTAGGTGTGACACTCCACCTCAGACACCAAAAACAATCTCCTTGGTCCAGCTCTAGTGAAAAGAGGATAGACTCCCTCACTGTCTGGTGGATACTGACTTTAGACCACCCTGATGAATTTACTTTTACATTACTTATTTTAGACAAAGAATTAATTACCTTTTTTTTCTTTTAAATTTTGTGCGATTAGTTATGTCTTGCAGTATCATGACTTCCTACTGATTATTGTATATTGAGCAAAAGAGAAATCAACCAACCATATGTTGTTGAACAAACTCTAAAATCTTTGTTCATTCTCACACCTTGTAATCATCTGAGTCTTAACTGTAAATATAAGAATTCCTTGTTTTTTTAATTCAATAATAAAATTATTTCAATTTGATATTTCTGAATTCATATCCTAACAATTTTCATCAAATAGAAAGACTTACATTTTTTTTTTTTTTTTTGGAGGTTGGAGTCTTATTGAAAGAAGTTGGATTCTCCGAAGTGTAAGACTCTACAATATAAATTAATCAGTGTAGAGATCAGTCATTACCAAATATAGCTACTACCAGTACCACGACAGTTGCCATTACTGTAATCACAGTCACCATCATTAACAGTCTAAGTTTTATATCTGATATTACTACTGCTTATACCAATACCATCACTGTAACAGACACCATTGCTAATGTATCAATAATATCCATTATGAATAATACTAATATTATCACTGCTACATGTTGGCACT
>CM042166.1:59536544-59634044 GCA_023376005.1 Doryteuthis pealeii
ATATATAAACAATAAATATTTAATCATTTATTAAATACAGAACTTAATAAATAATAATTAGAAATTTAAAAATAATTAATCGTAAAATAAAAATATATAAAAACTCCTTTTCTAAAATATTAACATATTCTGCTCATAACTTTTTCACTTATATATAAAAACTAATTACAGTAAATATCTAATCATTTATGAATCACAGAACTTAAAAATAAAATTTAAATAATAAAAACATTTAATCGTAAAAAATTCCTTTAATAAAAGTCTTTTGAATTCCAACCGTCACATTTCTTAACACCCATCCTTCCGTTTAAATTGTTTTCGCCTTGTTGCCAACATCTCAAAATTCGCTACATTTATTGATAAAAATATACATGGAACATGACCGACATATATATGGCGCGAAATGCCCACGTTGGTGAATATTGTAACGTCTTTCGTTTTTTGCAGTATTAAGGTTTTTGTTTTTAAACTCATTTTGACTTTCCTCTCCGACCCAAACAACTACGGAGTGAATGAGCTCTGATGATGATTTTGTAAAATCGAAATATTGATCAATATCAGCTATGATTATATTATAAATTGTTTTCTTCTTTAACAGCATTGTGTGATGTTTTCATTCCACCTTTTCTTACTCATATATATATATATATATATATATATATATATATATATAGGTATGGAGTCAACAGCGCCTGGTTATGTACATATTTAATTTTTATGACTCGGTTGGTGAAAAAGAAAAAACAGATAATCCTTTTTGTAAATAAATAAATATTACAAACCAGGACCTGGAAAAAATATGCAAAAAAGAAAATATCAGTACATTTTGAAATCATTCTTCACCAAAATGACCGGCCAAAAGAAAAATCACTGGAAGAATCTACTAAGCTAATAGGTTAAAAAAAAAAAGGTAAAAAATAGGTAAAAAAAAAAAGAAGACAAGATTTTACCTAAAGAATCTTCATGATAATTCAGAATTATCCTGAAAATCTTTTACTGAAACCTAACTCGATTTAGGTTTTATATCTATACTAGCAGTGGCTACCCAGCGTCGCCTGGATAGAGCGGGATTTTTTTAAGTTAGTCCCACAAATCCATTAATCCTAAACATAGACCTTGCATTGATCCAGCTACTCTGAATATATTAAATGAAAAAAATCCATGCTGTTATCATTTAAATTTTATTTTTTAATCATCTTCATGAATATAAATTAAATCTCTATTATTTTTGCTCAAAAACCAAGCCCTGGTGATATTTAATGTGTATATATATTTACTTTGTCATTAATTGTTGTATTTTTGAGGTTTCCTCCAGACATACATATACAGACAACTGCCCTTTATATATGTATAATATACTACTAGGCTGAAGTTTCTGTTTGTGCCACTCTGTAACCAAAAATCACAGTCAAGTAGAAAATACCAAGATTTCTTTTGCACAGATATTAAATTAACCTGAACATATACTCTGCGTGTTTAACTATGTTCAAGGTAATGTTTTAATGATTGGAGATCATCATGTGGAAATCTATCATTTACTGGCTAAATTGACTGAGATATTTTGACTTTGTTTTAAACTACAAAAATAGTTTTGATCTTAAAAATGTTTGGACAGATAAGCTCAGAGCCATGTTTTCACATGACCAGTTGAATAGTAAAAAAAATAATTCTACATATTTACAAAAAAAAATAAAGAAAAATAAATTGTAGTACAAAGAGACTTTCAGAAATGAATCAAAATTTTTCTGTTTAAAACTTAAATATTATGTTCATATTTCTGTATCTATAGAATATTGTCAATATATATATATATATATATATATATATATATATATATATATATATAATAATTATTTGATTAACCATCTTGTCTATTATTATTTCTCCTAGGTACTGTTAGATACCTACACACACACACACACACACGATTTAAGCATGTTTGGCTGAATACCACAGAATATTTGTTTTTGATCTTTAATAGGGAACCTTCTCTATGATTTGGACCCCAATAGGAAAATTACAAAAGAGCTTGAACATAGCAATTGAAGATTATCAAGAAGAAATATTCTGTAATATTCAAACAAACCTGTTTAAATAATAACTTGCTGCCAAAATATACACTATATATATATATATATATATATATATATATATATATATATATATATATATATATATATAGAGAGAGAGAGAGAGAGATATAGTTTGCTATATATATATATATATATATATAGTTTGCTATATATATATATACCTATGTAAATAGTGCTCGATATTGTGGATAGAGCATTTATATCTAAGTTAGGGTAGTGTGGACATGAAGTCAAGCACTTTGAAAATCATATAAGTGAGCTATTTGTCAGTAACCAAGCGCCATTGACTTCATGTCCACCTTACCCTAACTTATATGTGTGTGTCTATACACATTGCATATGTACTGACAGAAATTAAACTTTGAACACTCTGAATCTGTGTTTCAACTTGGTGAAGATTAAAAGTACTGTTAACATAACTGAATTAAAATACATATTAATACATACATGTCATATCAACATTACACAGACACCATACATATATTATGCTAGATAAAACAATTGGCAACACTCTTCAGCATGTTGCAATTTTATCTTCCATCTGTATATATTTACAATCACAATCATGTCAATATGAAGATTTTTAACAGGAGTTTTGTTATCATGCAACATTGAATATGGTTAAATCCTATTTAACGGACATAAATTCCACCATCATATATCAACCCACCGAAATAAAAAAAATACTAAAAATCAAAGAATTAACCGAATTTAATGAAATTTTCAGTGTTGATACATTAATGAATAAAAGATATAATGCTCCAGTTATTTTTATTTGAAAACTCTTTTTTATCAGGTCAGTTAACTTTGAACCACGTATCTTTGAGACGTAACACAGATTCACAAACATACATGGTTCAAAGTAAACTGACCTGAAAAAATGTAAGAGTTTTAAATAAAATAACTGGTGCATTATATTGTTTATTCATTAATGTATCAACACTGAAAATTTCATTAAATTCGGTTAATTCTTTGATTTTTAGTATTTTTTTCTTTCGGCGGGTTGACATACAATGGTGGAATTTATGTCCGTTAAGTAGGATTTAACCTTAAATATTTTAATAGATTTAATACACTTGTCAAGATAGGTGCATTGACAACTATGTGGGGAAAATAATAGAAAATCAAAGTATAATTTCAAATGTGCCACCCTATATCACTGATGATGAAAGTCATTATCCAACACTCTCTGTGTCTTGTTCTTTGATTCTCATTGAGTGTCTCGTATTTTATTACCTTGTGCCAAACTAATCTAAGCTTATTCAGTATTTTTATTTGTACTAAGAAAGACCTAACAACAAAAATGCAAGAACCATTGATTTTTATTGATGCTATTTGTATTACAAGGAATATTTATTTTGCAAACTGCCCTGTCATCTGGAGCATTAGAATACACCAACTGCACCTCTGCAGAGGGGTAAGAATCCCCCAAATGGAGCCACCTGTTGGCCGTGAGTGGCAACCCATGATGCTTAAGGATGGAGTCTTGGTAGATGAGCAGTCCATGACATGCAACACACCACTTAGACCCTTGTTTAGGCTAGACAGACGGTCGGAGAGCCCCCTCCAATCAATTGGCTGGTCACGTCAAGCCCTAGCACCTATATGATTGCCCCAACCCTATTGCCATTATAGCCAGCCCCAACCCTTTTTATCATATGGGTGCTAGAAGGCAGTGGCTGAGCGGCTACATGTCCTGGGACTGGGATGTTAAATTCTATATGATGGTGAGGTTCCAGTTTTGGAGGTTTGGGGAATGTGGAGCACCCCTTCATCACTATTGCTCCCTAATCCACTCTGACCCGGAGTAGTTAGGGTCCCATCTATGAGTTAAATAGAAAAACATGAGTTTATAAATAAAATTTGATTATCCATTAAGAATGAATTTATTTCAAAAGTTTGTCGGCATTAAATGACCCACCGAGGTTGATATGCCATAAAACAAACCAAACCAAACTTATTTTTCAAAGTCTTTAAAAAATCAATTAAAATCTTTGAAATTTAGATCTAATGTTCAATGGTCTATTCTCAAGACTTCTACAAACAAAGACATTCCTTATAAAAAAAAATTATTTTATCAAGATTATAAAAACTCTTCTCTCATGAGAATAAGGATAATTTTTTTAAATTCAAAGAATACAAAATTTAGAGATTTATAAGAGATGGGAAAGTGGTGAATTAGTAAACCATTTTATTCTTTGTTTTGGATTTGTTTTTTTTGCTCATCAATCACACTTTCTGCATTTTCTCAGCTGTCCATTTTCAATCTGTTTATATCACAATTATTGTGGTAGTTCTAAAAAAAAAATTCAACTGGCTTTCAAAGGAAATTATCTCTTTCAGCCATGGTGGCTCTAAGCAATACATTGGTATGTCATTACTACCTGACTATTCAGATTTCTCAGATTGTGTCAACTTCCATCTTGTTTATACAACACTTATTCTGACAACATTGAAAATATTTGATGTATTGGCCAAGGAACAATGTTATTTTTTGTCTGCTGATAAGTATATTGGTTTGGTTTTTGCCCGTAAAAAGCAGTCATTATATTCAGTGGTGAGAATGTTTCAGATGAGATTTCATAATGAGATTTTTTTTTGTCTCCTCATGGAATTAATATTCATTGATGTTTATAAGTCTCTCTTCAAAGAATCCTCTCCCCAGATGATGAAATCTGACCAGCTATATATACTTGGTAGATCAAAAAATCTGTACTATTTGTATTATCCGGACTATTGTTCTCATCTTTATTGTTATATACACAACGTTTCAGCTGCTGTGCCCTTCGGATTTCATCAGGTGTTTCCATACTAACAGAATGTAGCAACCTAAAACAAATACGAAAAAAATACTACCAAACAACAAATCTAAAACAGATATTCTACCAAATAAACCCAGAAAAACTACTTGGATACAAAAAAGAAGCATACATCTATAACAAAATTTAAAAATCTTCCAAAAGAATGAAAACTCAAAAATATATGTTAACAAAAAACATCTAAAAGTTTCATTCACAAAAGAAAATATGCAAAAAAAAAAAAAAAACCTTTAGAAAATTAAACATTATCATCAATTCATTTCAAAAACGTAGTTGGCATTAAATGACCCATTGAGGTTGATATGCCATAAAACAAGAACAAATCAAATCAAATCATCAGGTGTTTCATGTCAAACTCAGGATCTTTCTTGAACTCATTATGTATCAATAAAAATGAGGATGATAGTCCGAACAATCCAAATAATACAAATTATAAATCCTCATATCAAAAATTCAGAGAAATAGATTAAAAAAAATGTTCACATGGAAATTGACTCATTTTAAAATCTTAATTAAAATTTAGATAATTTTATTCAAGTTTTTTCTTGGTTTTCTGGAAAAGAAAATAATTACTATTTATTCCTTAGAATTGAATTCGTATTAAGTAAAGCTAGATAAGAACTCGACAAGGATGCTGGATATTGTCTTGAATAAACCTTGAAGCAGCACCTCACAAAACAAACAGTTGTACAGTTATTTGACTTTTATTACACAGACCATCCAAAAGAAGATGAATAAAATATGCTGGGCAAGCAAGGACAAACTCATAAGTGACATCCTCTTGTGGACACATACACATGGACAAAGAAGTTCAATTCCTGGATGAGACTGTTTGCATTTCATATAGCCCTCATAACCATAGGAATCAATTTATTCTCTCTCTAGCTATGGGTAAATAGTAGAGCAGACTAGTCTCTTTAACTTTGGATAGGCAATCAGTCTAGGAAAGAAAAACTGAATTTAAACCTGTTAAACTCCACTTAAGGAATTGACATTGCGTCACATCCTGCTCATGCAGAGGGGTTGGTCAAATTATATAGTATTAAAGTTTGGGTGCTTAATTTCCCCCTGAAAAACCATCAAAAAGAAGAACCAGATTTAACCATGAATGGACCAAAGAATTTGAATTTATATCTAGAAGCAGAAATTATGATTTTCATTACAAATGTGTAAAACGATAACAATATCTATTCCGTAAGTGACAGAGAAACACATACAAGACAAAGATATACAAACAGATACATAACGCTCTATAAGACTCGCATTGTAGGGAATTTCACTTACTGGCAGCTGGTTGGGGGGCACCTAAGGGTTAGAGGCGGTAGGTGCATAGACTATATTTACTCGTTGCCTGCCTGAGTGGAAAGAGACAGGAATTCAGATTTCCCGGCTTATGGCCAAATACCAATGCCACCTATAGGCAAACACTGCAGCAAGGGAAGATAACCCAACAACATGTTTTCTGTACAGTATGCCATTATGATGATTGGCAGTTTAGGGGAAAATATATTTTATCAACACTTCACTATGGATATAAGAGGAATTACGGGGTAGTATGGAGCTCTTAAATATCCCGGTGGCTGGCGAATAATTTTGGATGAAAAAAGCCAAACACAGTTGGAAATTAAACAACATATGTTGATAAAAGGTACAAAAAGACTGCTGCAAATGTATGGCATTTGCGGCCAGACTTATCTTGCTGAGTTAAGGGAATTTAAAGTTTTCGTTGGGTGAAGCTGCACTAGAAAGTCTTTTCTACTCGCTTGTTGATAAGAGAGTGCTTGGTTCTCATGTGTCTCCTGGTTGAATCTCATTCGATAAGTGAAAGGCAAAATGTGGGGAGCACTTGTTTTTAGCAACTCACCTGGTTAACAGCCCTTTGATAAGTGAAGGGGTTTGATTTTGCCGCAACATCGTATGTTGGCGATTTGCCCTCTGGTGGCAGGGGGAGATAATTTCAATATAATTTTTCTGATAGATAACATGTCCTTCTTTTCTTACCTAAGTCTTCCTTTTTAGATTGTAATGTCTTTTGTCTGGTAAATTTATAAATGGCTCCCCACATAAACTTCTTGGTTCTTTGATTTCAGCAATGTGTTTCTGGTTTTCTCCCTTGGCATTCAATAGAAAAGATGATACAATTTGAATGTCTGTGATTGTGCTTTTTTGATGGAAGTGTAAAGAAAATGTCATCAAAAAGAAATATATATCTTGGACTTATAAAAAGCCTGTAAAATGTTTTTATGACTACAAGCAAGTTTCTTTTTCACCTAAGTTGGTCATTTAATGCCTGACTGCATCTGTTTTTATGATGAAGGCAGAGTAGAACAACATGGAAATGGAACATAATATGGCACATCCATCACATGTCACAAGCTTCCTTCCTGAGGATTATTTAAGAAGGTCATGTTTTTGATTTAGTAGATGGACTGGAACCTTGACAACCAACTACTCAAATCCCACATAGACCAAAAGATTTTTGCATTAACAAAATTCTAGTCGCAGATTCCCATGGAATAAATTTACCATATTTCTCAGTTCATTTTTTAGGTTTAGTCTGGTTTCTTTGTTTAATGGTATATCAACCTTCATAGGTTATTTAATGCCAAAGCCATCCTTTTAGAAGAACTGTAGTGGTATTATTTAACCCATGGGTCATAGCTTTCTCAATGATCTAGTCCTAAAGTGAATATGATAGCATGACTGGAGTTATAATTCATTTACTACAATGTTGTAGTTCAGCACATTAGCCATTACACCACAGGGACTCCCCTTTTACTCCACTCTGTCAGCTGGGGCATTAGAATGCACCGACTGCACCTCTGCAGAGGGGTGAGACTCCCGCAAATGGTGCCACCTGTTGGCCCTGGGTGGCAACCCATGATGCTTAAGGATGGAGTCTTGGTGGATGAGCAGTCCATGACATGCAACACTCCACTTAGAACCTTACTTAGGCTAGACATGTGGTCAGAGAGGCACCTCTGATCAATCAGCTGGTCACGTCAAGCCCTAGCACCTATATGATTGACCCAACCCTATTGCCCTTATAAGCCAGCCCCAACCCTTTTTATCATACAGGTACTAGAAGGCAGTGGCTGAGGGTCTACATGTCCTGGGAATGACATTAAACTCTATCTGATGGTGAGGTTCCAGTTTTGGAGGTCTGGGGAATGTGGAGCACCCCTTCATCACCATTGCTCCCCAGTCCACTCTGACCCGGAGTGGTAGTACCTATTAGGGTTAAATAGAAAAATGTATTTATAAAATAAATTGTGTATCCATTAAGAATGAATTTATTTCAAAAGTTTATCGGCATTAAATGACCCACTGAGGTTGATATGCCGTAAAACAAACCAAACCAATCCCCTTTTAATTTTTAATCTTCAAATCTAATTTCTCATCATTTTTTCTATATTCATCTTTTTATGGTTGAAAATCTAAACAACAATTGATTCCTTTTTATTTATTTTTTAAATGACGATTTGTAAATTATTAATATTATTGTTGAAGACTGCAATAAATTTGAAATAGAAAAACTTTCATTATTGTCTGGTGACCATGAAAACATAAAATTGAAAATTGTGATTAACATGTTCGTATCTTAATATTTGATATACAAATTGATCTATCTTGTATTTTGAGTGCTGTTAAGTAATGGACAGCCAAGTAACAGTAATTTGTCCTCTATGTTTTCCAATATTAGATGTGTGTTTATATATATATATATATATATAAAGTAGTACAAATGCAAATATTGATGGTAAAAAAAATAAGTGTTCAATGCCTGAGAGCCAAGTGATATAAAAAATAAAAAGCAATTACTTACAATTTTCATGCTATGAATCCAGTTTTATGCTTCAAGAAACCACAATCATTACTGCCTGATGATTGTGGCTTTTTACTGCATGAAACTTGGATTACAGTGGAAAAATTGTAAAGAATTGCTTTTTGGTTTATATATATATATATATATATATATATATATATATATATATTATATATATATATATATATGTAAAAATGGAAAAGGAATTGAATCCGACAATATGAGGAAAAATGAGTAAAGAAAAGAAAAGTATATATATAAAAAATAAATGTTCACTCTGATGAAGGTCGATTCTTGTATGTGTGCGAAATATTTTCACACACATAAACTGACCGAAACACATGTGTAAGTGATATCGATTAATTTCATTTTATCCATTTACTTTTCTTTTCTTTACTCATTTTTCCTCATATATATATATATATATATATTCATACACACTATATTTTCTTGTGTATAGATAAAATTTTGAAGATCTAGTTTTCAGATAAAAAATTGTTGTCAATCTGTAGATGAATAAATGTTTTCTAAGTTTGAAATTTAAACATAGGAGCCATTGATTTACAGAAACTGAAATCAAATCTTAAAACTCATCCTTTGTACTATTTCTCAGTCTCTCTCTAAGTACCAGATAATTGTTACCTTTTTTATACTAGTAGTATTAATAGTAACTTATTTTTTTAAATAACTAGGATAATAATAACAACAACAACAATAATAATATCAATAATTATGATAACAATAACTAGGATAATAATAACAACAACAACAATAATAATATCAATAATTATGATAACAATAACTAGGATAATAATAATAACAACAACAATAATAATATCAATAATTGATAACAATAACTAGGATAATAATAACAACAACAATAATAATATGATAACAATATAGGATAATAATAACAACAACAATAATAATATCAATAATTATGATAACAATAACTAGGATAATAATAACAACAACAAATAATATCAATAATTATGATAACAATAACTAGGATAATAACAACAATAATAATATCAATAATTATGATAACAATAACTAGGATAATAATAACAACAACAATAATAATATCAATAATTATGATAACAATAACTAGGATAATAATAACAATAACAATAATAATATCAATAATTATGATAACAATAACTAGGATAATAATAACAATAACAATGATAATTTGTTGGCACACAGTTCTATGAATCTAAATATTCCTATCCAATACTAAACATTTTCCAAAAGTTTTTAAACAGATATTTGACCCATAGATGAGACCCTAACATGTACTACCATTCTGGATCAGAGTAATGGCAATGAAGTTGGGAACCGACTGTCCCTAGAGCTCCCAAACTGTAGCCTCACCATCAGATGCCTTTTAGTGTCATACTATAGACATCCCTTTTTTTTCCCCCCATCTTCAGGGGAAATATAGTCAGTATCCCTACCGACAGGAAATTTTGACCCTGATATTTTGAAAACAAAAACAATCTTATAAAATCCTAAACCTTGATTTGTATAAAATTTGAGATATACATAAACATAGACAATTAAAGAGTGTTTCATAATGAAGAAACAATTCATTTTAAGAGCAGAATCAAATTAATCTACAATTAATATTACATTCATAAGCTCTGTGCAGATACTGGATGCCTATTATCAGACAAGATTAAGAGCAATGGCCAGTAGAGACAGATGGTGAGAGAGATTCAAAGTAATCTACGTAGTCAGATCACCTTGATTATATATATATATATATATATATATAATATATATATATATATATGAAGAAAATATTTTCAAAAAATATAACAAACACAGGATGCTATGATCAGAGGAAACAATTTTATTTGTCTATACTTAAGTATTTCAGTATTAAACCATCAACAGGACACTGTTACAGAAATTTTTGTGAGGGAGAAAAATATTATTATCGTTATTACTGCTCTATGTTTTTACTATATTGAGCACTTTTGGATTATTTACTGATGCCACAGCAATGGAAAAGTTAAAGCGGCAATTGGATACTATATATATATATAAAAATCAAACAAGAGGTTTCTGAACATGTTTTTTGTTTATCTTTTAATTACTCCAAAACTTTGTCAATCTCACACATAAAATGTGACAGTTATCAAGAATGCCGCTGTTCTTTGATCAAATCCAAAAAAGATATTTTTGGATACATTTCTTCATGATGGCTGCTAGAGTCTCTATGGAATTCTCAGAATCAGGTGAGTTTGACTACCTGTCAAATCTGTCTTTTTCAACAAACAAACAATCAAGAAATGGAGCATTTTGCTCAGTCAGTAGAGCACCAGCCTAAGAACCACAAGGTTTTGGCTTTGATACAATAAATTATATTAGTGGTTCATCCAAGGGGAGACAACTAGGGTTGACTTCAACATACTTTATTGTTACTGAATTTTTAGGGGTTAAAGAAACTTGAAAAACAATCTGCCATGTGTGTTGACCTTTGACATGAATATGCAGAATAAATGAGATATGTTTCATAGCTCTAATTTAATTCTTATGAAGCTAAAACATATTTCTTTACAGTTTTGTTATATTGAAACCAGAAGTTAATGTTTCTTATTAGCTTATATGTGAAAGCACGTGGTGTAATGGTTAAAGTCATGGGAAATGGACTCATTGCCCCGAATTCAAATCCTGGACGTGGTAATTGCATTTTCACTTAGCACTAATATCCTTGGGAAAGGTTTGAATCCTACTCTCCCTCCAGTCATTGGTAAATAGTAGGGCAGACTGGGCTCTTTGATCTTGGTTAGGCAACCGGTCTAGGAGAAGGAAAACTCTGAATTCAAACCTGTTAAACTCCGCTTAAGAAATTGACCTTGTGTCGCATCCTACTCGTGCAGAGTGGTTGGTGGAAAATATATATATATTGATGTTGGTTCACAATTTGTGTAAAATTATCAAGAAAATCCAAGAGTGCTATTATTAGTTCTGTTATATTCCATAAAATATGATGAGTCTCCATGGTGTAATAGTTAATGTTCTGGACTGTGACATCACACAATTTGTTTATTAATATTAAATTAATATATAAATATTAATATAAATATTTTCCAAATTAATATAAATATCCTATTAATATAAATATATATTATATTTATAATATAAATATAATAAATTTATATTTATAATATTTATTATATTTATATTATTTATTTATTTTATATTATTTATTTATATTATTTATATTATTATTATTATTTTATATTATTTATTATATATTATATATTATATATTATAATATATAATATATTATATATATATTATTATATTATATATTATTTATTATATATTATTTTATATTATTTATTTTATATTATTTATTTATTATATTTATTTATTATAATATAATATAATAAATATTATATATTTATAATATAAATAATTCCTATTAATATAAATATTTTAAATTAATATATAAATATTAAAATTATGTAATAGCTAATGTTCTGGACTGTGACATCACACAATTACATTCACTTTCAGACTAATACCTTTGGCAAATATATGAACCCATTTATTCCACCAACTATGAGTTAAATAGGCCTACTACTATTATTCCCCAAAACTGCATTTAGTGATTACAATTCTGGAGTTATGGTGAGTGTGAAGTACCCCTTCATTGTCATTACTCACAGGTCCACTCTGACTTGAAGAGGTAGTAAATGTTAGGGTCTCATCTATGGGCTAAATAGATTTTAAAAATGAGTTTTTAAAAAAATCTGAATACCTAACAAGAATAAATAAAACAAACATCTTCAGCATAAAATAACCGATGGGTTGACATGTCATAAAATCCAACCAACTTACTGTTCTTCTACAAGGATGACTTTGGCATTAAATAACACACTAAGGTTGATATGCCATTAAAGAAAGCAAGAAAGACTCATAAAACATAATACACACACAAATCTGAATACCTAATAAAAATAGAATTAATGTCTTTGGCATAAAATAACCCAAGGGTAGACATGCCGTAAAGTCCAACCAACCAACCTACTTTTTGTACAAGGATATCTTAGGCATTAAATAACACATGAAGGTTGATATGCCATTAAATAAAAAAAGATCCATTAAATATAATACACTGGCTCCTTACTAAGCAAAACTTAGAATTGAAAAAAAAATATTCTTATTGTGAGATACCCTTTAAATATAAAGGCAAAATGACTATTCATCTAGGAACTCTGGTGTGGAAATTGCAAACCATTCTCACATCTCATCATGGTGTGATGGTTAGTCTTGCAGATCTATTACTACTGAAAAGCGAGTTTGATCCTCACTGGATGCCCCATACTTTTTACCTAGTGTCTCATCATAACCATGGTGAACGGGTTGGGTAAATAATTTATTATACACTGATGTATTCAGACTACTGTTCTCCTCTTGGCTGTTATAGTTACAACATTTTGGTCATTGTACCCTCCAGTTATCTTCAGATGTCTATCATTGTCAGTGAATATTCAGGCAAACAAAACCTATTATTCAATCTGAAGCAGTAGATCATTCTCATTCCACTGCTAATGCTTGGAGCATATCAGTTAATTCTTCCAATTCATTGAACTAGGAAGTATTAACTGATATGAGATATATCCTATAAGCAGAGACAATAAAATGAAAATAATTTATTCCGAGGGATTGAATAAAGGTTTTCCACAAAAATTACCAACTCTGACAAAAGACACCTGAGGAAGGCTTTGTTGAAATTCACTTTAGTCAATGCTTGTTAAAACTAACAGACTCTAATATTAGTGGGGCCAGAAGTTATCTGCCCCGGACCCAATTTTTGTACTGGGTGAGTTACTTACCCTTTAACCTTTTTTTTAGTTAGTTTTTAAATAAAAATACACACCTCGTGTTAATGAAAAGCAGTCCTGATGTGTTGCCTCATTAATTGATTTTAAGGTATCTCATGCAGAATATGTCTTTTTTTCTGTGGGATTAAGTTAATAAATTCCCAACAACAGGCTGGAGAGTGAAACAGTCAAAACATTGTGAATATAACAATCAAGAACACAAGGTCAAGTACATAATTCTTTGTCTCAGAAATTCAGACAAAAATCAGGACCATATGACCTTTAGGCACCCCTTTTGCTATGCTGATTCATAAGTACATTTTTTTCATTTACACCATCAACATCCGGTTGTTTGTTAGGGGTTAGGGTTAGGGGTTAGTTTTATAATTTAAAAAAAAACCTCTAAAAATCGTCTGTTAACAAACAACCGCATGTTGACAGAGTAAATGAAAAAATGTACTTATGAATCAGCAAAGCAAAAGGGGTGCCTAAAGGTCATATGGTCCAAAGATCATTCTCATGGGGTTTGCTGTATTGATTTACCTAGCCCCTCCACTATGGACAGGATGTGACACAAGGTCAAATAAGTAAAAAAAAGTAAAATTGACAGAGTGGCCTATTGTCAGTATCAGTTAGACAGTGGGGTAACACTTGACAAGGGAGATTTTTTTTGTGTCTGAGGTGGAGCACAAGATCTACCATCAGCTCCCCACTTTACAGCAGAGATCCAAGTTGTGCTATTTATGTGCTGAGTTGGTGAAGGCCGATATCGAACCATGAACCTCATTGTTTCCAGGCAGATGCTCTACCCACTGCGCTAAACCGGACCCTTAAGGTAAATTAACTAGCTTTAATTCCAAGTTTTTAGGGCCATTTAGCTCACTTGGTAGAGTGTTCGGCTGGGAACCTCAAGGTACCTGGTTCAATACTTGCCCTCGCCAACTCAGTGTATGAGTAGCACAGGGTTCTGTATGGTAAAGTGACGAGCTGACGGTAGGTGTGGCGCTCTGCCTCATATGCTAAAAACAATCTCCTTGGTATAGCGCAAGTGAAAAGGGGATAAACTCGCTCACTGTATGGCTGTTACCGACTCTAGGCCTCCCTGACAATGACTTTTTATAGTCCTAAACTTGTTGCCATACTGAGGCCTAGTCTTCCCTATTATTTTACCCATAGCTGGAGGGAGAACAGATGAATCCATGCATTTCCCAAGGGCATTAGCATAAAGTAAAATGAAAACAACCTCATCCAGTATTATTTGTATTGTTCAGACTATTGTCCTCATCTTCATTGTTATTTGTACAACATTTCAGCTGATGCGCCCTCCGGCTTCTTCAGGTATTTCTCGTTGGACTCAAGAACCTTCTCGTCGTAATTGGGAGCCATCACGGAACTTTGAACCTAACCCTTTATTCAGTCCACGAGGGTATCCTGTTCTTATTCCGCTAACCATACCTGGGGTACAGGTGTTAAACTGTGTTAATCATTATTCTATGCCACTGCTGCCCCTGACCAGTATTGAACCTGCAGTCTAGAGATAACTGTCACTTAGAACTGTCCGAGTCCAAGAAGAAATACCTCAAGAAGGCCGGCGGGCACATCGGCCAAAACATTGTACAAATAACTATGAAGTTGAGGACAATAGTCCGAATAATACAAATAATAGTAATTATCAAGCCTCATCTGAAAAATTCAGAGAAATAACCTCATCCAGGATTTGAAATTGGCTTGTTAAGTTTGTTTTCTATCATGATAAGGAATTCTGCTATACACATAATGAAGCTTGTTGTAGTGCAATGTTTAATATAGTACTTAATCCTTGAAAAGTTCATTTCTCTTTCTGGGTGGTCTATGAATATGGCTTTGTGCTAAATTTGGCACAGTCCTATATCTATAAAAGAATACTTATCAGTATATTTTTTAATGTATAAGATGAAAGTGATGCTTAAGTTTGTTGATTAAAAAAGCAGATTTGATATATTTTGTCCATATTGGAATATCCATATCAACCTCAACATTGAATTATCAAGAACAATCAATAACAAATATTATTGAAATATTGATCACCTATCAGCATATTTTTTTAAGAATCATTTTTATTCTTCTCAAATTTTTTTTTTTTTTTTTTCATTTTAACATGTCAACCTATCTAGGGTTATTTTATTCCTAAAGGTTAGGGAACCATATTTATTGAAGTCAGTCAGTATACTGTTGGTTTGAACAACAGCAACTGGCTAAGTACAACTGAAGCAGTGCTAGAGTGGTCAAGAGTGGTTCCCCTTTGTTTATGTTATAGGAAATAACCCAGATTTGTTTCTGTTATTATGAACCAACATTTAAAAAAATTTAACCTCATGACCATTTTATAAAAGTCAGTGAACCATTAATAAAAACAATCATGATCAGAATTACAATCCAAGATATTTAATTAAAAAAACTGATTTCATTTAAATTCTAGTCGTAGTAACTGATGTCAGTTTTGAAATATCTTCTATAAGAAAGACATGAATCCAAATTTCATTGTGTTTAGTTATCAGATTATTGAAGTCAGTCAGTCTATTGTTGGTTTGAACAACAGTAACTGGCTAAGCACAACTGAGGCAGTGCTCAAGACAGTTGGTATTTATGGAAATCAAGAATAGTCCATTCATGTATTTGGGTGATTCCATTCCTTGAGTCCTGATTGGTTGCTTGGTTTCTATGATATTGTGGGGCTTCATAAATACCCTGACATTCTGGAGTAGTATGGCAGCAAGATAGATTGATATTCAATTATGACTACTTGTTGCATTGTCTTACCAATTCGACGGTAATTGGAACTTAGTTTGGTTATTCTACAATATTCATATTTTAATTTTTGGGGCAGTTGTTTCTTAAGAGTTTTTTTTTTTAAATTAACTAAACCAAACAAAACTAGATACAGAAAAGAATTTTAAAAATGGAACAAATCCAAATATATATAATGCAATATATTTATATTTATTGATGATTGTAACTGTTTAAATATGCAAGCTGATAATTGTAAGTGAACACACAAAATGATGATTGTGGTGCAGGGTGCACACAATCCAATCAAATCTATACATATATAAAGGACAGTTGGCATGTATGGATGGATGGATGTGTGTCCAGATGAAACTACAAAAATAAAACGACAAAGTAAACTTATATACACATTAAATATCATTTGTTATTTATGCAAAAATTATGACAATTTGATTTATATTTGAAGATATTTAAAAATTAAAATATGCATAGAAATAGCAATGAAATTCTACTTAAAAATGTTCAGCATTTGTGAATCTTAATAGTAAACAAACCAATACACCAGGGTTTTTTTTTTACCTAACCCCCCCCCCCTCTACTCAGGCGACACTGGGTAGCCACTTCTAGTCCTATAAAATCTTTAAACAGTTCTATTTAACACATAGATGGGACCCTTTCGGGTACTACCACTCCAGGTTAGTGTAAACCCGGAAGTAATAGCAATGAAAGGGTACTGTTGTATACCCTTTCTTACTTTTTACTTCTGGTCATATTTTCTTCTGACCAGCTTTGCTATTCTGATTGTCTATCTTGGTCTGGTCTCTTCTAAGGTCTGGACTTTCTTGGGGACTTCGGGTCTGGTTTCTGTTAGGGATTTCTCCTTATCAGAAGCCCTGTGTCATTGTTAGTTTTTAGGTAATAAACACAAGACTTCGATTTACTTTGATGTTACTTTATTTTCAATCCCTAACCCAGACATCTGCGCATGTGAGACTTACATCCTACAAGCTTGGCTCCTACTTCTAACTGACTGAAACTTACTTACTATCTAAATCGGAAGAGAGGGTCCTCTCTACCGGTTCTCACGGTATCCTCCGGAAGGTTAGGACTGAGGTCAAGCCTTGTCACTCATCCTTCAAGGCCGTGGGCTGTAGCTTATAACGGCCATTTTGATTTCTACACTATTGTCATAAATATTAGGTATCTAATAATTATGTAACAGTACTCCATTATCCCCAGAACTCCAGAATGGGAGCTTCACCATAAGATGTAGTTTAGTATCATATCCAGGACACCCCCTTTCTGGGGGAGGTCTTACCCATTTGCAGGAAATATAGTCAGAGTAGGCTAAGCCCCACTGACAGGGCGAAAAATTATTTGTAGATACTGAAATAACGTTGGTAAGAGTAACATGTGATGGTTATCTGAACATTAGTTACATAAATGAGAGTAACCTCCTCTTGTTTTTCTTCACTTTGAGGAAGCTGTCTGTTTTGGTAGGCCATTTTCATTTCACTGTAATCAATACAACTGCATGTTTTAACACGAAAATATCATAAAATGTGTTCTTAATAACAATTAAGTTCATTTCAAATAATGCACTAGCACAATTGAGGACACATTTTATAATATTTTTGTGTTAAAACATTCAGTTGTATTGATTCAATGCAAATTCGTATTTTCAGTGTATATTTATGGTGAAATGAAATTATCTACCAAAACAGATGGTTTTCTCAAAGTGAAAGAAACAAGGGGAGGTTACTCTCATTTATGTAGCTAATGTCCTGATTACCGATGTGACTACATTTGTCATTTGAGTACTTGTGAAAGGAAAGAAGATGAAGAAGCAGAATGATAAAAAGAAGGATAACTTTTTTTTTAAATAACTTTACACCATTTTTTCTTGTATTGTTATTTTGATGTGAAAACTTCCAATTTTACTCTCTACAAGAGAGTTTACTACACAAACTAAAATATTTGCCGGATATTTATTCACCAAATACTAAAATAAATGCATACACAGGAATATTCATCAGTACAAAAAACTACAGTATCACTTCTCTGACCGTTTTTAACTAAAAAGCAATTTCCATTTTTAAAAAGTCTTCTTTCTTCATTAAATGTCTTTTAGACAATAACTAAAGTACAGAAGATGCAGAAGACAAAAAAAAACATTAAGGAAATTCTTTACTCTTTTTTTTAAATTTCTTTTCCTTTTTAATTAATTTCACACTCATTTCTTTCTTTTAGAAATTTTTTCATTCCCAATGAATATTTATTGTTTTTTGTTCTGAACAAGAAACGAATAATGACAACTTCATCAACATTTGACATTCTATATAATTATATTTGTGATCTATTTATCAAATTTGATTAATGTCTAATTGTGACTGTCATTGATATCTGAAAGGGAAAATGTCTTCTAAATATATATATATATATATATATATAAGGGTAGCCTGGACATGACGTCAACAGACAAAAAAACAAACACAGCCACTCAGTTTGAAAATCGCATAAGCAAGAAACTGTCAGTAACCAAATGCCATTGACTTCATATCCACATTACCCTAACTTAGATATACATGCTCTATCAATGATATTGAATACTATTTACTTATAAATATATCACACTATATCATAATCTGTTTTAACTAATATTTTTAAAATTCACTATGAAAGGGAATTTTGTCTTTTTATCATCTCTACTTTGATATCATGATGAAAAGCCATCTATATTATAATGATTTGAATTTTGTTACCATTTCTGCGCAGATATACCTGTTGGCCTGGGCCTTGGCCTTGGTCAACTATTTACACAAATTTTGTATGGAAGTTTATTACTTACTGGTACTGTTGAATTGATTTCTTCATTTTACTCCCATATATATATATATGAAATTAGGTATGACTTCAATTAAGCACATATCCTCCAAAAATTGTCGGCTAAAAGCCATATCAAATAAACACATTGTTTGTTTACATACTCTCATACTGTCGTGTAGCAAGTCAATAAAAAGTGGAATATAAATAAGTTCAAAACAAACGAAGAATCTGGAAATAGCCAGCTAGTGTAACCTTGCTGATGAGACCTAATAGGTCGAAATGTACATTCAGGGATTGACATTTTCTCAATTTGTTTAGCCTTGCATTTGAACATATATGCCCACCTAAATTCATTAATTATTGACTAATTAATTTTCAAACATTAGGTATGACTTCAATTAAACACATATCCTCCAAAAATATATATAAATCGGGGGGAGTCTATCCCCTTTTTACTAGCACTAGACCAGGGAAATTGTTTTTGCATCTGAGGTGGAAAAACAATCTCTCTGGTCTAACGCTAGTGAAAAGGGGATAGATTCCCTTGCTGTCTGGCTGATACTCTGCCGACTAATATTTAATATACTTTTCTATATTTATATATAAATAGTGCTCAATATCATTGATAGAACATGTAAGTTAAGGTAGCAAGGACATGAAGTCAACAGTGTCACCTATGCAATTTTCAAACCAAGTGGTTTGAAAATCATATAGTTGTCTTTGCAACCCTATCTCATATGAGAGTGTGTGTGTGACTAAACTTTATTCTAGTGAGAAGGACTTTCAAATCATCCTCTTCACTATAATCTCTTTATTGTTCAACATAATTGTGCATGAACAAAGTCTCATCTGTGTAGAATAATCAGACTAAGTTTCAATTACCATTGAATTGGTTTGACAATGCAACAAGTAATCGTAACTGAATACAAATCTATCTTGCTGCTATACTACTTCAGAATGCCAGGGTATTTATGAAGTCCCACAACATCATAGAAACTAAGCAGCCATTCAGGACTCAAGGAATGGAATCACCCAAATACATGTTGGACTATTTTTGATTTCCATAAATACCAACTGTCTTGAGCACTGCCTCAGTTGTGCTTAGCCAGTTACTGTTGTTCAAACCAACAATAGACTGACTTCAATAATCTGATAACTGACACAATGAAATTTGGATTCATGTCTTTCTTATGGAAGATATTTCAAAACTGACATCAGTTACTATGACTAGAATTTAAATGAAATCAGTTTTTTTAATTAAATATCTTGGATTGTAATTCTGATCATGATTGTTTTTATTAATGGTTCACTGACTTTTATAAAATGGTCATGAGGTTAAATGTTGGTTCATAATACCAGAAACAAATCTGGGTTATTTCCTATAACACAAACCAAGGGGAACCACTCTTGACTGATAAATTATTATTTGTTTATTGATCTACTAGGAAAAAAGAAGACGGGGTTAGGGTTAGTTTAATGGGAAAATAAATAAATCATTTATCAGTCAAGAGTGGTTCTCCTTTGTTTATGTTAGACTTATAGGAAATAACCTAAATCTGTCATGAGATATGAAAGAAGACAAGACAAATATATGTGTATAAAATGGGGTAATATTTTATTACGTTCGGTGCAAGTGTGTTTCCTTTTTGCTAAAACTTTACAGCTTCAGCGTTTTTTGAGTCACATAAAATATATTAAGTAACAAGTTATGAACTTATCTTTGAGTTTTCAAGGGTGAAGTATTTTTGTAGTGGTCTCGTTATTGTCTGTCTCGTGTTGGTTCTAGTAGTCAACGCTATTTCTCATCCACTGCTGTGGTTCTGCCCGGGACACCTGACCTGACCTGTCCTAGTAGCAGTGCTGTTCTGGTCACATCCGGCTTGTCCGCGTGCTGAACTGTTCTGGCCTTTCTAGAGTCTCCACCTCCATCCATCCATCTGGTCCCTTACTTCCGCTCCCGATTAAGGGGAAGATAACCCATATTTCTCAAATTATAGACTTTATCATAAATCTAATATTTTGGTTTGAATTATAAATGCTGTTAACATGATATAAGATTACATTTACTTGATGAATAATTAAATGTTATATTTACTTTATCAAATGTAAATACAACTATAATTTTCCCTTTGTGAGTTTTTCATATCAACTGTTGATTTTCACTGAAGTCTGAGTGGTAATAAGTTTCCACCAATTCACCAGGACTCTTTCAAGTATTCTAGCTGATCTCAGCAGTGTTGTAGTCTGGATGGTCTCACTTCTGTTTTCCAGTTTTTTTGTTGTTTTTTTTTTCTTTTGCAAGGGCTTCAACTATGATTGGTATCACTGTTACTTTCCATACATTTTTTATCTTTCTAGCAAGGTCTAAGTATTTATTCAGTTTTTTTGGTTTTTTTTGCTTTGCTTTTACAGTAACTTGTTAGAAGTTTTCCTTCTGTTAGACTGGTTGCCATGCTAAGATTTAAAAGCCTAGTTTACCCTATTATTTACCCATAGAAAAGAGATGGATTCATACCTTTCCCAAGAGCATTAGCTTGAAGTGAAACACAGTTTTGCCCAGAATTTGAATTTGCCTCATTGAATCCAATTCTTACAATGTTAAGCATTATATCACACATGATTCTTCAACCAGAGTACAGCCCAGTCAGCTGCCCCCTCCCTCCCCAATGGATCCACCTTTGGCCATGAATAGCAACCCATAATGCTTAAGGATGGAATCCCTATGGAGGAACATGACCTGAAACACTCCACTTTGGCCCCTAATTGGGCTAGGTCAGCTGGTCATGTCAAGCACCTATATAATTTTACTAACACTATTGTTCTTATGGCAAACCCCCAACCCTTTTTATCATATATATACTAGAAGGTGCTAGCTGATTTGGTTTGGTTTGTTTCGTTTTACGGCATATCAACCTCAGTGGGTCATTTAATGCCAATAAAGTTTTGAAATAAATCAATTCTTAATGGATAATACAATTTTTTTATAAATACATTTTTCTATTTAACCCATTTCTGCGGAAGCCATTTTGGTTTTTCCTGAGGACTTTCTCTATCTCGGGTCGGATTCGATTAAGAAGAAGGGCATTATATATCTTAGCTGCAATGGCAGTAAGGGTTATGCCTCTGTAGTTTTTAGCTATTCCTAGGTCTCCTTTTTTGGGGAATGGGACAATGCATCCTTTCGTCCATTTATCTATTCTGTTTTGCCTATATACTGCGTTGCATAGCCTAAGAAGTATGTCATTGAACTTACCTGACTTCCATACATCGGGGGGTATTTCGTCAAGTCCTGCAGCTTTTCTGCCTTTTAGTTTTTTTAGGACTTCGTTGAGTTCTTCTATTGAAAAATCCCCTAGTTTGATATCTAATTGTCTATCTATAATTTTTTGGATGTTATTTTCTATGATTTTAGGTGGGTTCCCCAGAAGTTTCTGGAAGTGGTCTTTCCATTTCTGAAGTCTATCTTTTTGGCTGGTTGCCTTTAGCTTTGATCTAGAGGTACCTTTCCTACCGCTAATTTCGTTCACTGTTTGCCAGGCTAATCTCGATTGTCTGTCTTCCACTGATTGTCTGATATTACTTATTTGTGCTTGGATATATTCTATTTGTTCTTTTTTGTATACTTTGGTTAGTTCTATATGGGCTTTCTTAAGGTTGTGTAGATTGGTGTTAGTTGGTTTTATTTTATTGCGTTGGGCTGCTTTTTTTACATCGTTTCTCCTGTGTCTAACTGCTTCAGTCTCCCAAGGAACAGTGTGTTTAGCACTTAGGTCCACAACCTCTCAAATCCTGACTGTACGACGCATCATAGAAGGGGTTCGAGCAAAGAATTTGGAGGCAACATTACTATTCGTAGATTTCTCCAAAGCATTTGATTCTATACATAGACGGAAAATGGAACAAATACTACTGGCATATGGTCTCCCCAAAGAAACTACTGACGCTATAATGATGCTCTACAAAGATACTAAAGCAATGGTACGCTCACCTGATGGCGATACGGATTTTTTTGACATCGTCGCCGGAGTCCTACAAGGTGATACATTGGCACCATATATATTTATAATATGCCTAGACTATGTACTCCGAACATCTTTAGATACCATAAAAGAAAAAGGTTTTACACTAAGAAAAGCAAGAAGCAGGAGATATCCTGCACAAACAGTCACAGATGCAGACTATGCTGATGACCTCGCACTTCTTGCAGATACACCGGCACAGGCTGAGACACTACTGCATAGCCTGGAGGAGGCAGCAAAAAGCATCGGCCTGCATGTGAACTCTGCCAAAACAGAGTTCATGAGCTTTAGAAAGAAAGGAGACATCTCCACGTTAGACGGTAAGCCCCTTAAGCCAGTAGAACAATTCACGTACCTGGGTAGTAATATCTCATCCACAGATAACGATATTAACACACGAATAGGAAAGGCATGGATGGCCACAAACAAATTGTCTGTCATATGGAAGTCTGATCTCACTGACAAGCTAAAGCGACATCTCTTCCAGGCTGTAGTCATATCAGTACTACTGTATGGCTGCACTACCTGGACCCTAACGAGGCGCCTCGAAAATAAGCTAGATGGGAGCTGCACAAGAATGCTGCGAGCAGTTCTGAACAAGTCGTGGAAACAGCATCCCACAAGGGAGCAGCTGTATGGTCACCTGCCCCCTATCTCACAGACTATCCGAGTTAGACGGACTAGGCATGCAGGGCACTGCTGGAGAAGCAAGGATGAACTGATAAGTGATGTTCTCCTGTGGAAGCCAACACATGGACATGCCAGTGTGGGCCGCCCAGCAAGGACTTATATCGACCAGCTATGTAAAGATGCTGGCTGCAGCGAAGAGGAGCTCCCTGTGGCGATGAATGATAGGGAAGGTTGGCGAGAGATCGTCTTGGATATCCGTGCTGCCTGCGCGACATGATGATGATGATTTAACCCATAGATGGGACCCTAACAGGTACTACCACTCTGGGTCAGAGTGAACCAGGGAGCAATGGTGATGAAGGGGTGCTCCACATTCCCCAAACCTCCAAAACTGAAACCTCACTATCAGATAGAGTTTAACGTCATTCCCAGGACATGTAGACCCGCAGCCACCGCCTTCTAGCACCCATATGATAAAAAGGGGTTGGGGCTTGCCAAGGTGCTAGCTGAGGGTCTTAGTGTCCTGGGTATGATGTTAAACTGAATCTAGTGGTGAGGTTCCAATTCTGGAGCTAGAGAGTATCCTTTCATTGTCATTACTCCCAGGTTCACTCTAACCCGGAGTGGTAATACCTGTTAGGGTAACATCTATGGGTTAAATAGATCAACAAATGAGTTGAAACAAAATCTGGTTTTTTTTTAACAAGAACAAATAAAACAAAAATGTCTTTGACATAAAATAAGCCAAGAGTTGACATACCATAAAAACCAACCAACCAACCAACCAAAATATGTTTTTTCATACACTGTCTGACCCAGGAATTGAACTCTTAATGACCAGGTAATTAGATACCATTTAACTAATGGTGTGGTGAATATAAGCATTATATCCAGCCTCGTCCAGGATTTGAACTCGGGTCGACGAATCCATTTCCTATGACTCTAACCATTACACCATGCACCTCCATATATTTCATATATTGCTAATACCCTTGGGAAAGGTATGAATTCAACTAGATATAGGTAAATAGTAGGGCAGACTGGGCTCTTTAACTATGGCTAGGTAACCAGTCTAGGAGAAGGAAAACTCTGAATTCAAACCTGTTAAACTCTGCTTAAGAAATTAACCTTGTGTCACAACCTGCTCATGCAGAGGGGTTGATAAAAATATATATATCTACACCATTGTCTTATAGAACAATTTTGTGGTGATGATTTGTGAATATGATAAAAACCAATATGAGGTTACTAGTCTGAGTACATCAGTGTTAAGTAATTTGAATAAGTTGGAAGTGTGTGATATAATGGTTAGAGTTGAAGGAAATGGACTCGTCAATCCAAGTTCAAATCCTGGACAAAGCTACAGTTCACATATATCTAATACCCTTGGAAAAGGTATGAATCCAACTACTCTACCTCCAGCTATGGGTAAATAGTAGGATAGACTGGGCTCTTTAACCTTGATTAGATAACCAGTCTAGGAGAAGGAAAACTCTGAATTCAATCCTGTTAAACTCTGCTTGGGGTGGTTACTACTAGAATAGGCTCAGTCCTTATTAGTGATCTATTTCACTAATCTATTCTATCTATATATAAAGGGCAGTTGGTATGTATGTATGTCCGGAGGAAACTATGAAAATAAAACAATTAACGACAAAGTAAATATATATACACATTCATTATCATCACATTGTTTTTTGAGCAAAAATAATGAAGATTTGATTTATATTCATGAAGATAATTAAAAAATAAAATTTAAAAGAGAACAGCATAGATTTTTTTTTGTATTTAATGTTGTAAATAGTAGATATTAATTTTTCTTTTCAGAGTGGCTGGATCAGCACAAGGTCTTTTTTTACATAGGGATTTTAATGGGACATCCTGTGGGAAAGGAACTCACCATTCAGTAATAATGGATCTATGAGACTAATTTTTTTTAATTCCCCTCTCTACCAAGGTGATGCTGGGTAGCTACTTCTAGTTTTGAATAAATCTTTGAAATAAATAAGAATATTAGTGAAGTTTAGTATGATGATAAAATGTGTAACATAAGATAAAGTCAAGTGGATTTCTCTTTTATGATTTGCTTCAGACTTTCATGGTTATCCACTCCATTGAATGTTATAAATAATCACCCATTGAATGTTTATTTTAGATTGCATCCAACTCATTTGGTTCTTTTGGTAAAAAAAAAAAATGTAAAACTTTCTTTTCACAGAGATAAATACAGTGCCCTAATTAAATGTATCTTTCTATTAGGCAACATATTTAATTACTGCAACCCTTATCAACCCTGATAGAGTATTTCTCACACATTTGGACAGGCCTTACCCCCACCCCTAATGTTATCAGTCGTTGATAGAATACAGAATCAAATGCAAAGTCTGGTCGGTGAAGAATTCCTTTCATCTCTTTAATCACACTTCCACCAGCATAATGTTACTCATATGTCACTTTTCTGTCATTGCTTCCATGGAAAGTGTTCAGATGAGCTCCCCACGACCTTGTACCATCAATCTGGGAATTTCCAGTCAAAACTTTCTTACCAAGTTTTGTGACTCTCATGTTTTCTTGATATCAATAAAGACTAACAAGTAGGAAGATATTTATCAACCACCTTCCATCCCTTTCGAAGGATGGTATAAAACAAATAAAAAAAAAGTAAAGTCATCAGGGTGGCCTAAAGTCGGTATCAGCCAATCAGCGAGGGAGTCTATCCCTTTTCACTAGCGCTAGACGAAGGAGATTATTTTAGCATCTGAGGTGGAGCGCCACACCTACCATCAGCTCCTTATTTTACCGCACAGATCCCTGTGCTACTCATACGCTGAGTTGGTGAGGACCGGTATCAAACTAGGAACCTTGTGGTTTCTAGCCAAACGCTCTACCGACTGAGCTAACCCGTTAAACATAAAACAATACCACAGGTTTAATATGAGAACAATACTCTATACAAGTGGGTGCTAAAAATAGCTCAGTTCCATAGGCATTCCACTTTTTGAGGTGTTTCATCTATCAGAAATCTTCATTAAGTGTAATGATGTAGGTGTTGCCTGGGGTCTTTGATCCCCTGAAGATTAGCAAGGTAACTTATTCCAGTTATGGATGACTCTAATCATAATTTTTCTTTACAGATTTTTAAAGATCAAATTTTATCATAGCAACCGATTTTTAGGTGGTACAAGGCATTTTTAAATGGGTATTAGAATGTGAAAAATAATATCTTGTCGACCAGTCTCTTCATAAACTGAGAAAAATATGCTAAAATTGACAATACTCATTATGTCTAATTGATGTTTAATTGAAAGGATGATTTTCAATCAGGGTTGCCAGTCTGAAATTTAAAAAAAAAACAGTTTCATTATTTTCTAGACATACTTAGACTGAACAAGTTTTTGGCCAAAAAGAATTTCCCTGTGGTACTTCCTATTGCCCTTATGGCAAGCCCAAACCCTTTTTATCATATGGGTGCTAGAAGGCGGTGGCTGCGGGTCTACATGTCCTGGGAATGACGTTAAACTCTATCTGATGGTGAGGTTCCAGTTTTAGAGGTTTGGGGAATGTGGAGCACCCTATTCATCACCATTGCTCCCTGGTCCACTCTGACCCGAGTGGAAGTACCTGTTAGGGTCCCATCTATGGGTTAAATAGAAAAATGTATTTATAAAAAAATTGTATTATCCATTAAGAATTGATTTATTTCAAAACTTTATCGGCATTAAATGACCCACTGAGGTTTATATGCCGTAAAACAAAACAAACATCCTGTAGTACTTCAGTCGCCCCTTACTTCTCTATTTTGATTCCTTGTAATTATTTCTTGGTTTTATAAATTAAATGGTCACTAATAGGAAACTGTTTGTTTTAGTTTAGTTTCTTTGTTTAATGGCATATCAACCTTCATGGTTTATTTAATGCCAAAGCCATCATTTTAGAAACACAGTGGTGATATTTTTTGTCTGAAGTTTTGAAATGAGGCTTGATAATTTGTATTATTTAGATTTGTTCAGACTGTTATCCATATCTTTATTGTTTCAGCCGATGTCTCTTCAGACTTTTATCAGGAGTTTCTTGTCAAACTCAGGAATTTTCATGACAAGAAACTCATCAAGGAGATATTGAGCATATAACAATAAAGATGAGGACAACAGTCTGAAAAATCTAAATAATACAGTAGTGGTACTATTTAACCCATAGCTGGGGTTGAGAAAGTTTATACCTTTCCCTAGTTTATTAGTCTGAAAGTGAATGTAATAGCTTGACAGGAATTCAAACTCAATTATTATAATGTTTCAGTCCAAAACATTTCCCATTATGCAATGGAGGCTTCCCCACCCCACCCCCCAGAAACCTTTTTTTTATTGTCCAGTTGAAGATAGTGTCAGCAGAAAACTTTCAACATTGTTCACACAAGTGTTTAATAACACCTTTGTTGGTGTGTGGTTTCTCAAGGGAAATATTTTGAAATTGATTTGTAATTAACTTAATACTAAATATACTTACATAGTCTCATAACTTAATAGACCAACTTTGTACATTTGTTTAACCTTCAGATTACAAAATGTCCAATTATATAGATATAATGTAGATATAGATATGTATATCATCATCATCATCATGTGCTGTCAGCACAGATTCCCATGGCTCTTTCTTGCCAATCGTCCTTATCAATCCCGCCCTGTCGGCTGGGGCATTAGAATGCACCGACTGCACCTCTGCAGAAGGGTAAGACTCCCCCAATGGGGCCACCTGTTGGCCGTGGGTGGCAACCCATGATGCTTAAGGATAGAGCCCAAGTGGAAGTGCAGTTCATGACATGCAATACTCCACTTTGGCCCTATCTTGGGCTAGACGGGCGGTCGGAGAGGCCCCCTCCGATCAATCGGCTGGTCACGTCAAGCCCTAGCACCTATATGATTTTCCCAACTCTATTGCCCTTATGGCAAGCCCCAACCCCTTTTTATCATATGGGTACTAGAAGGCGGTGGCTGCGGGTCTACATGTCCTGGGAATGACGTTAAACTCTATCTAATGGCGAGGTTCCAGTTCTGGAGGTTTGGGGAATGTGGAGGACCCCTTCATCATCATTGCTCTCTGGTCCACTCTGACCCGGAGTGGTAGTACCTGTTAGGGTCCCATCTATGGGTTAAATAGAAAAATGTATTTATAAAAAAAATTGTATTATCCATTAAGAATTGATTTTTCAAAACTTTATCGGCATTAAATGACCCACTGAGGTTGATATGCCGTAAAACAAAACAAACCAAACAAACAGATATGTATATCATCATCATCATCATCATGTGCTGTCAGCACAGATTCCCATGGCTCTTTCTTGCCAATCGTCCCTATCAATCATTACTGGTAGGTCCTCCACATGGTATCCAGAATCAACACAGAACTGATTGATGTAGGTTTTTATTGTTCATCCCACACACCAGTGTGCACCATATGTATATAGATAGATGTATGTAAATATATAAAAAATATGATTTTTTGTTTTGTTTTGTTTTACAGCATATCAACCTCAGTGGGTCATTTAATGCCGACAAAATTTTGAAATAAAATTCATTCTTAATGGATACTCAATTTCTTTTATAAACTCATGTTTTTCTATTTAACCCATGGGTCCCTAATAGGTAATACCACTCTGGGTCAGAGTGGACAAGGGAGCAATGGTGACCACTTTCCCCAGAGCTGGAACTTCACCATCAGAGAGTTTAACGTCATACCCAGGACATGAAGACCCTCAGGCACCATCTTCAAGCACCCATATGATAAAAAGAGTTTGAGGTTTCCATAAGGGCAATAGGGTTGGGGCAATCATATAGGTGCTAGGGCTTGACATGTCCAGCCAATTGATCAGAGGGGGACTCTCCAACTGCCCATCTAGCCTAAGTAAGGGTCTAAGTGGAGTGTTTGCATGTCATGGACTGCACATCTTCCAGGATTCCATTCTTAAGTATTATCAGTCACCTCCCACGGCCAACAGGTGGCCCCATTGGGGGAGTTTTACTCGTCTGCAGAGGTGCAGTCGGTGTATTCTAATGCCACAGCCAACAGGGCAAGAAAAAAAAAAAAGAAAAACTAAGGTATTTTGAGGATCATTTTATTGTAGTTAGAAGTATTAGTCAACGTTAAAACATTTCGGTTTGTATATTAAAGCATCATCAGGGCATTATTAATATGTGATGTTGTGACTTCTAGATAATATTCAATATAAATATGGAAAGAAAAAATACAAAACTTAGCATTCTATACTCATTAGTGTTATATTTTAAACCTGTGTGATGTAATGAGTGTTCAAAATTATTTAAAATATATAAATATATATAAAATAAAAAAAAAATATATATATATATATATATATATATATATATATATATATAAAACATGTTCAGTTGAATATTTTTGTCTTGTTCTGTCACTGTTCATTTTAGATAAGACATCACTTCTTTTATGACTTACTTATGGTTAACATTCAAAACTATTACATTGTCCACAATGAACCATTACTCACACTGATTCAATTATAAGAAATTTATGAGTACAAAACAGAGTAAATGTTAACATTTTTCTAGTAACATATTTTTCTCTTTCTTGAATATTTTCTCTTTTTCTTCCTTGTTATTCTTGGCAAATTGGGAAGTATATGTCTTTAGAGAAAGTTTAGAAAGCTTGAATAAGATATCTATACATTCATCTTTTATATTGTTCACATGATTCCCACTCGTGCCATCTTAGTGATATTAAAATTCAACCCAGAGCTGTTAATGTCACTTTTATAACAATGCTTTCGAGACAGGTATAAAATTGATTTTCTATGAACTTTCTCTTAATGTCATTTATCTTAAAGCTGTCTTATCTTTTGTCAGAACTGTGAACAAGGAAGATCAAGGTTTATTCAATATGCACAATTTCTATATATACATATTGCCTTGTATGAATAGAAATCCAGGCTGTAAAAAGTAATTTAGATTATATATATATATATATATATACATATTGAGCTCTTTAAAATACATAAGAAAAAATAAAAATTATATATATATATATATATATATATATGAAAATTTAAATACTTATATACATACATTTATACTTATAACTATATATATGTAAATAGAGAGGAATTGAAATATACAAGCTGTTCCATTCCACATATTTATACATACTGAGCTCTTTAAAATACATAAGAAAAACAAAATTTATATATATATATATATATATATATATATATATATCTATACTTTATATATGTAAATATTGAAATATACTAATTCCACATATTTATACATACTGAAAAAATACATAAGATTTATATATATATATATGTCTAAATACTTTATATATGTAACTAGAGAGGAATTGAAATATTCCAGCTGTTTCACATATTTATCCTACAGATCAACACACTTGGAATCCATTTCTCTGAAAGAGAATATTAAGTAATTCTTTTTTTTAATATGGTAAAACTCAGCATTTTTAGTACTCCTTATGTATAAATGCTTCAACCCATAGGTGGGACCTTAACAGGTACAACCACTCTATGTCAGGTTTGACCTGGGAGTAATGGCAATGAAGGGGTACATACACCACAGAGTTCTGAAATCGGAACCTCTAGATGCAGTGTGTGTGTGCATTTGTGTGTATATAGATATATGTGTGTGTTTCTTTGTATGTATGCATTTATATATACAAGGGGCATTCAATAAATAAAGAGAATTTTTTTCTAAGGAGTTGGCAATATGAAACACTTGGGTCATTTTATGTTTTAAAAGACTATCAACATCACTTCTTTCAACCAGAACTTTATCTTTACCAGAAAGTCAGTGTGTTTCCACTCCATGGATTGTCTTTTCAAATCAGGATTGTAGTGGCAAACCCAAGTTTTAACCCATTTGTAAAGGTGTTTTGAACTAAAATATGCTTTTCCATACACATAACACATTCTTCTGTAAATTTCACATGGTTTGCACTTCTCAGCCACCAAAAATTTGATAACAGACCTTTGTTCAACCCCAAAGCATTCTGTTTGATTTACAGCCATTTTGAGTCGCCTCAAAATAAAATATTTTTGCAATATCAAAATAATTTTTGGCATAAACCAATTCCAAACAATGCAGAGTTTACATTTATGGAAAAAATTCTGAAAAAAAATAATTTTGTTTTTTTTTTTCAAAACAATTCCCCTTGAAATAAATGAGGGGAATTTTTTGTAAAAAATAAAATATTTTTCAGAATTTTTTCTCAATGACCCTCATATATATGCATATATATATAATGTAAATGTTTGCATACATATACTCATACTTGTATATACATATTTGTGTTTGTATGTTTACATTAGATGTATAAAAATAAACAGTGTATTTGACTTTAGATTAACTTGTGAAAGAAGATAAGTTATTTCAGTGACTATAAAATCATTGTTTTAACTCTGGCTGGCCTGATTCTTTATCTGGCAATATACGTGCTATGTATGCCGAGCCGCAGCAGAGCTCGGTTATAACATGGCAGCCATACAGCAGCCAAAGGTGCCAAATAATTTGATCTCTCCTGCTACTGAAGCTTTGAATTTTAGAAAATAGAAAGAAAAAAGTCTCAGCATCTCCAACAAACCACTTTATATGCTGAACATATAAAGTCTTGTTAATTGCTTCATGGGGAAGGGACACAACAAATAAAACTTGTAACCTGGCACACATTTAAGATCATCGTTTCAATTTTCCAATTCAGCTGCTGGAACAAGGAACTGAAATTTTTAAGGGTTATACCACTAATCCTTTTAGAATAGCCTTGTGCCACACTTGCTACCATACTATCGACTGTCTGGTATATTTTTATTCTAAAATATTGGATTTTAAGTTGAGTAATGTTAAAATCACAAGGTAAAAAATATATTAAATTAAACAAGGGACACCAGTTATAAGATGTAAAGTTTTATTTAGGTTGGAAGGCTTGGAATAATTTTCCAACATGGGTACATGAGTGTACATAAAATATTCCAACAAAGTTGTAGAATAATAACAATATTTCATTCTGTGAGCGATAGAGGAAATACATTCAAGGCAAATATATAAACATGCAGATACATAAATGTATTACAAAGGAAATAGGTGTAGGACTTGCGTCGTAAGGAATGTCACTTACTAGTGGCTGGTTGGGGGACCCACCCCCCATATAAGGCTAAGAGGCGTCAGGTACCTAAACCATGTGAACTCGTTGCCGGCCCAAGAGAAAAGAAAGAAGGGATTCAGAATTCCTGGGTTGCTGGCTACATACTAACGCCACCTATTGGTGAACACTGTAGCAAAGGAAGATAACCCTTTTTGGACTTATGTCCACCCAGAATTACTGTTTTACTGACCCAACACAATGATTAATCTATAAAATTGTAATTATTTTAACAAATTGACAAAATTAGGAACTGTTGTAACCTAACAAAGGTTACTAAATAAGAAATAATAAATAGAGGTTGGAAATTAAATGGAATCTTTATATTATTAACAAAATACATACTTGCCAGCAGCATCAAGGAAGGTAAACCACTGCAGTCATATAAGTTAGTATAATACTCCTGTATTTATGAGGATTGGGACATACTTATTAATGTCCATAGGTAGGGTATATAACAGGAACAAAGGTTAATAATAATACAACAAAAACAAAAATTATATAAGATATATATTATAGAGTACTTCCCTTTATTTATTTGCAATGAATAAATAACTGCACACAAACTGTGATGCTTGCTGGGGTTGCTGTTTTCTCCCCTTCTTTCTGGCTCTCATTGCTGTGGAAAATAAAATATTCTATAATAGGATGTGATTTGACAATGAGTTTATTAGTTGCTGAAGATGACCTTTAAGAAGTTACAATTTTTTTAAATTTGTATAATACCAAGTATTTTAACTTTCTTTTATATTTAAAGAATTTAACTTGTGTCTGGAAACTGTTCTTGTTTTCTTCATCCAGAAAAAGGGCATTAGGTACATTTTTGTACTTATAAAATTCATGATACTTTCAAGTCATCAACTTATTTTGAGTTTACAAATTGATATTATTTCAATTTTAGCTCTGATTCTAACATTGGACAAACTGAAGAATATGATCTTGAGACTTGCATAAAAAAATAAATTGTCTTTAGACCATTGGAGTATTTACTTTATGGTTATTTTGATATAAATAAAAATGAAGACACAAGTCAAAGAAATCAATATATTGTTAAAAGTCTCAATTACACACACACACACACATATATATATATTGAAAAGAAAAATAAAGGAAAGAAAATGCTGAATGGATAAAATAGATTTGATTTGACTGACACGGGTTTCGGCCAGGAGTTTATCCATGCACACATGCACTCTATCGAATCTATTTTATCCATTTGGCATTTTCTTTCCTTTATTTTTCCTTTCAACATACTGTTGGATTCGCTTCCATTTTCAATTTACACACACACACATATATATATACATATATATATATAATATAATAAAATAAATATATAAAGGTTTTACATATCGATTTAATAGGTGACAAAGGAAGATTCACGACCATATTAGCAATCATCAGATAATTTTTCTTTCTTTTTTTTGGACACTATGCCATTGTCCTTAGGGAACGGTGCCAACAATATATATATATATATATATATATATATATATTGTTGGCGCCGTTCCCTAAGGACAATGGCATAGTGTCCAAAAAAAAGAAAGAAAAATTATCTGCGCAAGTGGCTGAGCAGGCCAATCCTTAAGTGACAGTCTCTGGTGCACTGACTGCACACAAACTGTGATGCTTGCTGGGGCTGCTGTTTTCTCCCCTTCCTTTTGGCTCACATTGCTGTGGAAAATAAAATATATAAAATAAAAACAGCACATATTACTGATATATTCATAAGAACAATGCACTTAATATGCTTTAAAGAATAAAGTAATATCAAGTTAAATTTGTAATTGAATGATGACTTTTATAAGGTTTGTGTTTGCTCTGAACTTTATTTTTTTATTCATCCAAATTCTTAATATAAACGAGTTAACTATGAAATATTAATTAAAATATATACTCTATATAATCACTAAATAGAAGCCTCAATATCATTATGGATTGCTGTTACAAATAAGAAGCCAATGTGGTCACAGGTTGACTAAAGCAAATTAAGGTTTAATTATCAGTTTTATCCAGGATATTATTTGTCTGAATTTTTTAGATGAGGCTTGATAATTTGTATTATTTAGATTTTTTGGACTGTTGTCCTCATCTTTATTGTTACATACACAACATTTCAACCAATGTGCTCTCTGGCCTTCTTGTGTTTCTTGTCAAACTCTGGAGTCTTTATGTCATGGAACTTCAAACCAAAGTATATCTCTCCTGCTCTCTTTTTCTTTTTTCTTCACCCTGGTATATTCAAGACATTTCTGTCCCTGTCTCAGTATTTAGTTTTAGAAAAGTAGTTAGCATTACATTAATATTTACTATTGAAAGTGTGACACATTTGAACACCTAGATAAATAGGTAGGTACATACATAGTTACAATCCCATGGAAGGAAATGAAAGAGTATCTGTGCCATGTCAGCTGGGGTGTTAGAATGCAATGACTGCACCTCTGCAGAGGGGTAAGACTCTCCCAAATGAGGCCACCTGTTTGCCATGGGTGGTGACCTGTGATGCTTAAGGATGGAGTCTTGGTAGATGAGCAGTCCATGACCTGCAATACTCTACTTTGGCCCTTTCTTGGGCTAGATGGGCAGTCAGCTGGTCATGTCAAGCCTTAGCATCTATATGATTGTCCCAATCCTATTGCCCTAATGGCAACCCCAGCCCTTTTTATCATATGGGTGATAGAAGGCAGTGGCTGAGGGTCTACATGTCCTGGGAATGACATTAATCTTTATCTGATGGTGGGGTTCCATTTTTGGAGGTTTGGGGAATGTGGATCCCCCCTTTATTACCATAGCTCCCTGGTCCACTCTGACCCGGAGTGGTAGTACCTGTTAGGGTCCCATCTATGGGTTAGATAGAAAAGTGGATTTATAAAAAAAATTGAGTATCCATTAAAAATGAATTTATTTCAAAACTTTATTGGTATTAAATGACCCACTGAGTTTGATATGCCGTAAAACAAAACAAAGAGTATCTGCCCAAAACTGGTTCAAAAATTTTAAGGGTGATGATAGACCATCAGTTGTCAATTATGATGCTTTAAAATGCAAGGTAGAGGGGAGAAATGGGTCATCCATACTTGAAAACTTTTAGAAAAGTTAACATCATTGAAAGATACCATATAAGTGTGTCCAAATTTTCTGTCCTCTAATCACCAAGAGTTGGAATTCTGCAGGACTTTATGATCATCCAATCTTCAGCATTTCAATATCAAGTAATCTTTAAAGTGTGAAGCTTATATGGTTTTAACTACAAATCAGCCATGATTGGTAAATGTCCCAGTAGCACAATTGCTATGCAAATTAGTCAACAGTGCCTTCTATCTTGATCATTCACCTACTCCAAATATCCAATTATCAAAAAGGATATAACTCACAGAAACTCTTATACTGAAAAGAGCATTAATTAATTTAGTGCATTACATGAGCTTCCCAATATACATCGAAACTCTTGAGTGATTCCCATGATTTCTGTGTTAATTAAAAAATGAAAATACTTTTGATACACACCAATATTATAGAGAAGTTGATGTATCACATGCCATCTATACATATATAAGGGCAGTTTTGTGTATATGTGTGTCTGGAGGAAACTTCAAAAATAAAACAATTAACGACAAATTAAATATATATACACATTAAATATCACCAGGGCTTGTTTTTTTTTCGCAAAAATAAGAGATTTAATTTATATTTGTGAAATAATTAAAATAAAATTTAAATGATAACAGCATGGATTTTTTTTTTTTTAATATTTTAGATAGTAGACATTAACATTTCTTTTCAGAGTAGCTGGATCAATGCAAGGTCTATTTTTTTACATAGGGATTTAAATGGGGCATCCCACGAGGATTCAACTCACGATTCAGTAATAAAGGATCTGGGGGACTAACTTTAAAAAATCCCCCTCTACCCAGGCGACGCCGGGTAGTTGCTGTTAGTATATATAATAAGAATTAGAACTTTGTATATACAAATAAAGACTATGAAAATCTGAATAAAAAAAGAAACCTTTTCATTTACTACTTGATTATCTCTAATAATAAATGCAAATGTTAGTGTGTCACATTTTTTCAACTTTATTTCTTGATGCTGTAGCCCAACATATCCTACCATTCTGGCAATAGGCTAACTCTGTGAGCAAATTATGAAGATTGTTGGCCAAATCCAGACCCACAATCCTGAAATTTTGGATTCTTAAGTTTTGATTACTGCAATTATTTTTGACAATTTTTTTTTTTTTTTTTTTTTTTTTTTTTTTTTTTTTTTGCAACAAATTTTTTTTTGTTAACTATTTTTATAACATGGAAATAAATTTGGGTATAATCAAGATTAATTGCAAAAGTCACACATTAAATAGAATTAATTGTTTGTAAGTAAGGACGTACATAAATCAAATTGTCTTTAAATTAAGTGACAGCAGAAGAAATATCATTGAACTTTTTGAGTTCTTTTATAGTTATTGTTGCCTATCACAGGAGTTTCCTAATTGCCACCTGATAGGATTGCTTTGATCACATTCCCGTTATATATGTTAGTTTCTCTGTGAGCGTAAAGAGAGTGATTTGACAGTGTGAAATATATTTGTATGTTAAGTTTCAGAAGCAGCTAGCCCGTAGCTTCTAGCTCAAACATTCCCATTCTTAGAAATTTTACAAAATGATTTTAATGTTGTTTTTTTTTTATTCTCTGGTCATATTTATAAAAAAAAATTAATTCCCTTTACAAACTCACTTTTCCCTAATTCCATTTATCTACCCAGAACTCAATTGGTGATCCAATGGGTCACATTTTGTCTAATATATATATATATATAATAAACATCATTTAACACCTATTACATTGCATTGTATTAGCTCAAGCATTCCTAGTTCAATAAACTCAGCGTATGAGTAGCACAGGGATCTGTTAAAGTAAGGAGCTGACGCTCCACCTCAGATGCTAAAACAATAGCGCTATTGCTCCCTCGCTGACTGGCTGATAACTTTAACTTTACTTTACTTACATTGCATTGTAAATTGCCTTCAACACATACATACAATGCTTCTAAAAATCTATAAAGAAAACACTTATATATGTGTGTGTGTGTATTTGTGTGTAGAAATAAGAAAAAACACAATGTATTCCAAAAAGATGAGTTTATTCTTGATGGTGAATTCAAATTTTTTATATGATAATCTTCATTTATATGATAAAAAAAGGAAATTATGAACATAGGCCAAAAAGAAAATATCTCTACCTTTTAGAATATTTTAAGGCTTCAAAAAGTTTTGCCTACCATAATATGATAATACTTGTGACTTTATGTCACATCCTACCGATAACAAGGTCCTCTGCATGGTGTTCAGAATCCACACAGAAATGATTTTAGCTGGTTGACCTACAATGGTGTATCCATCTGTAGGTGTCCATAGGAGAATGTCAATTATCAGTCATCCTTGTCTCTCCAATGGTCTTCAGTGTGTTTTGTTTGTTTTACTTGGATGATTGATGTCATAAGAGACAAGTGGCTGTACAGCTGCTTCCAAGATTTGTTCAAGACACCACACAGCATTCTTGTGTAGTTCACATCTAGCTTTCCTTCTTTTTTTCTTTCTTTGTTAGAGTCCAAGTGGTAGTGTGTATATGTATGTATATATATATATATATATATATATATATGAGAAGAAAATATTTTAAAAATATAACAAACACAGGATGTTATGATCAGGAAATAATTTTTTTGTGTAAATTCTTAAGCATTTCGGTATATTGTACCATCTTCAGGACACTGTTAAGTAATGTTTATGTGAGGGACAAAATGAAAGATTAAGTGTATAGTGAATGTGTGATTATGATGTTATTAACCATTAATTTTTATATGCGTGTTTGTTTACGTGATGTGATCAATGCATGTGCAAAAATGGAAGGTGAAGATCATATGATGACGTATGCATGAACGTTCTCCACCTATTCACGTTCATGCATACATCATCAAATGATCTTCACCTTCCATTTTTGCGCATGCATTGATCACATCATTGACTTTCGTAAACAAACACAATTGACACAAAAAAATTGTTTCCTGATCATAACATCCTGTGTTTGTTATATTTTTAAAATATTTTCTTCTCATATTGTCGGATTAATTTCCTCGCCGTATTTCCATATATATATATATATATATATATATATATAAAGTAAAGTCGTCGGGGCGGCCTAATGTCAGTATCAGCCGATCAGCGAGGGAGTCTATCCCATTTCACTAACGCTAGACCAAGGAGATTATTTTTGCATCTGAGGTGGAGCGCCACACCTACGATCAGCTCCTTACTTTACCGCACAGATCTCTGTGCTACTCATCTGCTGAGTTGGTGAGGGCCGGTATCGAACTAGGAACCTTGTGGTTTCTAGCCGAACGCTCTACTGACTGAGCTAACCCGGCCCTTCTATATATATATATATATATATATATATATATATTACAAAATTTAAATTTAGTCAAGTTTTAAAAAATAATTTAAAGATTTACAAAAACAACAACAAATATTGAAGTAAAATTGATTTGGATTTTATATTTTAGGTTTAAATTCTATCCCTTTTTGAAGCCATGAAGTTTTTTTCATTGTATTAGCAATTTGGTCTCACTACTGAGTGATGAGAAATTCAGTTGCTATATTATCACAATGCAATACTATAGCAACGGAATTTCCCATTACTCTGTTTGTGAGACCAAGTTATTCTAAGTCACATTGTGTTATATCTTTCCAAGTAAATTTTATAATGGAAAGTATTTCATGAGAGATAAGCTTCATTTTATCTTTCAAAGAGTTGAAGCTTAATTTCTTTGTTGGGTGTTAATTCTAATTGGAATGCAGCACTTAAACTTTAATATACTCCTTTAGTTTGTTTCGGGTCAAGTTTAGTTTCAAGAAGGAGAGAACCGAGGATTTTTTTCTTCTTAGATTAAACTGAGTTGATTTCACTCCACTGAGATGAGGCCATCTACTTGCAAATGTGTTTTTGGAATCCATGTCAGCAATGATAGTATCTGAAATTCTTTACTAATTTTCTCTTTTTTTTTAATACTAATCTAATATATATATATATATACATACTCACACACACACTGATAAGTAGAACAGATACAGCTGTGTATTCACTTAAGACAAGGAAGCATTTGTGGGTTGATCTCAGAAAACCCTTTACAAAATACATAAAATATTTTAAAACATAAACAGTTTGCAAAGCTCAAGATTTCAAACCTTTAAAACAAATAAACATGCTTATTACTGGTCCAAAAGTTTCATGGGTTCCTCATTCTGTTCTAATGGTTAAGAATTTGGCCTCATCACTCATTAATGCTAAATAATGAGTTCAGATTTTACTGGCCAACCCAATATTTATAGGCTTGTAACAAAACTATGTTGTGATTTAAAAAAATAAAAAAAGCTACTAAAAAATTAAGATAAAAGAATACACTAATTAAAATTAATGGTTGACTGTTTTTCACATAAAAATAAAAATAAATGAAAGATACTGCTTATATTACAAATCTAAAAGTATATGGAGACACATGGTGTAAGGAAATGAACTCTGAGACCTGAGTTCAAATCCTGGATGAGGGTGTTCACATTTCACATAGTGCTAATACCCTTGGAAAAGGTATGCATCCAACTATTCTCTCTCCAGTTATGGACAAATAGTAGGGCAGACTGGGCTCTTTAACCTTAGTTAGGTAGCCAGTCTAGAAGAAAAACTGTTAAACACCGCTTAAGTGATTGATCTTGTGTCACATCCTACTAATATGGTAGGGGTGGTATAATAATATATACATATATATATACTAGAAGTGGCTACCTGGTGTAACCTGGGTAGAGGGGGGATTTTTAGAAAGTTATTGCAGATCCCTTATTACTTATCGCGAGTGAGATCCTCGATGGTTGCCCCATAAAAATCCCCACGGAAATATATAACAATATATTAAGAATTTCCATTCAATGATTTACAATTAAAAAAAGAAGATATAAATGATGCAATTGATTCAATCAATCAATATTATATTTCAAAGCGAAAAAAAAAACATACAAAAAAAAAAAAGATAAATAAAATAACATGCAAATGACTTTCCCTTCTGTTACTTTTCAAATTTGAATTTTTAAATATCTTCTCAAATATAAATCAAAACTTTATTATTTTTGCTCAAAGACCAAGCTCTGGTGATATTTAATGTGTATATATATTTACTTTGTCATTAATTGTTTTATTTTCTAAGTTTCCTCTGCTCATACAGATTCAGGCAACTGCCCTTTATATATGTATATATGAGAAGTAAACAAATAATGTGTTTGATATGGCCTTAGCCGACAATTATCAATTAATTAATTAATTTTCAAAATTAGGTATGACTTCAATTAAGCACATATTCTCCCAAAAATTGTCAGCTAAGGACATATTAAACTCATTGTTTGTTTGTTTACTTCTCATACTGTCGTGTAGCAAGTCACCAAAAGTGGAATATAATTGAGTCAAAACAGACAAAAAATCTGACCAAGACACCAATAAGCACCCCAGGTGAGACCTAAATTCAAAAGGACATGTTTTGCTTTTCACTGTTAAAATCTGGTTGTTTGTTAACAGATAATGTTTAGACGCACTTTTTTCAAATTTATAAAACTATAAACGAAAGACACGTTTTTATATTAAAGACACTTTTTTTTTTACTTATTTCATGTTGTTGTTTTAAATTCAATATCAATTCTTTTTTAATTATAAAACTTTTAACGTTCGACACATTTAACACGGGAATAGTTAAAGCTATAAAAAGTCTATCATACGGTGATAATAATAACAGCTAACCCTAACTCCTAACCCTAGCAAAATCTTTTTTTGAATAAATACTTTTTAATATTAACTATCCATAGAGGCACATGGAAAATAAATAAACATGTCTTTCATTTTAAGTTTTATTTAAAAATAAATAACAATATTAGTTTATCTTTAGTGCAAAATTAATTTTTTCACATATGCTATCAAGAACAACATGAAATAATAATTTTTTTTTTATTAAAATCAAAAACTATTTTAGTATGAAAATTTTACTGGTTTTTATCGGCCAGCTGTTTTGTTTACTAACAACCGGTGAAATAGCAAAATTCAGTTCCTTTCAAAACGGATTTGGGCTGGGGTGTCTATTAGTGTCAAGGTCCGATATATCAACTTTAATTTGGTTAGTTAATTTTTTTGTTCAATTGATGACTGTCAAGGTTGACAATAGATGCACTAGGCACTCAGTTTGATTATATGCAGCATCAGCTTCAGCTGAATATGATAGTTTTCAAGTTGCAGTCATCGGAAGAGCCACTGCCACAAACACTGATAACTGTTGAAAATGACTATCAATAATTTCCCTGTGTCCGTCTCTTGTCTGTCCACTGTTAAATTTGCTTGTTCTCTTGCAGTGGTGATACTTGAGTGTATTGTGTGTCATCAAGCACAGCAGCAATCTGCTGCTGTCTCTTCTCAGGTGTCCACTTTGACACCGATAGATTTCAGGTCATGTTTGCAGACGTCCCTTTTAATGCAGCAATGGACGTCCAATCAGAAAAGATCCAGTTCCGAGTTCTCCATACAGGATATCCTAAGGAATTTGACCTTCCTGCATATGACAGACATGGCTGAATCAGTGTAGACATCGTTCTGGAACGCAGATCTGGGTGATGAATATGGAGATTCTGGGTTGCCTAAAACATTTGGATCTGAAACTTGCATATATTGTTATTGGCATCCATCCATCTACTAAAGACGATGGCTTAGTGTCCACTTTTCTTTTCTTTTTATTTTATCTATAACTGCATGAGTGCTGAACAGACCAATTTTTGAATAGCAATCTCTGGTGCAGTGATTGCAAACAAAAGGTGATCCTTGCTGGAGATGCTGTTGTCTCTCCTTCCTTATGACTCTCTTTTTTGCGGGGGCTTCTTTCCTCTCTTTTTCGTTCTTTGTTTGATGAGGAGACGCCGGGTTGTACGGTCTTCTGCATAAGCCTCCCATGTGTTGATGTTGATGTGGCATGTCTTCATGTCCCTCTTGCAGATATCTTTAAAGTGCAGGCGTGGTATTATGGTTACCTACATAATAATAATAATAAGATAAACAAGAAGTAAAGAACTTGTCATCTAGTGGATTTTGCCATTCCAGCAGGTCCTAGAGGGAAAATAAGAGAAAATAAAAAGATAGATAAATACCTGGATCTTGCCAGAGAGCTGATAAAGCTGTAGAACATAAGGGGATGGTTATATCAATTGTAATTGGTGTCCTTGGAATGGTCCCAAAGGCCTGGAAAAGAGACTGGAGGAACTGGAGATCAGAAGAAGAATCAAGACCATCCAGACCATACCACTTAGAATAGTCCTTGAGACCTGAGGAGACTAACTCTCTCGGATTCAGAGAAAAACCACCAGTTAAAACTGTGATAAAAACTAGAATCTATAATCTATAATCCTAGTTTAACTCAGTCAGTAGAACATTTGCCTATGTATTACAAGGTTTCAGGTTCAATACCGGTCCTCACCAGCTCAGCACATGAATAGGAAAATCTGACCTGTGTGATAAAGCATCTTGAACCTGATGATAGGTGTGGCACTCCTCCTCAGCAAAACATCTCTCTCTGGTCTAGCGCAAGCGAAATGCAAATAGACTCCATTGGTGTTTAGCTGATACCAACAATAGGCCAGTTCACATACTTTATTCTTTAGTATCTTAAAATACTGATATTTTTTTTTCATTTAGTTTATTGATTATTCAACATGAAATTACCAATTTTTCTTTTTTAACTTCGTCCCTGAAAATTGAGACAAAACACATTCCTATTTTGTGCTTGGGTGCAGATATTTTTGTTTAAAACTTTCCCTTCATTCAATTCAAAGAAACACTCTAAATAGTCACTATATTAAATCCTTTTACTATTACTATCTAATATGATTTCCCTCAGTTCAAAAAATAAAGTTCATGACTTCACAGGCTGGGGCTTTAGAATACATCGACTACACCTCTGCAGAGGGGTAAGACCCCCCAAATGGGTCACCTATTGGTGGCAACCCATGATGCTTAAGAAAAGAATTCTGGTGGATAAGCAGTCTATAACATGCAACACACTTCTTAGGCTCTTACATAGACTAGACGGGCAGTTGGAGAGGCCCCCTCCAATCAATTGGTTGGTCATGTCAAGCCTAGCACCTATATGGTTGTCCCAACCCTATTGCCCTTATAGCAAAGCCCCAACCCCTTTTTATCACACATGTGCTAGAAGGCAGTGGCTGTGGGTCTTCATGTCCTGGATATGATGTTACTCTATCTGGTGAAGTTCCAGTTCTGGATGTCTGGGGAATGGGAGCACCCCTTCATTACCATTGCTCCCTGGTCCACTCTGACCCGGAGTGGTAGTACCTGATAGGGCCACATCTATGGGTTAAATGGAAATTTTTTTTTTTTTTTTTTAACTGAGTTTCCATTAAGAATGAATTTATTTCAAAACTTAGTCAGTATTAAATGACCCACCGAGGTTGATATGATGTAAAACAAACAAATAAATTAAATTGTTCTCTTCACACACCTAACTTTTTTCTTCTTTTTTTTCTTCTTTTTTTTTTTCTTTTTTTTTTTCTTTTTTTAGATTTCTGTGCCATTAAATTTTACCATATAATTTTAACCAATATTGAAAATTTCAAAGCATGATTTCTGAATTTTATACTTACAATATAACCCAGAGGTGTCACATCACAATATAATGGTTAGCAAGCTAGTCTCAGAGATCCATTACAACTACATAGCTAGTTTGATACTCACTGGATGCCCCATATTTGCAACCTTGTGTCACATCCTATTCATGGGTGAACAGGTTGGTAAATACCTAGGGTGTCCCATCATGGTGTAATGGTTTGCATGCTAGTCTCACAGATTCATTACTTGTAAATAGCTAGTTCAGTCCTCACTGGATGCTCGATACTTGCAACCTTGTGTCACATCCTATTCAGGGGCAAACAGGTTGGGTAAATACGTACTTACAATATCACCCATAAATAAGACATGCCTAACAATATTTTTAAGAGAAGTTAATTTTCTTCTAAACAAAATATATCAGAATTGTATTATTTCTAGTGGAATATTATACATTCAGAATAGATATGATTAGATTTTATTTATTACCAAACTCTACAGCAATAAAACTCTCTCATGAAAAATAAAATTGCAAAAATATATTTAAGAGGTGTACTTATTTTTTGAAAAACTTCATACTCATATTTTTGGTTAGTGTTTCATTGCTGTAAATTTTGGTAATAAATGATACCTAATAATACTCGTTTTTATTGGATTATGTTCTATTATGAATAATAAAATCTATGTATCTTTGGTTTAGAAGAAATTAACTTTCTATTTTACAAAAAAAAAATTGTTATGGGTGTATTTATTTATAGGCAATACTGTAAGTTCAGGCAGTGTCATAATGCAGATGAACTTCCAAGAAATATAAATTCTATATTTTACCACAATGCTCTGGGGGAATCGGTAATAAAATTTTGTTTTCATAAATTGGCAAGTGGAGTTTTTAGCTTAGGAAATCAGGAGTGAGGTTGGCCAAAATCTTTAACCAATTATGAAAAGTAGTAAGCTGCAATAGAATTCTAACATGTCAGAAAACTTACAGTAAACTTGAAGGTGTCAATTTAAACCATTTTAAAATGATTGGGTGGTAATCTCTGTTATTTCCTATAAGTCTAACATAAATAAAGGGGAACCACTCTTGACTGATAAACTAACCCTTAACCCTAACCCAAACTCTAACCCTAAACCCGTCTTCTTTTTTCCTAGTAGACCAATAAATAAATAATTTATCAGTCAAGAGTGATTCCCCTTTGTTTATGTTAGACTTATAGGAAATAACCAAAAATTTGATATATCATTTCATTCAAATTAAAAGAGACACAAAGTATAAAACAAATGTGAAGGCATGGTAAGAAATTGATTTTTTTTTTTTTTTTTTTTTTGAGATGCCCAATAAAAATGACATAGGTGGAGGGGGGTAATGTCACATTTAATTAAAATAGCTGTTTGGTGTAGTTTGTTCAAAAATCTCCTACCCACTATTTGAAAAAATGGACTCTTCCATTCTAACTAGATTAGTTTTTTTCACTTCACACATAAAAAAAAATCTAGATATCGTGAATTTGTCATGCAAATTAACTATTGAGTAAAAAAAAAAGAAGACTGTACAGAAAATTAAATTAACTTTTTTTTATAATGATAGCCTCACCATAAAGAATATTTTCTGATGAATCTATTCTTTTTCTCATACTGTCTGATTTTATTCCAAACCTTACACACACACACACACACACACGGATATATATATGTGTGTGAGTGAGTGCAATTCAATACTGTTAATTAAAATCAATTAAATTAACTGACTATCAGAATTTAAAAACTAAACCTGCTTAACTCTTAACATCCTGTTGAGAATTTCCCAAGTCCAGAGCCCCATTCCTATAAGGATATATATAAAAATGGCCTTTTCATTTCAAGTTACCTGTTATTTCCCTTAAATGAAAGATTTCTAAATATGTTTAATATTACATTTAAACAAAGGCTATGATCGTTTGTGGTGGATTAGGTAAACGAATGAGACTTCCAGACTGGTGGAATGAGCCAGTATAGGACTTTAAGAGTTAATGTAAATCATCCAAAAGATTCCGTGTCTCAAGCATTTTCAGCTGTTTCTCCAGCCATTTTCAAAAATGGTGGTTTGTTTTTGCAGAATTTAGATAAGATTAATTTTCATAATCTCATACCATATAAAGATATAAAGGTAACTGGCTTTTTCTATGTTTATTTAAACAAATCTGACGTAAGCCACTGATGTATCAATTGACATTGTGTAACGGTCGCAGTACAATTGAGAATGATATTAGTCAGGGTGGTTCTGGTTGATGTCACAAGGCAGTTTTAGAAGTTGTGGGCGGTTCTAATTGTAATATACATTTAGAACTCACTATACATATCCAAAGAAGAACTTGTCGGGATATTTTGATTTTTTATTTATGACTATGAGTATTTCAGTTTTTCTTTTACTGTTGGTCTTCTATAATATCGGGGGGAAGTGTATGCTGTAATGGTTAAAAGTCATTGGAATTGGATTTGTCGCCCAGTGTTCAAATCCTGGATGTGGTAATTGCATTTCACTTTGTGCTAATACCCTTGGGAAAGGTATGAATCCTACTCTCCCTTCAGCTATGAATAAATAGTAGGGCAGACTGGGCTCTTTAACCTTGGTTAGGCAACCGGTCTAGAAGGAAAAATCTGAATTCAAACCTGTTGAACTTTGCTTAAAAAATTGACCTTGTGTCACATCCTGCTCGTGCGGGGGTTGGTAAATATATATAATATCAGGTGTTTTTCACAAGAATTTGGAGTATTTGAGTTCCCAGTGCTGTGTGTTTGTTGAGATGATTTCTGATAATGTTTTGGTCTGATAAGCAACAAGTGTGATGTCTGGGTAGAGCAGTAACAGTTTGTCCGATATCGGAATTCAATGGTTCTTGGGGTTTCAGTTTTTTTTGTTTAATGGTATATCAACCTTCATGGGTTATTTGATGACAAAACCATCTTGTAGAACAGTAGTAGAGGGATAAGGAGGCTCACACCTTTCCTAAGGGTACTTGTCAAGTATGATTTAAGTCGACAGAGCGGCCTATTGTTGGTATCAGCCAGACAGCAAGAGAGTCTATCCCCTTCACTAACACTAGACCAGGGAGATTGTTTTTGAGTCTGAGGTGGAATGCCATACCTACCATCAACTCCCCACTTTACCACACAAATCCCTGTACTACTCATATGCTGAGTTGGCAAAGGCCGGTATTGAACATGAAACCTTGTGGTTCCGAGACGGATACTCTACAAAGGTACATAATGTCTTCCATATCTGCAAATCTTAAAGTAGAGATGAATTTTCAGTTCAGTAAATAAAAATTCATACAGAGCTAGCATTGGTAATTATAGATACTGCACTTGCACATACCTGTGTCGCTCTAAAAACTTCAGTTAAATGAATATTTAGAATTGGCACTAAATAATCTAGACATCAATATAGACATCATCAGTTTATTATATAATTTACTCAGCTGTGCATACACCTTCATTTAGATTTTTAAATTTCAAAGATGGAAGATTCAATCTTTACACCTTTTGATCGTATCTCATGTTTTAATCAAGCTTATCATTACTTAAAACTTTTTAAATAGTTTATTACACCAACAAAACAAATATATCAACAATCTGTTTATATACAAAATACAATCTGACTACTGAACAAAAGTTTGGGACCACTAATTTTTTGGTAATCTGAACATTAGCTACTTAAATGAGAGTAACCTCCCCTTGTTTCTTTCACTTTGAGGAAGCCATCTGATTTGGTCAGCCATTTTCATTTCACTGTAATCAATACAACTGTATGTTTTAACCAAAAATATCATAAAATGTGTTCTTAATAATAATTAAGTTAATTTCAAATAATGTACAAGCACAATTAAGAACACATTTTATGATATTTTTGTATTAAAACATTCAGTTGAATTGATTCAAACAAATTCGTATTTTCAGTGTAGATTTATGGTGAAATGAAAATGGCCTACCAAAAACAGACAGCTTCCTCAAAGTGAAAGAAAAAAGGGAGGTTACTCTCATTTATGTAGATAATGTTCAGATTACCAATTTTTTTTTTTCCTCTAAATTTAAAAAAATAAATCAAGTTTCATATCTTCAATGAAATAAATTTATTTTTTCTATGTTTGCAATAATTTAGATCAAAATAAATACAGAATGATACAATTTCAATTAGAACCCATTTTTTTTTTTTTTTTTTTTTTTTTTTTCATCAAAGAACCCACCATGAACATTTATTTCTGCAGAGCAAATTCTTGACATCCAGTCTAATAACCTGTAAAACTGTTAGTGGAAGTGATTCTCAAGCAGAGGGTAAATATGTAAATAACTCTTGCTTATTCTTAAGCAGTTCACTTTGAACTTTACAATTAATTTCATAGTTCAGTTGGTGAAAGATCTGGAGACTGAGGTGGGCCAAATCATGATCTGCAAAATTCCCTTATCTTTGATTTTAGATAATTTGGACCATATGAAACTTTAGGCACCCCTTCCGTGATCTCGACTCACAAGGACACTTTTTTCATTTACACCATCAAAATCCGGTTGTTTGTTAGGTTAGGGTTAGTTAATTTATAATTTTTTTTTTAAATCTAAAAATCGTCTGTTAACAATTAACCGGATTTTGACAGTGTAAATGGATAAAATGTCCCCACGAACCAAGATCACAAAGGGGTGCCTATAGGTCATATGGTCCGATAAATTGAATACAGTTTTAAACTGTGTTTTAGACCATTATCTTGTTTGAATTTTATATAAAGGTTTGCATATATATATAATAGGGGAATTTATTTATCCAAATATGCTAAATTAGCTTTTATTATGAACATAGAGAAACAATTCAGAGTGGACCCAAACTTTTGGTCAGTAGTGTGTGTGTATATATGTAATATTAGAAATATATATATATATATATATATATATATATATATAGATAGTTGTAGAAAAAAGTTTCTCTCTCTATCACGGTTTTGGTGTTCAAGTTATACATTCCCCCTGAGGAAGGTGTACCTTGGACACTAAAACTGTGGTAGAGAGAAAAACTTTTTTCTACAACTATAAATGCTCTATATTTTACGAAATATATTGAGCACTTTTGGATTAGCACTAATGCTACTACAATGAAAACGTTGTAACAAATTTTGATGAATATATAACCCAAACCACAGAATAATGAGAAATTCAATTGTTATAACATAAGGCAATTTAGAAACTTGTATAGATCCATGATTTTTTCACAGATAATCAGGTAAACTACACTACTTGGAAATTTTCTCCCTCTATTTCTTTTTCAATTTCTTTTCTTACTATATTTTCTATACTTCAGTCTCCAACAAAACCACCACCTTGAACCCCAAGACAAGCAGAAGTAATAGTCTATACGTAAATAATTAAGTCATTTACGATGACAACTATACTAAAAATAGTATATTATTGATTGTTTTTATGATAAAATTACTTTTTGTGTATTTTCTGGCCTTGTGTCTCAACTAAGCAGGACTTAGTATATAACAACTGACTGTCGCAAATGTTCTCGTTTGCGATACAAATGCAGATTGCGCTCTGAAGGAACGAATAACAGATAAAGGGAAGTAACTTTAATAGGCATATTTAAAGCGACAAGAGTTATTCTAGAGTTATCGTAGTTCATCAGTAAATACGTTATTTTTATACATTCATTTAAATTTGATCTATGTGTCAATGAGTAGGTATAAAGTATCTATATGAAAGAAAATTCTGTATGTCTGTTTATTTGTTTGTACAACGATTGAGCGAACGCCTTTTTTATAAAAGAACATTTTTGGAGACCACCAAAGCCCAAAGTTCAGGTAGCTCTTCTAGTAAAAGCTAAATCCATATCATTTCTGTGTTAGGAAGATATTTTTATCATTTTAAAATTGATATAATTTTAAAAAATAATTTAACTAATTTTTAAATTAAGATTATTTAATGAATAACATATTTCTTATAATTTATTCATTAAATTGATTAGGTGATAATTTTTCTTGAAATATGAAAAAACATGATTCTTTTCCATAGGTTAAAAATTTTAAAAAGTAGACACAAAAAAAAGAATCATTTTTTCTCATTATGCATGTTCATTTCAAACAAACTTCAAATGATTGATATTCCAAAGCAATAACTGATTGGTCTTGATAAAACAAAGAGAAGGAAGTTTAACATTTTACCAATGGAATTGTTAAGAGAAACAACCTAAAATTGTTGTTGAAGATATAAGCCTATAATTATTTGCTGAACAGTGTGAAGTATATCCATTCTTGATAGACAAAGTCCAACAAAAAAAGGGATATATATATATATATATATTATACCAAGCCCTCCACAAGAGCAGAATGCGATACAAGGTCAATTTCTTAAGCGGAATTCAGCAGGTTTGAATTCAGAGTTTTCCTTCTCTTAGACCGGTTGCCTAAGCAAGGTTAAAGAGCCCAGTCTGCCCTACTATATACCCATAGCTGGAGGGAGAGTAGGATTCATACCTTTCCCAAGGGTATTAACGCTAAGTGAAATGCAATTACCATGTCCAGGATTTGAACTCGGGACTGAGTCCATTTCCCATGACTTTAACCATTACACCACGCGCTTCCTACAACAAAAAAAGGGATATACCTCTTCTTCTTGGATTCATTTGGAGGAACAGGAAATACTTTTATCCTCAACTAATTGGTTGCTAAAATAAGACAGCTAAAGAGAATGGCTCAGACCCTGGCTTCTTCTTGTATTACAGCTACACTATTTCCAGGTAGTGTGGGCTACTGTATTTATACAGCTCATTCTAATTTTAAACTACTACTTGATCTTGCCCTGAATAATATGCACCTGTATGTAAAATCACAAAACCATCAGGGATTGGACAGTTTTAAAATGGTGTGACTTGATTGTTTAGGATGAATGTTAAACATGTGAAGAAGTTATATTAAAGTTGGAAGGCTTAGAGTAACCTTCCAATGTGGAGTACAAGTGCGTACAGAAACCACTCTGAGAAAGGTGTATAATGATAACAATATTTATTCCATAAGTGACGGAGATACATTTAAGACAAAGATATATAAAACAGATACATAATGCTTTATGAGAGGAAATAGGTGTATGACTTGCATTGTAGGTAATATCACTTACTGGTAGCTGGTCGGGGCAAAAGCCCCCACCTAAGGGTTAGAGGTGGCAGGCGCCTAACCATGTTTACTTGTTGCTGGCCTGAGTGGAAAGAAATAGAAATTCACAATTCCCACTCTGTGGCCAAATACCAACACCACCTATCGGCGAACACTGCAGCAAGGGGAGATAACCCAATAAATGTATTATGATTCCTAAGTGAGTACTTTAGAGGCACTTGAAAGGACATTAAAAGATTTAAGAAACTCAACAAAAATTATGGGAGTTGTTAAATTTGTCCAATCAAGTGATTTTAAACAGACATTACCAGTTTATAGCAAAAGGCCCAAAAACTGATGAGATCCATACTTGCATCAAATCATCTCACTTGTAGCAGCATATTTCAACTTTGACTCTTTCTACAAATATGAAACCCATGATTTCTGCAGACCAATTATCAAACCAGTTAGTTACAACTAAGTGAAAGATATGTATTTACCAACCCCTCCACATGAGCAGGATGTGACACAAGGTCAATTGCTTAAGCAGGTTTGAATTCAAAGTTTTCATTCTCCTAGACTGGTTACCTAGCCAAGAGCCTAGTCTGGCTATTATTTACCCATAGCTGGAGGGAAAGTAATTGAAAACATACCTTTCCCTAGGGTATTAGTGCTATGTGAAATACAAACAAGCCAATGAGTCCATTTCCTACAGCTCTAACCATTACCCCATGCACCACCAAAATGAAAGATATGTATCACTTGATAATCAGTGTTACATTTCATCATCATCAGGCCACACTGACAGCATGTATTCCCATGACTCTCGCTTACCCACCGTCCCTATTGGTCATTGCTCTTGGCAAGTCTCCCCTATGACATCCAGTATCCACACAAAACTGATCAATGTAAGCCTTTGCTAGTCAACCCACTCTGGTGTATCCATGTGTTCACCAGAAAACATCACTTATAAGTTTGTCCTTGCATTTCACATGGCACTAATACCCTTGGGAAAGGTATGAATCTAATTCTCCCTCCAGCTATGGATAAATAGTAGGGCAGACTGAACGCTTTAACCATGACTAGGTAACCAGTCTAGGAGAAGGAAAACTCTGAAGTCAAACCTGTTAAACTCCGCTTAAGAAGAAATTGACCTTGTGTCGCATCCTGCTCATGCGGAGAGGTTGGTAAATATATATAAGTTTGTCCTTACTTGTCCAGTGTGTCTTTTTCCTCTTACTTGGATGGTTTCTGTGATGGGAGGTAAATGGCCATACAACTTAATCCAACTCAAATAAGTGGATTGGTTACATCAATTTAAGACTTGGAATCATTGGTATTTCCTAATTTTCCGCATCATTACAAGAATCAAAAGTGCACCCAAAAATTCCTTTGTAAATTAAATAAAATATCATCTCCAGACTATTCCAACAAATTATCACATTTATAAATCTATTAACACTGTTTTTGATCTAAATGAATTGATTAATTACCCAACTGAATTTCTAAATTCATTGGAACCACCAGAAATATCTCCACATAGACTTGAACTAAAAGTTAGAGTTCCAATAACATTGCTAAGGAATTTGGATCAGCCTCAACTTTACAATTGTACCAGACTTTTGGTTAAGAGGCAGATGCCACATGTTATTGACGTCACTATTCTTACAGTTTATGGCAAGGGAGAAGTTTTTATATTCCGAGAATTCCCCTGACACCATCAGTATTTCAGTTTAAGAGACTGCAGTTTCCCATTCGACTTTGATTTTTATTTCTATTAATAAGTCACAAGGTCAAACATTGTAATAGAATTGCATTTAGAAGACTTTTTTTTCTCATGGACAATTCTATGTAGGTTGTTCCAGAGTTGGAAGTCCCAATAATCTTCTTTTTTTCTATTCATGTACCTTCAGTAAAAACAAAGAATGTACTATGCAATGAAATAATTAATGCATTATAACTCTTTTCACTCTCTGTTATAATTGTTTTACATGTAAGAAAAAATACAAATTATACTGACATTTTTTTGTCATTTTTAAATTGACCAACTTTTCGGTTATTTCCTATAAGTACAACATAAACAAAGGGGAACCACTCTTGACAGATAAATTATTTATTTATTTTCCCATTAAACTAACCCTAAATCCTAACCCTAACCCTAACCTGTCTTCTTTTTTCCTAGTAGATCAATAAATAAATAATTTATCAGTCAAGAGTGGTTATAGGAAATGTCATATTGACACAAACACATGGGAGGTAGATGCAAAAAATAGATCAGCCTGGTGCCTCAACGTTAAGCAAGGCACGGAGACGGTGAGGCAGGGAGGAGAGTATCATCAACAGAAAAGAGAGCCAGAAAGAGAAAGAAAGCCCCAGAAAGCATCACAGTTTGTGTGCCTTCAGTGCACTCAAGAATTGGCCTGCAGAGTCTTGCGCAGATGCAGATGAAATTTTTATTTTTTTTTGAACACAACGCCATCGTCCTTAGTGGATGGAAAGGACCTAATAAATAGGAAATAGCCAACTTTTCTTATTTTGAGATTAACCGCTGCAAATTTTTAATATTCAAAAAGTATAATGTTTCTTGATCTATACATTTAAAGTTGGCAATGAAGGAATAACATAACATTTAATTTGAAAATCTCTGATAAAATCAAATTGTTTTTATTAAATTCGTATATCATGATTGTGAAATTTTACCATTGTGATGAAATTGATGATGAAATAAAAATATTTTTGTGGCAGTTTCATGAACAATTACATTTTTTGAATTAATAATGCAAAAATTACTTTTTATTTCATCTGAAAACTCATGTTAAATTAAGTAATTCCATTTTGAACTTAGTGATGCAGAATGAACTAATTGTTTAATTGTAAAATCTCTGTTAAAATAATAGTGTTTCCATTAAATATTGTAATTGGAAAATATAAAAAATTTGAAACTCAAGATAAGAGGAAATATGTCTGTGACAATTATTTGGACAATACTTTATTGTAATTGGTGATGCAGAAAGGACTTAATAACTATTTGGTCTGATGTTTGAGAAACTGACAGTCACCAAGTGCCACTGACTCTGTGTCTATGCTAACTTAGATATATATGCTCTATCAACAATATTGAGCACTATTTAACACTTGTAAAATATAACAAACGTAGTTGGAATTAAATTACCCACCAAGGTTGATGTGCCATAAAACAAAACAAAAAATTAATAGATAAACTTGTATTTCTTAAATAGACTGCTAAAATTATTTTGTAATGTCCAATCAAACCTTCAAAACTTGCTCATGTCAAATTATCTTTAGATTTTATTTATAACATTAAGTAATTTTAAAATATGATTTTAGCTGAATTATTTATATATATGAACAAATGCATGTTATGAACCTTTTTTTATTATTACTTTGAAATTTTAACAATCTAAATATTTTTTCTTTATTTTCAGGTAAGTGGTTATATTTGGAATTTAAATTGCATTTTGGAAAAATCTTAAGTCTTGTAAGTATGTTCCAAAATAATTTATTTATTAGGTCTTTCCTTTTCTTTTTTTTTTTTTTTTAATTCAAATGCAAAATAAATCCCTTTCCATTTCCCTTGAGAAAATTTTTACCCTGAACCTTGAGTTTCTTACAACTTGATATCTAATTCTTTTATGACAATTTTTCATGAAATTTATTTTATAATGAAATGAGATATTTGTATTATTTTTAGTTGGTTTTTGGTTGGGTTTTTTTTTTTTTTTTTTTGTTTTGTTTTTTTCAATTTTCTTGTTTCAAATTTTTTTTTTATATTGATACATTCCTTTTATCTATCCATAAAATTTAAACTTATTTTTGAATATAAAATAGGAATACACAACACACACAATTATTCATTAATTGTAATGGGGAAACACACACACACACATAGAAAATTGCAACAATCAAAATATTTACTCAGGATTAAATGTGCCAGTAATATTATGGATTATGGTAAATCATATATACAGAACAATAAATGTTCAGATTCCCAAATAAGGGGTGTGTTACCATCTGTAAAATTATATATATATAATATATATATATATATATACACACACACACACACAAACTCTTCTGCATGAGCAGGGTGCTACACATGGTCAATTTAAGTAGGGTTCAACAAGTTTAAATTCTGAGTTTTCTCATGCTAGATTGGTTGTCTAATTCTGCCTTACTATTTACCCATAGCTGGAGAGAGAATAATTGGATTTGCTTCCTGTATTCTGCCCACACTATACCTGATACCCCTCTCCACACACATATGCATGCACACACATACATACATGTATATCATTACTGTACACTGTTCATGTTCATGACACTAATACATTATTCTGTGTACTAGACATGAGACTTTGATGAGTTGTGGTGCACACAATAAATTTCATTATATTTCATACCTTTCTCAAGGGTATTGGTGCTATGTGAAATGCAAACTGCCTTGCCCAGGATTTGAACTCCTGTCAACAAGTCCATTTCCTACAACAATAACCATTATACTACACACTTCCATAAAATGTAAAATTATATATACACAAGAATACAGGCCTGTTTTAATGCCCAATGTGAGTATACAGTGTATTAATATTGGGTCTGTGTACTGTTGGTATACCCCTTATTTTGGAATCCATGCACATATTTTTCTGTTTATATATGATCATTTATCATAATACTCGTACATTTAACCTTGAGTAAATTGAAATTTCTATTCAGGATGTTAAAATTTTATTTTTGCTGTATATATAGTCTTCCTGGTAGTGATGCCTGGGTTCATCAATGATTTAATCAAATTGCCTCACAGAAAAGATCACTGCAGGAAAAATCCCAAATAACAGAAAAACTGTTATGCGATCCAGTCTCATCCCACAGGCTCAAGTCAGGAGAGAAAATCAGCTGTGTCCATATTATCCTTGATGATATTGTCAGTTATTATTATTATTTTATTCATTGCAAGTTTTTTCACTGGAATCTAAGTGACAGTAAGTCTCCTTAGATCTCCAGGGTTCTTCCAAGTACCAAGTCAATTTTAGCAGTGCTGTGGTCTAGTTGATCTTGATTCTTTCTTTGATATCCAGTTCCACCAGTATCTTTTCCAGGTTCTAAGAACTCCAATTATGATTGGAATCACCGTCACATTCATACTTCACAACTTTTTCAGCTCTCTGGCAGGGTCTGGGTATTTTTCTGGGTTTTTTGCTTTTTTATTATTCTGTGATCTGCTGGATTGGCAAAATTCACCATATGACAAGTTCTTTTTTTTTTCTTTTTTTTTTCTTGTTAATTAAAACTAGGTATGATTTTATGGCTTGAATTGGGTGATTTATTTTTTTTTGGGGGGGGGGGGCTCATCATTATCCTCATTACTATTATTATTCTTATTAGAATTAGATATGAATTATTATCATGACTGAAATGTATAAAAAGCAAATGTTAGAAGCTTTTGATATTTTCAGCAAGAAAAGATGAATGCGTGAGTTTATTTAATCAGTGATATGATATTTTATTCAACAAATGAATAATAAAGATTAAAGAAGTGTTAATAAATGTCCTTTGAGATCAAAACAGTTCTTCTGTGCTAAGTGTTAGAGGAATTTTAATGGGGTTTTTTTTATAAAGAAAGTGAATGAATGTGTCTGCATATGAAAGAATTGTCTGAATGTTTGAGATGAGACTTGATAATTTGTATCATTCAGATTTTTCAGACTGTTGTCCTCATCTTTATTGTTATATACACAATTTTTCAGCCAGTGTGCTCTCCAGCTTTCTTCAGGTGTTTCTTGTCAAACTCAGGAACCTTCTCATCGAACTTCGGAGCCTTCATGTCATAATCGAGAGCCTCCCAAGTTCAACAAGAAACACATGAAGAAGGCCATAGTATGCATTGGCTGAAATGTTGTATATGTAACAATAAAGATGAGGACAACAGTCCAAAAATATAAATAATACAAATGAAAAAAATAGTTTTACATTCTAGTTTTTATGTTTGATCCTAACCATGATAAAAGAGTGAGTGTGTACCTCTTTATGACTTCTACACATCTTGTTAATTTGGAAATATTTCAATAAGGTCAAAATATAATGATAACTATTTAATTTTTCTGAATTTTTGAGTTTAGGCTTGATAATTTGTATCATTTGGATTTTTCAGGCTGTTACACAATTTTTCAACAAATGTATCCTCTGGCCTTTTTCATATACTGTTTGTTGAACTTTGGAACCTTTTTGTCTTACTCTAGAGACTCCTGATTATGACATAAATGTTCCTGAGCTCAATGAGAAACACCTGAAGAAAGCCAGAGGTCACATTGGCCGAAATGTTGTGTATATAACAATAAAGATGAGAACAACAGTCCAAAAAATCCAAATAATACTTAACTATTGACTTTGAAAGATTTAAAAAAAACCTTTTGTACTGTCATTTAATAGCTCTGGCTTGAAGAAGAGAATTTGTATTTGATGAGATTTCCTTTTTATCTTTGACTTGCTGCTGTGTCAATTTCCATAGGAACAAGGCTGGGGAGAGGTATGGCAAACAATATTTCTTCAAATATTTGTCTCAAACTCTCTGATCAAGGGGAGATAATCTGATATCTAAGAATCTTTTTTGTTGAGGAATTCAAATTTCCAGTTTAGAATATGATCGGCTCCAAAATCAAAAATTAAGCTGGGAATTTGTTTAATTATAAAACTTTAAACAAAAGTCACGTTTTTATATTAAAATAGTTTTTGTTTAATCAGAAGAGAAATGCAGATATCTTTATTTAAAGGAAAATAGTTTATTTTACACTGAGTGGAGGCATTACTGTAATGGCTATCATTATAGAAAATAGAATTGAAGAGCAACGTTAAAATCTGTCTTTTTGCATTTTATTTGCACTAATGCCTTTGGAAAAGGCATGAATCCATCTGTTTTCTTTCCAAATATGGGTAAATAGTAGGGAAGACTCGGTTCTTTGATTAGGCAACCAGTCTAAGAGAATTCAAACCAACTGTACTCTGCTTAAAAATTGACCTTGTCTCACATCCTGCTCATAGTGGGATACATACATACATTTTATACTATGTTCTTCATAAGAGGGGTATGCCAACACTGTCAGACAGACATTTACTTGAAGAAAAAGTTTGTGAATTCCTTATATCAAGTAATGGCATTATAAATTAAATGGCATTTTTGGTTGGAATTAATTTCTTTTCTTCTTTTTGACCATTTGTTCTTCTTGTTTCTCAATTACTTTAGTTTACTGTTGATTTTTTTTGTTTTCTTTTATAAATTTTCTCCTTCGGACGGAGATTACAAAATGAAGGGATTCACTTCATTTTGTAATCTCCGTCTGAAGAGGCCAGTCTCTCAGGGATTTAAAAAAATTTTGTAAAAATTTTTAAAAGCCTTTTGAGCAAAATAAATTTATTACAGAATGACAGTTTAAGTTTTTTCTTTCTTTGAAAATTAAATATTGATCTGTATTTAATCTAATTTATTGATTATTATACATTGAGCTCTCTTTAGGGATTTATAAAAATCCTTGTATGAATATATGTTTGCACCTACAATAGCATACAGTATGGTTATACAGTGAGATTTTGAGGGTCCCAGGTGGAATCATCCCTTACTACCAGTCAGTTACATTTATGTATACATATATATTAGTCATACCCAATTTTGTCGGCTGCTAGGTTTTTAAAAACAAATTAAAATTAATTAAATCTATTATTTAAGGTCAAACTTTTGTATAAAATGATAAGTAGTAACATAATGACCATCATTAAAAAAAAAAAATATCATTACATATGCAGTTTATTTTTAATAGATTTAAAACGATTTGTTTTGGTCAATTTCGACGCGTTCCGCCATTCTGTCACTTTTTCAATGGTTTTAGGCACTTGTTTACAATTTTAACGTAACATTCTCGATTGCAAAAAAAATTACCAAAAATCAAGTAATTATCCGATTTTAATGAAATTTTCAGTATTGGTTTATCAATTAAGGAATTTTATAATGCATTAGTTATTTTATTTCAAAACTTTAATTTAGTATTTTTGCTATGAAAAGTTAATATATAAAATTCATTTAAAATATGAAAAGCCAGATGTTAATTTTAAAAATGTTATATTTTTAGATTCTAAAAATAAATATCTATTTAATGTAAACCTTATTTTATTACATTAAAGTATACTTTTTGAAGAAAAACTTGATTGAAAATGGGTTTTTTTAAGCAGAAAAAATATCGATGTGCAATTTTTTCTTTTATAAGATAATAGCCAATTAAATAATTATCAAAATGAGTAAAAAAGAAATCTCCAAAAAATTAATTATCTATTTTTTTTTTTACATTTTGTTTTTCGATTTTCGGTACTTATTTTCTCATAGAAAAGCCACCGTAAGATTTTTTGTTTATTTCTATTCATAACTTCGGTCTTTTATTTCTTTATTTATACTGTAATTAGAAAACTATAAGACCAACTTGAAAAAAATGTTACACCCCCCAACACAAGGTTAAGTGACCTGAAAAAAATGAGAAAGTTTTGAAATAAAATAAATAATGCATTATAAAGATCATTCATTGATAAATAAACACTGAAAATTTCATTAAATCTGATAATTCCCTGATTTTTGATAAATTATTTTCTGTAGGGGAGGGGCTAAAGTAATTTTGTTAAAAACGCATTTTAGGCCCATTTTGGGTATAGCTAATATATATACATATATATTAGATTTTCATTCTCTCATTCATATAGTATTCATTTCTATATATAAGTAAGTAAAGTCTTCGGGGCAGCCTAAAGTCGGTATCAACCAATCAGCAAGGGAGTCTATCCCCTTTTCACTTGCGCTAGACCAAGGAGATAATTTTAGCATCTGAGGTGGAGCGCCACACCTACCATCAGCTCCTTACTTTACTGCACAGATCCCTGTGCTACTCATACGCTGAGTTGGCGAGGACCGGTATCGAACTAGGAATCTTGCGGTTTCTAGCCGAACGCTCTACCGACTGAGCTAAACCGGTCCATTAATGATGTTTGACAAAGAAAGTAGAAGTTAAGTTATGGATTCTTTCCATATAACTCAGTATTACCTCTTATGTGACTTGAACAGAGATAGACACTGCTAAGTAGTTCAGCCCTTTTATTGAAGATGCAATAAAACCATTGTACTCCAATGGTGTTCTAGATCAGCGATTCCAAAACTTTTTAGTTTGTATCCACCACGGCACCCTCACTATATCATACATAAGCATTCTTGGTATTAAGTCTAATGAAAATTTTAAATAATTAATCTAACACAAAATCTGTGAGCTTGGCCTATTTATTTTATTTACTTTTTGAATATCGCAGTTTAATCTTTTCATAGAAAGACATTTACAGGTTAAGTGTTCAAAGGGAAATAACTCTATAGTCACTCTATGACGCATTTATTAATTCCCTTTACTCGTTATTGAAACTAAAAATATTTTATTTATTTTTCAAAACAAAAATTAGATAAATAATAATTTCATAAATATTTTTGCTTTGATTTAACTTGATAAAAATTTACTTCCTATTTTACGCGGACAAAGTTGAAATTTTTTCTTTCTTTTTCGTTATCCAGTAGATATCTTTGAATCCACCAGATCGTCAAGATAGCTTCAATTAACTCTCTAAATGCGTTGGATGTATAGCTTAAAATGAATATTTAGAATACTTATCTCTTCTTTAGTAATCGTCTATTCACATTACGGCAGTTAATTGATACTACTGCTCTAAATTTAAGAATGTACCGATGTGTAGAATATTTCCAGGGGAGGAAACTCTTAAGACGAAATTTAAAGGAACTTCAGTTTTATTTATTTTTCATTTAAATTTATGTTATCTTATTTTAATTTCAGCTTCTTTTTTATAATTTTAAAGTATTGTAATTAATTCTTGGGATCTATTCTGTTTTTCATCATTCTGATATTATTCACACGTTTATATAATAAATATTTTGGATAATGATATCAATAATGATAAAAAATGAAATATGGGGAGTTGAAATTAATTAAAATAAATACTAATAAATTGTTAATTTCAACAAAACAGGTTTTCATTTTTCAATTATATCCCTTAAAACATATGTATGAATTCATTAAGTAAACAAGTTTTGTTAAAGACTCTAGTCAGACTTTATTTTAATTTTTTTTTTTTTCCTAATTATTTTCTCCTATTTTTGAGCAAGACTGTATATGTGTGTTCAGAAATTTCCCAAAGTTTTTTTGCTGAGTGTTTTCAGCCATTATTGATAATTATTAAAGCTAAAATTTAAATGTTATTCTTTTGAATTCTGAGAAACTTTAATGTATTGCCTTTTTTCTTTTTTTTCTTTTTGTAGAGGTTGTCATGTTAAAAATGTATATATTCAAATTTTAATAACATAGTAAACCATTATAGTGCATAGAAAATGTACAATTTATTATTCTGAGTATATATTAAGTAGTAAGGTGAGGGTTGGTATCAAACCCAAAACCATGTGGTTGTGAGCCAGATGCTCTACTAACTAAGCTAAACCTGAACCCTTTTGTTTGTGATATTATGTAAATCTGTAAAATATGCAATAAATATTTTATTATTTTTTGTTTTACTACTGTAAGGCAAATACCTTTTTCATTCATTCTAATATTTTACTTTATCTTCTCTCTATTTTATAGGGGTAGTGGCTAACATGCTGGATTGTGACAAAGCAGGTTTATGGGGCTTAATGAAATTTGGGGTATAATGAATTATGGAGGTATAAGTGGCTTTGGGTGTTTTGAGGTTAAATGTAGGTATCTGAATATTCTTTATATTTCTGTATCATGCCCAAGACACTCAAATTGACATAGGTTTGTTTTTAATTAGTTAAATTTGAGAGAAACCCAAATTATCTAATATCAATATATTTTTAGCTTATATGAATTTTATTATATGCTTTAATATGCAATGATATTAAACACAACATCACTAATTGCAGTTTCCCTATCAGATCAATCAGCAAAAAATTTCATGTTAAATATCTACCTGGAAATTTTTCAAATAGAGTAAAATATAGATCTATACAAAAAAGATGTAGACTTAATATGAATCTTTTATAATAATATTTTGAAAATTATAATATGAATCAATTTGTTTGTGTTCAAATTCTGAGTTATCAGATCCTGAAGGTGTTGCATAGCCATCTTCTTATCTCTGCTGTTATTGTGTTTCTGTTCTTTTAACTTTTATCGTTTGTCTGTTCCTTCATATTAGGGTTTCTTCTTTTTGGGAGTCCATGTATATGTGCTCATCATCTGGGAGATCTCTCCCTTCCTCTATGTTCTATTTTTTTGTTCATTAATCAGGAAACACAGAGACCTTTTTTGGTTAAACTTTTATCACCCCAATTCCCAATACATTCTTATTCTTCACAAACCGTAGGAGAAGCAACAGAGATGCAGGGCTCAACTCCAACCAACTAAATTCTACTTTCCCAGAAGTTTTAAAAGAATAACTGATATTTATATGGGTTGTTGCTTAAATAAGACTAATAAAATTCTATTTGCTAATATTTTTCTTTTTGTTCTTTGCTTTAAACTGAGAGAAAACTGTTCTCTTTACGTATGGACAGTACACTCAAGAAAGGCAGTAGAATGGATCAGCTGAAATAACTTGGTATTTACCCAACCAGTTTGCCATGGGTAGGATGTGATACAAGGTCGCAAATATGGGGTATCCAACAAGGATTGAACTCAGTATTCAGTAGTAATGGATCTGCAAGACTAGCTAGCTAACCATTACCCCACAATGGTACACCCAATCAGTTGAAATATGGTTGACAATATCAAAGAGATTTAATTATCAAGAAAAAAAAAATGGAATTTTTTTTTTCCTTTTTTTTTCTTTTTCAATTGCAGATTATATCACAAGTAAACAAGTGAATTATATGAACCTTGAATAGCATTATACCCATCAGTGTTTTGAAGTTGGAGTCAGAAGCAATTAAGGGGTCACTGGAGTCAGTCAGTATGTTACCAACTCCAACTCAATTTACACTTTATATGTGCTGTGACCTCATAAATAAAGCTGACTCATTACTGGTCATCAATATACACAAATACTTGATATGCACACACACACATACACCAACAGGCACCAAATTTCTGAAATAAAAGTTCAGTTGTTATCCTGTTATCAGAGAGTGTTGACTTGCTTTATTCTCGCTTAAAGAACTCACAGTTACCCTTTTTATAAAACCAGGTTATAAAAATGCCTAACCATAAAAATATGGACCTAGTTTAGTCTATAAAGTTATAAAATGCATACACATTATAAACAGATTATAAAAATCTTGGTTTTATATTTATTTGTAGGCCATAATCAATTAATTACATCAAGAGGGGTTGGAGGTGCTAAAAATAGAAGATTCAGGTTCAAATACCCATTCTACACAATTTATAACTTTGTGACATGCATGTAACAAGTATAAAAATTAATGGTTAACGAAGTGGGGTAAGCAGAAGAGAAAAGGCGGATTATGACATTAAGGAACGAGAGTACAACGAAATGAAAATGCAACAGCTTTAATTACATATATGCACATAAAATGGTACAAGAGAAGAAAAGTTCTGGTTTAGTTCAGACAAGCTTCTCGAGGTTTAATAACTTCTTTTAGAAGCTAGCGGCACCTCCTCGATAGGCATCAGCCGTAATGTTATTATTTAGTTTGTTTATGGTTGTTTAGGGTATTTTAGGAGGGGTTGCAAAAGTTTAGGGAATTTTAGGGTTGCAAAAGTTTATTCTGCTAGCAACCTATTGACTGCAATGGTATCAAAGTGTGAAGCTTGTCCGTTGTTGCAAATTATCTCGTCGGCTCCCTTAGTTGCTATCCCGGTGATACTGGTAATTTGCTGTCAGCTGTCATGGGTCAAAGAGACAGCAATCTCTCTTCAGAAGCCGGGTTTGGTAGAATGGTAGAAGTCCGTCGTGGGTTTTTCTATCAATAAGCCTAGTTCATAGGGAAAGATAGAGCAAAGCTCTTACCTGTAGTAGTAGTCAGAAGGATTCAACCAAAAGGAGAGGGACACGTGAGGGCCGAACCCAGCAGTGACCCTCAGAAGGTTACAACTAGAAAGAGAGAGAATTACTAATGGTCAGGGCTATTTATAGAGATCACCACTTGACGGTGATGATGATGGCTGCTGCTGCTGTATTGGTGACAGTCCCCTAGGAGCATAATTCCCGGTGTAGACATAGTTAGTAATATAACATTTCAATACAAGTTCATTTCTGGAAATGACACAGAATGTTAGGATTCCCAATTTATGTATGTTAGTGTGAAAACAGCAGCTTTGTTGATTCTGCTCATTCAATTATGACCAACTTAAATAATAAACACTCAAACATTAAAATGATAACAATCACAGGAAAAAAGTCAAAGAAAAACTAAAGCTACTTAGTTTGATATTATTATGATTTTTATTTGATGAAATATTTTCAACTATTATTATTTCTTTTCTCGTATTTCTTTCATTTTGATTTTATTTGCTTTTCATTGAAAAGCAACAGAAATTAAAATGAAAGAAATAGAATTCAGGAATTGATAATGTCTGTTCACTTGACTTTGCCAATTCTTTGAATTTTAATATGCCAATACTTCAGATCAAAGAATTATATTGATCCTTTTTTCTCTTTTCTCATAAAATAAAAGGTGTCATGTTTATATGAAGTCTCCTTGGTGGCCATTTTTATTTAAGGCTGATTAATTTTAAACCCCACTTTGAAAATCTTTAATATCCAATGGAAAAAGGAATCAAACCATTTTTAATCAAATGTCTCTGTAAATTAAACTTCAAGGTTTCCAATAATTCTTGAGATTTGCAAATACTAAATGCACATACACACCTAATTTCAAAACAAAAGAAATACAGAGGTTTGAAAAATATATAAGATGTAAAGTTCTTATATTAAAGTCGGAAGGCTTAGAGTAACTTTCCAATGAGGGTACATGTGTGTACATAAAATATTCCAACAAAGTTGTAAAACAATAACAGACTTTTTATTCCATGAGCGACAGAGAAAATACATTCAGGACAAATATATAAACATGCATAAAGAAGGTAGGACTTTGTCCTAAAAATGAGATACGAAGTTCCTGCAGGAATGTCACTTACTAGTAGCTGGTCGAGGGAGGGCAAAGCATCCCCGCTCAAGGGGCAGAGGCGTCAGGCATTTGAGCTTCCAATTCCAAAAATTGGCAGAGTTATGTTGATTTTTAGCTCTCTAAATTTGAGGGGGGGGGGTCACAAAAAATGGCAACCCCACCAAATTTGGAGAGCTAAAAGTCAACATAACTACACCAATTTTTGGAATTGGTATCTCAAATGCCTGAATTTCAGAAAAATTGAAGTGGGTGGATGACAATTTTACTTCTAGATGATTTGACATGGAATTACCCAGTTACTACTAATTACATTTATCAATTTGGGACAACTCTCAACATAAATTGATGCAATTTGATAAGGAAGAAATTCAAGACAATTCTGTATATTACTTTTATGCTTTTATTTAATATATAAGCTATACAATAAAGAAATCTCTGTTGGCAGAGCTTAGTGTTGGATTTGTCAAGTATTCAGCTCTGTTACAAGCTGACTACAAAACTATCTCTAGAGTGTTGGCAGGTGGTTTATATACAGCTTTGGGTTATTCCATTATGAACTCTGGCAAGTTCACTTCCTGGGTTTTGATTGGCTGATAGTTTTCAGAGTGAGTAAAGATATGGATAAGTACCCACTCTTCAGCCCTCAGTCTGCAATGTGCCAGCATGCAAGGACTGTATTTAAGTTACAGCTTGCATGTTGTTCTTATCTGCTAACTTGACAGTAGTTAGAATCCCACTGTGACGGTGAGTATTATATTATTTCTATGTTATCTAGGGGATAACTTCTACTTATGTGCTTATTGCATCCTCTGGAGAAAAGTAAGACCCCTCCACAAAAAAGGGGTATCCTGAGTATGACACTAAATTGCATCTGATGGTGAGGCTATAATTCTGAAAATCTAGAGAGTGTCAAGTACTGTTAGGCTTCCATTTATGGACCAAATAAATCTGCTTGAACTTATCAATTATTAGAATTGGATAGGAATATGTAAAACCATGTAAGTATGCAGATAAATGATTAAAGTTTTTAAAATGTCATCGGGGTGGCCTAAAGTTGGTATCAGCCAATCAGCAAGGGAGTCTATCCCCTTTTCACTTTTAAATAAAGCTGACTCACTACCGGTCATCAATATGCACAAATACTTGAGATGTGCACACACATACACCGACAGGCACCAAATTTCTTAAATAAAATTCAGTTGTTATCCTGTTACCAGAGAGTGTTGACTTGCTTTATTCTTGCTTAAAGAACTCACCATTACCCTTTTTATAAAGCTGGATTATATAAAGGCCTAACCATAAAAGATAGGAATACTTGAAACCAATCAACTGTGTACAGATGATTTATTATAAATAAATAAAAATACATTGTTTAAATGCAGTGAAAGATTGAAAATAGTTTTGACTACAATCTTTGATTAAATAATCCATAAAGGTGTCAATATACCATTAAACAAATAAACGAAACCAAGCAAGATAGAGTAAATAAGGTTGTATGCCAAAAAGTTATTTATGGTACATATGAATGTGTGAAATTACTAAAAATGTAGTCACCTACATAAGTAGAGTTGTTTACAGTTGTTGTTAGTAGTGTTGTCCATAATTATGTAAAAGCTGTCTACATTGTATATTGTGTCAAATAGTTTGTAATGTGGAGTTTGCCACAGGCATAAAACCAGGTTTATGGTGGGTGTCCTTGCTGTAATGGCATTCTGAAGAATCATCTTCATGCCTCTACTTTTATACCTGAATGAGTTGCTATGGTAATGAGGTATAATTTTCTCTTTGTCATGTGAAGAGTTTGTTGCAGGCAAGGGCAGATAATCCAAGTGAAGAATGGCAGTTGCAAGGACAGATGTCCGTAGAGATTGATTTGGTCTTCTGTCAATCAATTTCTCTTTATAGCTCAGTTGGTAGATGTTGTATTTAACAAGTTTTCCATGAAACAAAGGAAATACTGAGAGCTTAGCCATTTTTATTTGTTCTGTACTGTTCTTCCTTGTCATAGTATGCTGCAATAAAAAAAATAAAAAAAGCAACAATTAAAATGAAAGAAAATAAACAAATCCTATTTTGTTTGTATATAGGAGTTTGCTCAGAGGTGTATGCAATTATTATTATCATTATCATAAAATACAATAATACTGATAGTCAGAAAACTAGCTAAAGAAATATTGCATTATGACTTTGTAGGAATAGCTGTATCCAGACTATGATGAATAATATACAGGTACACAAATCAAAGTAACAAGGGGAACACACATGTACTTTTAACCAATTTTATTAAAATGTAAAACACAACTAGACACAACAATATAACGAGTACTTAAAGGCAGTACTTACAGTTATTTATCTCCCTCACTGAGGGAGTGCTCAGGTGGTGTAGTCGGCTATGCTCCCTCACTGAGGGGTTTTCTTCAGTCACAGTTGACTGAATGGCAAGAGAACGATTCTACGAGGCTTACTCGTTGGGCCCGAAACCGGTTAAGAGGCCATTCTTACAACCTGACAAGGGATGTTACTCTCCCTACTTCCTGTCTCCTGGACACAGGAGAGTTCTAGCCCCCCCCCCCCTACATAATTATTCAATTTGTACAAACATTGAAAATGCTATAAGGTCAAAAGTTTTGCAATATTTTGGAAATTTCCAGCACAATTCGACAGCTCTGGATGCTCTGCTGAAGTCATGAAGGTGACAAAATACTCTGGACTGTGAGATACCAAACTCGCCTGATATTCTCAAAGTTCTTTTCACCAAATTTGCCTCTATGTCTTAGGGCACAGCTTCAGAATTCATGGTTTTAGGCGTACATGAACTTGATTGTCAATGTTCTTGCAGCCCAAGAGAAATTTCTTGAACCATCTGGTTACTCTACTGGTATCAACTGTACCTTCACATTTTACACAACATATGTTTTTGGTTGCTTCCATGGTGTTTCGGTATTTGTGTGTCCATGTATAGGTATCTACACATGGGCACACAAATATTGGTTAACCAGCAAAAACTCATATTGATCAATTCTCTGTGTAGATTGGACAGGGAGCAATGACTGATACTTGGCAAGAGAGAGAGAGAGTCTGAGAAATCTTTTGCTCTCAGCATGACTTGATGATTAATATTAAAATCTCTGTGCTTTAATCAAATCTGCTTCATCTTTTTTATTAACATTCTGTTTTGAAATTCTATTCTAAACAGCATAATTTCTATGTGACAGGAAATGAGCACATGTAGAAATTACAGATTCATCAGTCATAAAAAAACAAACCTTTAAACAGCAAAAATGGTAAGACATTAGCTAGATGGAGATACAATTGTCATTTAACTAAGTTCTATTGAAACACACATACACACACACACATATATATATATAATATATATATATATATATATATATATATTATAATAAATTAATAATTTGAAGGCAATTACAATGCGTATGAAAAATAAAAACAAAAAGATGTTATTTTTGTCTTATTGATTTCGAAGCATACGAACCTCTGATGATGAAGTTTATGCTTCGAAATCGATAAGACAAAAACAACATCTTTTTGTTTTTATTTTTCATATGCATTGTAATTGCCTTCAAATTATTAATATATTATAACATACTTAACAATGCTTCAAGCAAATTACCAATTACTTTATATATATATATATATATATATATTATATATTATATATATATATATAAGTTACAGGGAAAGACTCAGTGGAACAAAAAATAGAAATATCAATTTTGCCAGAAACAGTTGTCAACCAGAATTTCATTATCAACAAAAAAAAAACTCTTATACGGCACTGTACCATATTTTTAAACAATTACTGTTTATTTTAGACAGACATATTAGCAATAAAATAAATCAACCAATCATTGAGTACTGAACCTTCCCAGTAAGCAATCCTATCCTATCATATCATCTGATTGTGCCCTTATGGCAAGCCCCACCCCCGTTTTATCATATGGGTCCTAGAAGGCGGTGGCTGAGGGTGTTCATGTCCTGGGAATGACATTAAACTCTGATGGTGAGGTTCCAGTTCTGGAGGTCTGGGGAATGTGGAGTACCCCTTCCTCACTATTGCTTCCTGGTCCACTATGACCCAGAGTGATAGTACCTGTTAGGGTCCCAGCTATAGGTTAAATAGTAAAATGTGTTTATAAAAAAATTGAGAATCCCTTAAGAATGAATTCATTTCAAAACTTTGTCAGCATTAAATGACCCACCAAAGTTGATATGCCATAAAACAAACCAAACCTATCCTATCATATAATCATTAAGCTATTTCACTAAGAATATTTCTATTTGGATATTGATATTAGTGATTGAAAGATTAAATATCAATTTTATCACTGATTAGTTTAGAAAAGAATAATTGATGAATAAACTAATTAGTCATCTGTGTGATTAAAGGGACAAGAGTGCAAAGGGGTGTACCAGAGAGATGAGGGGCTGATTTGGCTGAAATGCTATTAATTACCAACTTCTACTAAAAAATTGGGGTTTTTTTTATGAATCAATGATACAAAGTAGAAATCCTGAAACATGTAACTTAAAAGAAATATTGTTTTCTGCCTTTAACATCAAAAATATCAATTATTTTGTCAACATTTTTGACAATGGACATTAATTTGCTGTCATTGTTAATCTGATAACCAGTTTGCTTTCTTGTAATTTTTTTTTCTTTTGCTCAAATTTTCTCATGTTTTGCACAAATTCCTGAGGGTAGTTGTCTCCCCTTGCTCCCTTAACTCCTACAATCATTGAGTTAATAATTGATGGATGGATGGATTGATTTTAAAGGGATGTTAAACTGTCAAGAGATTAAAGAATTACATTCATTATACATCATATTTACATTTTTTGTGTATTTGCTTTTAGGGAAGACTGAGCTCTCAAGCATTGGTAGGGTCACCTTTCTAGAAGAAGAACAATTCTGAGTTCAAATTCCCTGACAATGTCATAGGCCAGCAAAGTTGAGTAAGGTCCCTTACTATTCATGTCTTACAGATTTTGAGAATTACCTGCACACTGCAATGGACTAAGAAAATGGCTGATGGTATTGGACTGGAATGTTGGGATAGCTTTCTCATAGAACTAGGCTTTATCTGTATACAAGAAGTAAGTGCCTTGTGTATGATGCTAAACTGTATATAATGGTAAGGTGAGGTTCCAATTTTAGAGCTCTGGATAGTGTGAAGTACTCCTTCATTGCCATTACTCCCAGGTCCACTATTTCCCAGAGTGGTAGTACCTCATCTATGGTTCAAATAGATTTGTTTGCAAGGTAATGAAAATTATTCTACCAGTACACATATGAAGTTAATGACAAATCTAACTTTAAAATTATTTCTACCAATATATTGATACACATGAAGTTAATGAAAATTATTTCTACCATTTTCTAATACATATGAAGATTTGGCATTAAAGGATTGATATGCCATTAAATGCCAACCAAGAAAAACAAACAGTAATTTTTTTTAGCTCTAGTTCCCTATGGTACTCACTGTTCCACAGGGACATTGTTTTCTTTTAAAAATTCCATTAGGCAAGATTGTCAAAGAAAGGGTTTGTTGCAATTAGGATTTGTAGAATAAAAGAAATATTGGTGGAATGCTTGGAAATGAATGCTTTTGTGAAAATAAAAATAAAAATTGGTAAACAGGCAAAGAATGTTGGCAAGATGATTTCCTGTGTATTCCCAACTGCCTTCTACCAATATGAGAAAAATTCAGTCTGTCTGATTGGGTGGTAATCAGCTTCTACCTTTTACCAATTCCATAGAGGAATTTTATTTCTGAAATTAATCAGATGCAAAAGAACTCAAAGAGAAAGAAAAAAAAGAAAATTAAATAAAGCCAGTTTCTTTAATTTAAAAATGCAACAGGGGCCCATCTCGAGAACGAAGAGAAGATGGGGTGAGATATAGGAATTGGGTTAGAAGAAGGAAAGAGATGGTGAGGTGTTATGCCAATAATGATATTTCTTTAATTCAAAGAATTATTTTACTTTTGCTGATTTTTGTTGAATATTAATAATCAATCATTGGCAATTATAAATTATTTTGTCTTTTCTACTTTGCATTAAGAAATATTTTGAAAGCAAATGGCCGTCGATGGTTTAGTTGATTGGGTTAGGTAAGCCTAATCATAAAGATTTGACACTACAGTGCTTACCAGCTTAACACACAATCAAGATATAAATCCAAGTGTCCCTATTTACAACAATGTTCATTATACCATGGTTTGTGATATAAGGTGAGTAGATGGAGGATCTTATAATTTTTTATCTACATCTTCTATATATGGAAGCACATGGAGTAATGGTTAAAGTCATGGGAAATGGACTCGTCGCCCTGAGTTCAAATCCTGGATGTGGTAATTGCATTTCCCTTAGCACTAATACCCTTAGGAAAGGTATGAATCCTACTCTCCCTCTAGGTATGGATAAATAGTAGGGCAGACTGGGCTCTTTAACCATGGTTAGGCAACCAGTTTAGTAGAAGGAAAACTATGAATTGAAACCTGTTGAACTCCGCTTAAGAAATTGACCTTGTGTCACATTCTGTTCGTGCGGAGGGGGTGGTAAATATATATATATAATTTTTATCTACATTATCACCTACCCAACCAGAAAATTCTTTAAAGAGGTTACATATAGGCACCTCACATGGTTAGCAAGCTAGATTCGCAGACCATTCTTAGTGAGTTCAATTCTCATAGGCGCCCCATCCTTCTGGCCTAAGATAAGTTTAGTAGATATCTATAGGGGTAATTCCATGTCAAATCATCCAAAAAAAAAGTAAAATTGTCACCCACCCACTTCAATTTTTCTAGGTGTGGACTATATTAACTTTAGATGATCCCCAAAATTAGAGCAAATATCAAACTATCTTTTTGGTACAAATGATATTCAATATATGTGAAATAATAATAGAAAACGATGTTTGTCGTAGATGCAGAGCCACATCGGAATATTGATCTTACTATGAAAAAATCAGAAATCATCAATAACTTAAAATTGGTTGATATTGAGACTTTTTGGATTCCTTGGGTAGAAATCCTTTTATAAACCAATTTTTATGGGTAGGGAAGCTCTAGAACTTATTTTATAGACAGAAATATGTTGCAAAAGGTCGCCATTTTTCGCGACCACCCTCAAATTTGGAGAGTTAAAAATTGACATAACTCCACCAGTTTTTGGATTTGGAAGCTCAAATTTTGGGGAATGTCTAAATTTATCATAATCCACGCCTGGACAAAATTTCAGAAATATTGAATGGGGTGGGTGACATGGCCGGCATATTAAACCTGATGAAGGGTGTAAAATTTATTGTATCACCCATAAATAACAATACCCTTTAAGGGTACATGATGGAATTATTATCATAAGAAATGGATGTAACAATCCAAGTTTTGCTGTTTGTATTTCATATAGTACTAATAATTTTTGGAAATGTATGAATCCAGCTATTCTCACTCCAGATATGGGTAAATAGTAGAGAAGACTGGGCTTTTAAATCTTGGTCAGGTAAACTGTCTAGGAGAAGAAAAACTCTGAATTCAAACCTGTTAAACTCTGCTTAAGAAATTGAGCATATGTCACATCCTACTCGTATGGAGTGGTTGGTAAGATTTTAATTACTTATATATATATATATATAAAGTAATTAAAATCTTAACTTCTTGGTATCATTTCATTACTATAAGTTTCACCCTTTAAGGGTACATGATGGAATTATTATCATAAGAAATGGATGTAACAATCCAAGTTTTGCTGTTTGTATTTCATATAGTACTAATAATTTTTGGAAATGTATGAATCCAGCTATTCTCACTCCAGATATGGGTAAATAGTAGAGAAGACTGGGCTTTTAAATCTTGGTCAGGTAAACTGTCTAGGAGAAGAAAAACTCTGAATTCAAACCTGTTAAACTCTGCTTAAGAAATTGAGCATATGTCACATCCTACTCGTATGGAGTGGTTGGTAAGATTTTAATTACTTATATATATATATATATAAGTAATTAAAATCTTAACTTCTTGGTATCATTTCATTACTATAAGTTTCACGTATTATCTATAGAAATAAAGTTTCATTAGATAATTGTCTTCTGAGATTTTTTGAGATTTTAATTATTTTTAGTTTTTATACTGCTCAGCTGGTCAGCATTTGACCACTTTTTGCTTTATCAAACATTTTTAAATGATTGTTTATTCTCAGCTGTTTACTATATATATATATATATATATATATATAAAATAGGTCATCCACAGACACCGTGTTTCGAAGTTTCACATCTCTTCAGTGTTGCTAGACACAACAACTACCACTGACCAGGAGCGAAACCCGACTGACTTTTCATCCACTTGATTTGCTAACCTCTCAGCCATTTGACAGCTGCCGTAAAGGGGTGGTGTTTAAACTATTAAATACATATGTTTGTTTATATATTTTACGATCACCAGAGAAATCCAGTCTGTAAACAGACAATCATTGCTTAATTCTGGTAGTGAAAGTTTATATATATATATATATATATATATATATATATATATATGAGAGAGAAAGAGTGGGGAGAGGAATGATGGGATGTGGTTAAATAATTTTTGAGTTGGCTTTTTTTTTGTGTGTGTGTGTGTGTGTGTGTGTGTGTGTGTGATGGTGTTTCACTGACTTCATTGAACATTCATGATAACATTTTCTCTGAACTAAAAAAAATCTTTGATCTTAGCCTGAACTCAAATGAGTCCATTAACGAACCAACATATTTATGAGATGAGCCTCAAACCCTACCCCTAGGAACCATCAAGTTGTTTTCTATTATGCAGGTTTTATTGAATGGCTATTGACAACAAAAAACCCCTAATGGTTCATCCTTGCACATAGTGTGTACTGACATTTATTTCAAAGAACTGCTCTGTAGACTGAATAGCCCTTTGGCTCTTTTTTATTGATGCCATCTTAGAGGTCAAAAGTATCCAACAATAACTGCTAATTAGGGGTAAAGAGAGGGTCATAGCTACTTTCAGGTCAAGACTCCTGCCCTGCATATCAGAACTAGGATTTTAGTTTACATATTGCTTTTTTAATTTTTTTTTCCTTAGGTAAAAATTGTTGAATTATCATTTTTGCCAGTCATATCTAAACACTTTTTCTGAACTGGTTTTATCATTATAGATACAGTATCATTCATACGTTCAACTGCACCATCAATTTTTCCTGAAATGTTAATCTATTCTAAATAAAAGATATCAAAATTTGATTATTTCTAATGTAAAAACCCAAATTGATATTATTAGGTATCATTTATTACCAAACTCTTGTAAGGGATTAATAAATTAATACAGTTTTATAAGAATAAAATGAATGATAAAAATATTCCGCTTCCACCAAATTGTAAATTTTGACACCAAAAGAAGGATTCACTCTCTTTTCAGTGTCTGCCAACCAATGGGACAAACATGTTTGCAGACCTCTTAAAATGAGAAGCCCATACTCTACAGCATTGAAACTCTGTAACCAAATATTGAAATATGTATCAGTCTAAAAATAAGTACATTGCTTATATATATATATGTGTGTGTATATTATATATATATATATATATATATATATATATATATATATATATAAGCAGTGTATTTATTTTTAGACTTTCTGTATGAAAGGATGTGTGCTCAGTCTCTGTACAAACAAACATACAGATATACAGAATCTTTCTTCTATATTTATACATTTATATATATATATATATATATATATATATATTGAGAGAGAGAGAGAGAGAGAGAGATTTATATTATTGATAATCTGTCAAATGTTTTACCTATGCCTATGTTGGCATCACTTTCAACAGATGAGAACTCCTTACTCAGTTGTAATTGGTCTTTGAGACTAACCTTTTAAGCATTATATTACAATGAGATGCCCCCAGTAGCGGAACAAAGAAGGGGCAGGGAGGTGTAAAATCCCCCTAACTCAAAAGCCTTTGCATTGCTATAACATTGAAATATATTGGCTAACTTTTGCCGCCATTCTCCTGAACAATGAATGCATAGAATTTGAAAGTAGGTGTGTAGGTGAAGCTTTGAAAAATCTGAATCAGTATTTATTGGCCACTGGAGGCGAAGCTCTTACCACCCCACCACCCCCAGGAACATGATATTGGCACACCACTGGGTGACCCTCCAATTTTCTTAATAGATTGAAAATGATAAGAGAAAATCTTTCTTTTTTTTTATGTATTCTATAAAAAAAACGTTGTCAGGGCGAGCCTAATGTCGGTATCAGCCAGACAGCAAGGGAGTCTATCCCCTTTTCACTAGCACTAGACCAAGGAGATTATCTTAGCATCTGGGGTAGAGCGCCACACCTACCATCAGCTCCTTACTTTACCGTACAGATCCTTGTGCTACTCATACACTGAGTTGGCGATGGCCGGTATCGAACTAGGAACCTTATGGTTTGTAGCCAAACGCTCTACAGACTGAGCTAACCTGGCCCATTATTCTATACACAACACCAAAGGGAAATAACTCCCTCGTTGATAGAAGAGAAAATTCTGAATCAACTTTTCTTTCTTCATTGACAGAAGTAAAACACAACTGACCGCGTTTATCTGTTGATTCTAATGTTTTATTGAAGATGTAGTCAATAGTTTCTCCTCTTTTCTTAAGGTGTCTAATTGTTTGCTCTTTTGTAGCTTTCTTTACTTTTTCTCTGTTCATTGTTTCTATTCAAACACAAAGAGGTTAATTATTCTGTTATGTTTATATTTCAGTATTTGAACTATACTCAATACACTGAAATGGACAATGCATAACTGACAAACCTATTTATCAACAGATACACGAGCACAGAACACACGTACATGTTCTAGCATATGTATGTGTGTTTGCCATTCATTGTAAAGCAGGTCAGACAAAATCTTGACAGTTTGACAAATCTTCTAAGACATAAAAAGGATTTACCTATACAGTGGTATCTTGACATACAAATGGACCAAGTTACGAGCTGTCACTTGGTTAATTTTTTGCTTTGGGCTGAGAGTTAAAATTTGAGTTATGAGTGAGCTCATGTTAATAAGTTCACTAAAAACATTTTAGTTTCCAAATTTATTACACCAAAGAAAACTATTATTTATTTTTTAAAAATGAACATTAAAACATATTACAGCACATAATTCATCACATTCTATTTTACTGTTTTTATACAATACAGTGGTATTTTTCATTAAAAAAATGTAACAAAAAAAATTAAGGTGTTTTTTAGGAGCTTAAATGGATTAATGGCATTCTAGTTTATCTTAATGACAAAAATTTGATTTGATTTGGAGTGGCTGAAGGCCAAGCACAGTAAATCTGTCTTTGGAGTCATTCGAACCAATTTATTTTATACATTTTAAATAGTTATTTATAAAATTTACTAATTTTATAAATTAAGATTTGTATCTATAAAATGACATTTTTTTTTCTCTCTTGAAGATGTTCTCTTTTTAATATGATTTATTTCATTGTTATAATTAAGAAAATCAAAGAATTTTTTTGAATATGTAATTTTAGGCCCTGTTCATTAGGAAAAAATTAAAATAAGTAACAGTTTTAAATTTATTTTTAAAAGTTTAAAGAAATAGGGAGGTATTGTACAAACGTTTTGGCCATTCCTAGTGTTATAGAAATTTTGATACTTTAGAAATATACAGAGTTTTAGAGTTGTTTCTTACAGATATAGATGGGTTAAGAACTGAAATGGAAAATTTTAATAAGTATTATTTTTTTAGCTGATCATCAAAACCTTGAATGTTCAACCTCTGGCAAAAAATTATGGAATAAGTATATCTTGTTCATCTTGTTTTTTTTTTTTTTTATATTTAGCAGTAAATAAATTGATAACAGATAAGGTGAAAAAAACATTTTTATTCAATAGCTGAGACATTCTGGCTTTATAAAATATACCTTAAACAAACTAGATTGAATTATTTAAATCAGGGGTTGCAAACTCAAAAGGGGCATTACATCCTGGGGGAGAAGCACAGCAGGACAAATGTGAAATGAAGGGGGTGGGCAGTTATAATATTAATCTGCAATACAGCTGTATATTTTTTATCAAAATGAATCTGCATACAATAGTGGAATATGTAAATTAGTATAAGATGTAGAGGGATAAATTTTTCCTTTCAAATTTTCCTTAATCTTTTTTTTTTTTTGTAAATTCCCTTTTTTCCATTTTCCCTTTTGATAATGTAGAATAAACATTCATACTCACTGTAGAAGAATTCCAATTACCGTCGAATTGGCAGACAAGGCAACAAAGAAGCTATAACCAAATACGGATCTTACCCTGTTGCAAGTCTACTACAAAATGACAGGTTATTTATAAAACACCATAACACTACAGAAACCAAGCAGCTAATCAGAACTCAAGGAATGGAATCACTCAAATGCATTAATGGAGTATTCCTGAGTTCTATAAGTACCAGCCAGTTGCTGTTGTTCAACCAATAAATTCCTTTTTTTTATTGTATTTCATGGGAAAATTTAATGTTCTTTAAATTATTATATAAAATTGGATACATATTTCTTCTTTTCAGCATTTGATCTTGAAGTGAAAGTGATTGAAATATATTCTACCCTTCTCTGGGGAGAAAAATGGTCAGATCCTGGCTGATCTTAAAATTGTCTATTTAGATTAGGATGGCAGGTCAAGCTTAATACTGCTGCAGCTGCTGCAAGTGTGTGGATGGGGGCGTGGGATAAGTTCTAGGAAACTATTAGTCACAGCAAATGTTGTGTCACATGCCATAAAAAGTAGTTTGAAGGTTGCATATTTGAGACCCTTGATTTGAATTAATCGCATGGTTTGTTCCCAAATCATGCAGAAGAAATTGTTATGGAATTCATTGACATAAATGTTAGAATTAATACTTAGTTTTCACTCCAAGCTTTTATGACAGTCTTAATTCTTTTAATCATGGATTCCACTCATTAAAGCAATATTCATTATCAAAGTGGTTCCGACTTTTCCAAATGGCAATTAATAGATCTCCTTTGGTGGATCAAGTCTTTTCATGGACCATTTATTTTAATTTCCATTATGAATTTTCAATTGGATTTAGATCCAGACTGTTCACTAATCATGTCATTGGTTTTATCTGCTTTCCCAAAGAAAATCTTCATTACCCTTTGATCGGTGACAAGATGTATTATCGCTCTGAAAAATGACTTCATCATCACCAAACTAATTTTCTATCAATGAAATGAGAAAATTATGCAGGATTTCAATCAAAACGTGTATTGATTGTTGAAGTAATGATTTTTATCTTCCCTGATCCTTTAAAGGATATGTAACCATATATCATGAATTACTTGGGAAATTTACTGATTTTCTTCACTCATTTTCATGTTTCATTTGAACAGCAACAGAAAAAAATTTCAGCATCATTTCTTTGGTCAGTGCAGTACAGATTTTTGATTAATCAGTGAATATCACTTTCATCCAATTGTCCACATGCCATGATTGTTTTTATATATGTTGGAGTTTTTGTGTATATAAGGTGTGCTCCAATTTCCACCCTGAATTTATAGACTAGGCAAGGACATGTGGTCTATTCCTTTGCCAATCAGCAGCCAGAAGGTTCGGCTGATTAACTACTTAAACACTGATTCTTTCACAGTATACTTGTGACCATTGATGAAGGAACTTACCAGAGGATTACCAAAGGATTGCTTGAAGGCCAAACGATTGCCCATAAAAACTTAACAATATAGCCATAAAATATCACCGGTTCTTGCTTTTTATGCAAAAACTATGAAGATATTTACTAAGATATCTAAAAATTAAAATATACATGATAATGGATCTGCAGGAATAACTTGCTAACCATTAGACCACGTTTTGTTTTGGTTCCCCCCTCTACCCAGGTGATGCAGAATAGCTGCTTCTAGTTTACTTCTAAATAATGATTTAAAAAATCTAAGTGAACATTCTCTAAGTGTGTTAATTCTATAATTTTTGCCTGGGGTCATATTATTATTAGAATGTGTGTCAAAACACGTAAGGTAGAAAAAAAAGGTGAGTAAAAAGACTGAATACAGCAAAAAGTTGTTTTGTTTCATTCTTGTTAAATACTCTAGTAAAAAGGTTGTATAGTTTCTGTGTGTTTCTACGCTTAAACAACAGACAGTAAATAATATAAAAAAAACAGTTACAATCGATCAAAAAATTCCAATAATGACACTGACTATTCAATCATTCTCTAATGCATCAATCATATCAATGTTTTTTCAGCAGTGCTAGGTTCACACATAAAATGATATCACAAGTAATGTGGTCAGGTGATTCAAGACTATATACAAGTTACAAATTTATCTATTTATTCATTTATTTATACTACTATTATTATATTATCATTATCATTATTATTATTATTATATATTAAAGGAGAAACTAAAAATAGCAGAATGCAGAGACCCAGGGAAGATATTGAACCTGCGATTTGAGTTAACAAACAAATGTAGACATTTGAATAAACATAGACTGAGCCAGGTAGGTTCTGGAATTACATAGGGTGGTACACCCACATACTTGAGAATGGATACAGCTGGGATATTAATAAGAGTAGATGACTAGAATAAGTGATTATTCCATGAAGAATTGCTCCGGCAAGAAACTGCAGTTGGAACTTTATAGCATTCACTTTTTAAAAAAAAAAGAAAAAACGTATGTATATATATATATATATATATATATATATAGTTACATGAATTTTACATTTGTTTTTCTTTTTAAATTTGCAGAGATAATACCATAACTGTTATAGTACATGTATTTTCTATTTAAAGGTTATACCAAGGGTTACTAAAAATCGTTAAGATACATGATCTTTCGACAAATATGTATATAGTATATACTTATTTAAATATTTCTTTTACTCATTTATTAACTTTTTTTTTTCTAAAACTTTAGAATTTACTTTAATTCATTCCTATTAGTGGCGTCTTGAATTTTAACATTATTTAGACCATTTGTTCATTAGAGCTGTATATCTAACTTTTTCTTCGATTTGTTTACTTCAACTATCAGTGTTTGGAAACATCGATCCTGTAGAAACAATGATACTCACCATCGCAGTGGGGTTCTAACTACCGTCGAGTTAGCAGACAAGAACAACAGGCAAGCCGTAACTTAAACAGTCCTTGCATGCTGCTGACCGTAGCCAGATCAAATAATCCTGTATGGATTCGTCTTGCATTCATCTTGTAACAGAGTTGAATACTTGATACAAAATCCAACATGGCGCTGTGAACAGGATTATTTGATCCGGCTACGGTCAGCAGCATGCAAGGACTGTATTAAGTTACGGCTTGCCTGTTGTTCTCGTCTGCTAACTCGATGGTAGTTAGAACCCCACTGCGATGGTGAGTATCATTGTTTCTACAGACCCATAGTAGGAGGATTGGGTTACTTATTACTCACATAAATTTCCAACACAACCTGGCGCTTGGGTGTAAGAGCTGGGGCTTCCAGGGTGCTTGCCTCTCATGAAGTGGCTCAATACTACCTGAGACAGCACCCTGCAACAGCTCGCCAGCCCAGTCGTCTCAGACTTTCTCCTGTCACAGGACTAACTATGGAACTGCCAAGATAGTGGACTGGGGTCTGTGCAGCCTCTTTCCACTTAAAATATCTCACGCACAAGTTTCATTTCATAATACCTTCATCAGGTTAGAGATTCCCTAATATTTTTTTGAAGCAAAGAAATCCCATGGTTTTAAAATTCATACGAGCCTGACTTAGACACCTGGTTGAAAAACTTGTAAATGTCACTTCTTTTCAACAGTGCTCCCTGTCAATTATCTGGACCTCATCTGAGCAGGAAGTCATGTTACCCCTCTCTTTCAAGATACAGTCTGCTGTAATAGCTTTTAGCCCATCCACTTGACATACAAACAGGAATAATCCATTTCAGTATTGTGAAGTTTACAGATAAAATCATACTGCAACCCAAGTACTCAGGTGATTCTAATCTGTAAACAATTTCTTCTTTGCATCTAGTAGAAAAAAATGAGAGCATTATATTATAACAATTTTGCTCTTCCATCATCATCATGTCGCGCAATTAGCACGGATATCCATGACAATCTTTCACCAACCTTTCCTATCATTTATTGTCGCAGGAATGTCTTCTATCCAGCATCCTCGCATAGTTAGTAAATGTAGGTCCCTGGTGGGCAGACCACATTAGCATGTCCATGTATTGGCTTCCACAGGAGAATGTTGCTTATGAGCTTGTCCTTGCTTCTCCAGCAGTGTCCAGCATGCCTTGTCTGTCTTACTTGGATGGTTTGGATGGGGTAGGTGACCATACAACTGCTCTTCCATAGTATTTCCAAATTATCAATAAAATTTATGTCCCACTGCATTTCTTTTATATTCAATACTTTCCGATCACCCAATTAACAGGGCTTAGAAAACACTGACTTTATCTCCTGCAGAGAAGTAAGACCCCCTCCCCCCCAACAAAAAAGTGTCCTGGGTATAACATTTATTACACTCCCAGGCCTATTCTGACCCATAGTGGTATTACCTGTTAGGATCCCATCTATGGGTCAAATAGATCTGTTTAAAGATTAATTATATTCAATTGAACTATGTGCAAAAGAAACTCTTTAGAAACAAGGCATAAAATAACCCTAGATGGATTGATCTACCATAAAAATCAATGAATGAATCATTAAACGAATACTTATATATATATATATTAAAATAAGTATATTTTAGCAGCATTTTTTATTTTAAACATGTTTTGTTGAATTCAACGGACAATTCTCGTTGGATGAGTTTTTGTTTGATCCTTTCTAACTGTCTGGCCATCTTTTTAATATCTGGCTGGAATTGGTGTATGAATCCATCAAAGGTTTTACCACAAACACTTTTCCATCATCAGGTATGGAATTGGTGAGATGTTTCCATTGTTTCTTTTAAACAAGCAGTAGCAATTAGTAGGAGTGGGTGCTCACAAGTTTATAAGAATGTATGGGGAATGGTGGGAGGAGAATTGGCGGGAAATTATAGGCATTTGAGAACATGTTGACTGGTTTCAAAGTTTATCTTGTTTAAGGTGTTTTTTTTTTGTTTAATATATAATGTTGCTTGGGTAGAGGTTTTTTTTAAAGTTAGTCTCGCATCTGAATCATGAGTTGAATCCTTGACATGCCCCATTTAAATCCCTATGTAAAAAAATAGACCTTGCATTGATCCAGCTACTCTGAAAAGAAATGTTAATGTCTATTATCTAAAATATTAAATGAAAAAGAAAATCGATTCTGTTATCATTTAAATTTTATTTTTTAATTATCTTCACTAATATAAATCAAATCTCTATTATTTTTGCTCAAAGACCAAGCCCTGGTAATATTTAATGCATATATGTATTTACTTTGATTAATTGTTTTATTTTCGAATTTTTCCTCTGGACATACATATACACACAACTGCCCTTTATATATGTATAGATTACAAAGATGCACTGTGGGATTTCCATTGCTTTTCATTTTGTCAACTTTAGGAAACTCCCAATATTTTTAGCCCTTTAAAGTCTGAAGAGTGCTACAAAATAGCAATTGACTCAAATTATAGTAAGCTCTCATTGTTATGGGAAGACTTAATGAAAACATACCAACTTCTCAATGTCTGGTTTAAAATTGTCAACTTAGAAACTTTAAATAACTAGATATTGATTTCTTTCTAAGCACAGGCACTGAAGTTGGTTGGCTAGACTAACATCGAGATTTAGGAAATATCACAAGGAAATCTTTGCCATTGAATCATACTAAATAATGGATTTTGGTGCAAATTTAAATGATATCCAAAAATTAACTGTGTCATAAATGTATTAAGAATGAAATAACATCCTAATGCTAATGCCCTTGGTTTGGTTAATGGTTTATCAACCTCTGTGGGTTATTTAATGCCAAGCCATCCTTGTATAAAAACAGTGTTGGCATTCTTCTGTCTACTAAACAATGGCGTAGTGTCCACTTTTTTTTTTTATCTGCAACTGCGTAAGTGGCCAAACAGACCAATTTTTGAATGGCAATCTCTGGTGCAGTGACTGCAAACAAACAGTGATGCTTGCTGGAGTTTCTGTTGTCTCTTCCTTTTGGCTCTCTTTTCTTCGGCAGCTTCTTTCCTCTATTTTTCCTCCTTCTTGTTCCTTGTTTGACAAGGAGGCGCCATGTATAAAAACAGTAGTGGTACTATTGACCCATAGTTGGGGAATGTATTTGTTGAAGTCAGTCAGTATACTGTTGGTTTGGACAACAGCAACTGCTTATGCACAACTGAACTAGTGCCCAAAACAGCTGGTACTTATGGAACTAAAGAATTCCATTCATGTATTGGGTGATTCCATTCTTTGAGTCCTGATTGGCTGCTTGGTTTCTATCATGTTATGAGGCTTCATAAATACTCTGACATTCTGCAGTAGGATAGCAACAAGATTAGATCCTATTAAGTTACGGCTACTTGTTGCCTTGTCTTACCAATTCGATGGTAATTGGAACTTAGTATGATTATTCTACAGTCTATATAAAGCATTAACAAGTGTATTTGTCCAAAAGTGAATGTAATAGTGCAACTAGAGTTCAAACTTGTTTACTATGTCGTCAAAGTCAAACATATTAGCCAATACGCCATGGAGATTCCCTCCAGACTAAAATCATGATTTAGGGATTATCATAAGGAAATTTTTGTCATTGAATCATATTCAATAAGAATAGATTTTAGAAGCATAATGAAATAATATCTAAAAGTTTCATAAGTCTATTATATATACTAGCAAAGTATTAATGTCATAATATATTAAATTAGAAAGTCTAAAGAAACTAAATAAGAATGCAGATAAAATGATTTGAAACAGAGAGGGGTATAATCGAAAAATATAACAGCTGTAGCTTCCTCTCCCATCGCCCCCGTCTTTCATTGTTAATTATTTAGTTAAATTAGGAAGTAAAGAATAAAATTACAGTTATTTCTTTTTGTTAATCAATTTCTTTTAAGATTTATCTCCGAGATTTTTACTCATATTCATTAAGATAAAATGAAATAATTAGAAATCAACAATACCAAGCCGATATTTATCAAAATCAAATTTTAAATATCAATATGCAAATTAGGCTTACCGTTCACACTGTAAACCGCTATTTGTTGTATATATAAATACAATTGAATGTTATTAGTATGTAGATATGACCAGCAGTATTAATAATGAAAAACAATTTTATTAATAATTGAGGCTTAAATAAAAATGATTCATGGAGAATGTTATGTATAATAACTAAATGGATAATGACTGGAGTAGTGATATAGTTTCGGTTACAGACAAACAAACACATAATCTCCATTATAATAAGATATTTACCAATTCCTCTGCATGAACAGGATGTGACACATGGTCAATTTCTTAAGCAGGTTTGAATTCAGTGTTTTCCCTCTCCTAAACTGGTTTCCTAATCAAGTTTAAAGAACCCCGTCTTCTTTACCATTTACCCATAGCTAGAAGGAGAATAGTGGGATTCAACCTTTCTCAAGAGTTTTAGCGCTCTGTGAAATGCAAACAGCTTTGTCCAGGATTTGAACTCAGGTCACCAAGTCCATTTCCACACACCTCCATAAGTGTTATAAGTGTATTAATAATGTAATAACATTCTAGACCCGTGTTTCTCAACACGGTCCATAACGTGCTCTGAGACATGTTAGGTGCAAATGAGTAAAATAATTTTGTGGGTTTGGGGTGCATTTAGAGGCTTTGAAGTGCGGGGTGAGCAAATTGTTATCATGATCTGGGGAGGTATAGATAAGAGGAGAACAAGATACTGTGCTGCCAAGTTTGATTAAGTTGAAGTTAATAGTGTGTGCATATAGCTACCATGTGTGCTATCTGGTGATGAAAGGCAAGCAGCTTCTGGGTCGTGGATCAAATTCAAAAAATCTTATATACATATTTACCAACCCCTCCACACAAGCAGGATGCGACACAAAGTCAATTTCTAAAGCGGAGTTTAACAGGTTTGAATTCAGTTTTCCTTCTCCTAGACTGGTTACCTTGCCATGGTTAAAGAGCCCAGTTTGCCCTGCTATTTACCCATAGCTGGAGGGAGAATTGAATTCATACCTTTCCCAAGGGTATTAGCGCTATGTGAAAGGCAAACAGCTTCGACAAGGAATTGAACTCAGGTCGACGAGTCCATTTCCTATGACTCTAACCATTAGACCACACGCCTCCAATCTTATATAATGCTTATGATGATGATAATGAACTACTCTCTAAGAATGGCCGAACATACTGAAACAAAACTTAAAAGTATAGCAGTAACCATCATCCTTCAGTCAAGAAAATTAAAGCTGATCCATCAATGAATAATGATGTGACCCCCAGTGTTTCCAGCATCACCTGTATCACCTCCTGGAGGTGTTAGTAGTTATAAGGGATTTTATTGGATCCTTTCCATCCACTAAGGACGATGACGTAGTGTCCAGAAAAAAAATAAATGAATAAAAAAGAAAAAATTTTAAATAAATGAATAAAATAAAAAAATTTTTTTTTAAAAATGAAAAATAAAAATTTATCTGCATCTGCACAAGTGACTCTGCAGGCCAATTCTTTTTGGTGCACTGAATACACACAAACTGTGATTTTCTGGGGCTGCTGGCTTTTCTCTCTCTTTTGGCTCTCTTTTCTGTCGAGACTACTCTCCTCTCTGCCTCAACCTTCTCAGTGCCTTGCTTAACATCGAGGCGCCAGGCCGCTCTATTTTTTGCATCTACCTCCCACATGTTTGTGTCAATATGGCATATCCTCATAACTCTCCTGCAGACATCTTTAAATCATAGGCGTGGTCTACCAACCGATCGGGAGCCTTTTACTAATTCGCCGTACAAAAGATCTTTTGGGATGCGGCCATTTTCCATTCTCCATTATAAGGGATAGTGACTTACATAAAGATATAAGTTGGGTGTTGTAGAAGATAACCAAATATATTGGGTGGGAATTCACACAGAAAGGTTGGGAAACATTAATCTAGACCAGGGGTTCTCAAAGTTTTAAGCCTGTAGACCCCTATAAAAATTTGATTGACCTGTCATGGACCCCCTCCTTATATACCCTGGTCCACCTTGCAGTTGTTTTGTTGCAACCAATTATGTAATTATTCTGCACAAATGTTTATGTAAAACTGTTAATTGTAAAATAACCATAAAATAAACAGTAAAGTAAGCATAATATGTAAAAAAGAGCTGCAAATACTTAATACTAACTTGATAACTTAACAAGTATATATATTTCCTAATGTGATGGGTGAAACTGGTGAGTTTTGATAAGTTCATGAATATTGGGCTTAAACTTTTGAAAATATATCAACATGAGCATGTTCTCCAGGATTCTTGTGGAATTAATTTCTTCTAATTACTAAGAAGGCTTAATAGTTTCCATAGACCTCTTGTAGACCCCTGAATTTAAAATTATCAACAGTGCTATGTAACTGACAGTTTTTGCCTATACAATCTTCAGGTCAATAATTATAGTTAAAATTTAGCACTAAAAGCACCTCTAATCCATAAAATCTTTACAAAATTTTAATGCAATATTATGATATATTATCAATTATAAAAAAATGTAAAAGTAAGGCAGGGTAAACACGCATATCAGATCTGTGAATTATAAGCTCACCTGAAACTTTTAGTCTTGAAACTCAGTCATGAGTTTTTACTCAGCCTAACATCTTTTATAATATATATATATATATATAGATAGATAGATAGACAGATAGCGCTAATACCCTTAGGAAAGGTATGAATCCATATATTCTCCCCCTAGCTATGGGTTAAATAGTAGGGCAGACTGGATCCTTCAGCCTTGGGTAGGTAACCAGTCTAGGAGAGGGATAACTCTGAATTCAAAATTCCTGAGGTTGGTCGTTGATTGGGTTTGTGGCAACCCTTGATGCACCAGTTCTTTCCTATCGACTGTGCCAAAAAGTGTGGATGGTCCACAGCCTTCACCACTATAAACAAATCATTGTGTGGGTGTTCATTGTATGACCTCATGCATCAAAAATCGACGACAGAGTCCTAATATATAATTATATATATATATATATATATATATATATATATATATATATATGGGCACTATAACATGGCATAACGGTTAGAAATCTAGATTTGTAGACCATTGTTAGTGAGTTTGATTCTCGTTGGGCACCCCATACTTCTGGCCTTGAGCCACATCTAAGTTAAGCTAAGTAAATAACTATATATTCTTATATATATATATATATACACAGACACACAGGGTGTCTACAAAGTCTATAAAATTTTAAATTCTTTAAAGTGCACACTGACTTTATGGACATCTTGTATATATAAACAAATTATTGCATTTTATGTATAAATACATTGTTGCCATACTGAGACTGAAGAATCTAATTATATTTTAAAAACAAGAAAAATTTTATAAAATATGCTCAAAATTTCTTCTAACTAATGTGCACCAGTTTCATAATGTCAATCTGCCATTTGTTTTTAAGCAACACAGTCTAAAAAATAAGAACCTGTTTTGGGAGTCACCTATATTTCACATGCCTCATTTGACATTACCTGCTGCCTTATTGGATTTTTTTCTTTTTTTTTCTTATTTAGTCCCAGAACTGAATGGTATTTTTTTACCAAAATTACTAGCAAATAATATTTGAAGAAGGAAGTGTTCAGAGACTATGGAAACAGGTGTCCTGTAAATTAAGTCAATAAATTCCTTGATGTTTATCTACCAAATAACTTTCTACATGAAATGTAAACTGTTAAAGATTACTAAAATGTGTTATGAAGAAAAATCAGTCTATAAAACTTAATGAAATTATTATGAGCTTTTCACACCTGCCGTAGCTGGTGGTTCCATGAAGGCTGAGTGATAGCAAGTCTCCTCAGGTCTCTAGGACTCTTCTGAGTATTCTAGCTGATCCCAACAGTGCTGTAGTTTGGATGGTCTTGATTCTTCTTCTGATTTCCAGTTCACCCAAATTCTTTTCCAGAGCTTTGGAGATCATTCTAGGGCATCAATTACAATTGGTACGACTTTCACCTTCATGTTCCACAGTTTCCTCAGTTCTGGCAATGTCTAAGTATTTGTCAATCTTTTCGCTTTCTTTTATTTTCACTCGGTGGTTGGCCATGACGGCAAAATCCACGAGATGAGATGTTCTCTTTTTCTTGTCAATCAATACTAGGTCCGGTCTCCTGGCTGGGATTAGGTGATCCATCTGTACCTCGAAGTCCCAGAGAATTTTATGTGTCTCATTCTCTAGGACAGGTTTAGGTTTGTGCATATACCATTTGGTTGTATGGTGAAAATTGAATTTCTTGCACAAATTATTATTATCATTATTATTATTATTATTGGAGGAATTAATTTCTCAAAGTTTTTTTTGAGTAAGTATTTTAAGATAGGGCCACTTTAGCTCAGTCAGTAGAGCATCCAACTGGAATCCATAAGGTTCCGGGTTTGATACAGTCTTTGTCAACTCAGCACATGAGGATCTGTGCAGTAAAGTGGGGAGCTGATGATTGGTGTGGCACTCCACCTCAGTCACAATAACAATTTCCCCAGTCTAGCGCAACTGTAAAAGAGGATAGACTCCCTCACTGTCCGGCTAATACCAACAACATGCTACTCTGTTTGTGTGATGTTAGATATGTTTTTCAATTCTCTCTTTTGTTGTTATGGTAACACAAGGCACACACACAGACACCTCCCCCTCTCTCTCTCTCTATATATATATTTGCAAATGATGATTATTCTATGTATTGATACAGGTAAACTGTAGTGTGAGTTCAATTTGCCTATTGCCAATAGTGTTAATAACCATGTTTTTGTTTATGTCTGATGATGCTGAAGTGATGCAGTTGAAATAAATTATTACAATGAAGCAAATTTAAAGTTTTTTCCTTCATTTATTCAATATATATATATATATATATATATATAAACCTAAACAATTCCAATTATGAACTCTTGAAGTCTGTTACTTGAAGCTTCTTCAATTTTTTTAGATTTCATACCTGCTCTGCCATACCTGGCATCAAACTTATTTTTTTAGACAAAGACATCTTTTATTTAAATTTCTTAATCTCATTGTATTCTATATCTGAGAATATTGTTTACAGAATACAATGAAGAAATATTGTAATATTAACAAAGACACATTTTTTTTATTTACTAATTAAATAATCATTATCCATTTGATTTTTTTTTATTATCATTTTAATCCAGAATCAATGAACAGATAAATTATAAAAAGACAAAAACACTTATATCTACTTCTTTTCATTGATAGTTATTAAATTGCCAAGTTGCTTTCTTTCTTTATATTATATATATATATATATATATATATATATATATATTATTGTAGTGTGTACAAAAATAGCCTATTCGAGTTTCACCATAAGGATCTTCAGGGTTAAATCCACTGAATTAATCAAGATATCCAGCTAACTGCAGGAGTTCATGTTGTAATTATGACCGTTGAAAACAGTTTCACAGTTAATGAAGATCCTTATGGTGAAACTCGAGTAGGTTATTTTTGTACACACTATAATAATAAATCTGCTCTACTTAAGTATTGAGCACTTTATATTGGTTATAACACTGACTTATCTGAGTAACACTTATACCAACCAAATATTTTTACCAGTAAGTCATTTCTTTTACATATATATATATATATATATATATATACACACCAAAACCTCCACATGAATAAGATGTGGCACAAGGTCAATTTCTTAAGCAGAGTTTAACAGATTTGAATTCAAAGTTTTTTTTTTTCTCATAGACTGGTTGCCTATCCAATGTTGACAGTTCTTTCTTATATAAAAAGACTAAAGCAGCAACTACACAGACAGAAATGTGTTGTTTTACAAGTAAAAAGGGACGATAAAACATTGATATAATAAACACTAATATCGCAATCATCTTGGTTTCATATCATCCACATCTTTGTTTTCTCTTTATTTCTAAAGAAAAAAGGCATTTTATGAATTACTTTGTAATTCTAATGCATTTCAAAGTGTCAATATATTTTTTTCTTTTTTTTATGTTTTTCATGGCTCTATAGTTGTTATTTTATTTGCAATGCTACAGGCTGATAGATGCAAAGGATAAATGCTTGGAAGGATAGTCCCATAAATTGATTGCTTTTGGAAAGAATGCTGTGTCAGACTTTCTTCTTTAAGACTGGAGACCTGACACTTTGGTAGTGACAGTTTACAGTGGGTAAAGAGTGAGAGAGGGGGCTGGGATTCTGAAGCAAGATAGATGTAGATGACAGGGATGAGGAGAGACAAGCAGGCAGATAGTTTCTTTCCATTTGTACTTTTAATGCTGACGTATGCTTCTATTACCTTTTAAATGTCTATGACAGCAAGTGCCCTTGTGTTAAAAAAAAATAGAAAAGTAATGTCAGCAGAAAATGTGAAGCAGTTCACAGAACTCACTGAATTGTAATTTCTTTTTCTTCTATCTTTTTTTATCCTGAAGATATTCTCTCTTAATTGCTTATATTTAAAAGAGTCTGTAAGAAAAAGGAAAAATTACTTACCTTTCCAACAACAATAATGATAATGATAAAAATAATGATAATTTACATATAAAATATGCCCAAGGCAAGAAAGACAGAGAACATTGTTACTATGAACATGTGTCTTCAAAGTAAGTTTGACAATGCTTAGGTATTGTGTTGATTGTTTTATTTCAATTTCACTTTTTAAAAATATGGATGGGGGTAAGAAAATCCAAATATACAAAAAAAAAAAAAAAAAGTATTTACATGATAAGGAAAAGAAAACTTCTATGCAAAGAAAAAGATATTTAAGTAAAAGCAACAAAAATACTTTCTCTTAAAATAAAAAAGATCAAATTGTTGGGAAAATAAAACTTGATGAAGTAGAAAGAAAACTTGGCAATTCTTTTTTTTTTTTTTTAAAGATCCATTTGCTTTTAATGAAAATCCCTTCAGAATTTTTCTTTTTATTCTTCCATGTCGAACTTTTTATGAAAATGATTCTTTCAGTTAAACGTAATGAAAACATTTATACAAATTTTGATTCCTTCAATTAGGCTCCATTCAATAAAGAACATCTCTTTAAAAAAAAAAGATACAAATATCATATACTAGCTGAAGTACCTGTCTATGCTGGTTAAGGGATCCTGACTTGGATCATTGTTAGTTATTTTACAATCTTTGTTAATCAAAAAATCACTCTGAACTATTATTACAAGCAATCATTGTTATAATGAACAATAAGCCCACATAAAAAAGATTTACAAATCATTTTTAATCAGGATTTTTAACTTCTTTTACATTGTTTCATCAAAACTAAAACAAATTACTCCCTAATTTACCAACCCTTCCACATGACCAGGATGTGACACAAGGTCAGTTTTTAAGCAGTTTAACAGGTTTGAATTAAGTTTTCCTTCTCCCATTGGCCATAGCAAGGTTAAAGAGCTCAATCTGCCTAACTATTTACCAATAGCTGGATGGAGAATAGTTGGATGAATACCAAGGTTATTAGTGTTATGTGAAATGCAACCAGTCTCATCCAGGATTTGAACTTGTATCACCATGTCCATTTCCTACAATGTTAGCCATTACACATTATTTCCTGATGTACTTAGACTATTCTCATAATTTTATTTATTTATTTATTTATTTATATTTTTTTTTGGTCTAGGAATATTTTGTTTTTGGTCTTGGAGAGTTCATATTGTAATTGGTGTTTTCTCTAATGGATTCTGATGCAGTCTCTTTCACTAATGAGAATTTGGTGTCCTCTTTTTGGAACTGTTCATGCTTCTTTGGAATTGACAGAATGTTTTAACAGTTAAACTGGGTGCAATTTTTGGACCATATGACCTTTAGGCACCCCTTTTGCGACCTCGTTTCATAAGGACATTTTTTTCATTCACACCATCAAAGGTTAGTTTTATAATTTAAAAAAAAAGTCTGTTAACAAACAACCGGATTTTGACAGGGTAAATCAAAAAAATGTCCTTATGAATCAAGATCGCAAAAGGGGTGCCTAAAGGTCATATGGTCCCAATTTTCTTCTGATCTCTACAATTCTACAAGAGACTGTAAGTTTGGCATTCATGTCAGTTTTTGATGGTTATTTGATTGTTTTTGTTTTATGGCATATCAAACTTTTTCAGGTCATTTAATGACAAATCAAATTATTTGTTGATAAACAAAGGACTCATGTTGCTTACAGTACCTGCTGTTGCTTAAATTGTCACCTAATAAAGTATTGAACAGGCTCATTGCTGCTTAACTTCAGTGATTTAGTTTTTGGTGGAGCTTTTCTAATTGTCTCTATTCATATATTACATGAAGCTCGTGCCAATTTGATAATTTTATCTGAATCTCTGACATTAGGAATTACCAATATTCCTGGACTAGGATTCAAGATTAGGACATAATATAACACTGTTATAATCCTTGAATAATAATTCAAGATATAAATAAAAAGTATTTGTATTATCTGCGTTATTCGGACTATTGTCCCCATCTTCATTGTTATTTATACAACGTTTTGGCCGATATACCCTCCGGCCTTCTTCAGGTATTTCTTGTTGGACTCGGGAACCTTCTTGTCGTATTCGGGAGCCATCATGGAACTTTGAACCTACCCATGGGGGTATCCTGTTCTCATTCCACTAACCATAGCTGGGGTAGGAGTTGTGTTAATTAATTATTTTTCTAACTGCTTTCACTCGGGATTGAACTCGGGTACCAGCCTCATCTCAAACATTCAGAGAAATAAAAGTATTTGTGTTTACAATTATTAATTTCTGAATGTAACTTTCAAAGTAAAATTTAAGTGATTTGAAAAAGCTTATACCATTAAATTGAAATAATTTGTTTAAATTATCAAATTATCTAAGTTAATGTCAATTCAAGAATTATCATAAGTAATGAAATAAAAACAAAATAAAATAAGATATTTACTGCTGGCAAAAAGTATTAAAAAAAATTAAAAAATAATAATGCATCCTCTTCACCAAATCAGAAGGAGCTGAACACATATAATTGCTGATTGTAGTCTTTACTTAAATTTACTCAAATTTTGTCATATCATTTTATTGGGGAGAAAGATTACTGTAGATTGGATTTTGTTTAACCAAACATACAGATTTTCAAACATGAATGACTGTTTGCAAATTTCAAGAGTTCATTGAAATAGGTATAAATTCACTAAGTCTCCTTAAAGTAATTTATGATATCATTGAAATAAATAATATATTGAATTTAATGAAGATATCTTAAATTTTATACATAATAAATGTTATTGGATAAGCCATGCATACCTTGGATACGCCACTGATATACTTAGTATATATAGTCTTCTGTTATCCATAGATTTCATCATCATTGAAGGGTTGGAAACCCATCTACTTTAGATAACAAGGTCCTCAAATTATTATTCTTGTGGAAAATTCAGTAATTTCTTCTTTTTTTTTTTCTTGTTTGAGTGACAATTCTACTTTTTATCTTTCTATTATTCATTTAAAAAACATATAAAACAACAACCCTGTATTTTAATTATCTGATCACTATGAGAAATTTGTTTCATTAAAAAAAATACAAGCATTTTATATTATATAAATAAATTATCAGTCAGATGGAAATCTAATCTCACAGACAAGTTAAAGAGACAATTTTTTCAGGCCATTGTCGTGTCAGTACTGCTGTGTGGCTGCACCACCTGGACCCTAATGAAGCAACTAGAGAATAAACTAGATGGAAGCTGCACAAGAATGCTACGTGTGATCCTGAACAAGACGTGGAAACAACACACCATGAAGACACGCAGGACACTGCTGGAGAAGCAAGGACGAACTCATAAGTGACGTCCTCCTGTGGAAGCCAGCACATGGGCACACCAGTGTGGGCCGACCAACAAAGACGTACATTGACCAGCTCTGTACGGATACAGGATGCTGCATAGAGGAACTCCCGAGAATGATGAGTGATAGGGACAGATCGAGAGAGATTATCATGGATATCCATACTAACAACGTGACATGATGATGATTATGATATTCTTTTCTTTTTTTTTTATTGAGTGACAAATTTATAATAATTTTTATCTTTTATATTATTCCTTTAAATACATTGATATGTTTTCTTTGTTTAATGGTATATCAACCTTCATGGGTTATTTAATGCCCAGGCCATTCTTGTAGAAGAACAGTAGTGATACTATTCAGATGAGATGAAAGGGGATGAGAGTATGATACCTTTCCCAAGAGTATTAGTCCAAAAGTGAACATAATAGTCTGACTAGAGTTTGAACTCACTTACTACAATATTGCAGTCCAGCACATTAGTCATTGTTGAAGTGAGTTAGTTTGCTGTTGGTTTGAACAACAACAACTAACTAAGCACAACTGAACTTGTGCCTAGATGGTATTTATGGAACTCAGGAATACTCCATTCATGCATTTGGGCGATTCCATTCCTTAAGTCCTGATTGGTTGCTTGGTTTCAGTGGTGTTATGTTGCCAGATAAATAATCTGGAATTCTGCAGAAGGCTTGCAACAATGCAAGATCCGTATTGAGTTACAGATTTCTACCAATTCGACAGTAATTGGAATATTGCTTCTACAGTCACTACTCCACATGGACATACCCCATTTAAAAACATAAAACAATGACCCTATATTTTAATAATCTGATCACTATAAGGAATCTTTTTCATTTAAAAAAAACATACAAGCATTTTATAATATACATTCTATGTTTTAAAAATTGAATTAAAAATGGCTAGAAATGGGAAGAAAAAAATGTCTAAGAAAGTTGAAAATCATTTGAGATGCATTTGAGCCATTATAAGGGTTATTCAGTAAGTTTTAAGCCTCACCCAGAATCTTTGACTTTTTGAGCGTCTATTTTGTCTTTTTTTTTATTTGTCACACACCTCTCACCTTTTTTATGGGCCTCATTTGCACAGGAATTAAGACAGAAATATGAATTAGTTTTTCTAGTTTTATTAGAAGTTGTTCTTCTTTCTGGGTGAGGCTTAGAACTTTTTGTATGACCCTTAGCTCAAAGATATAAATTCGGTGATAATTAAAGGGAGATAATTAGTCATCCTCAACTGAATAATGATAATTACAGACTTTTTTTATGAAAAACATAATTTTGTTTCCCTTGACAATTAATAATTCTTGTCTTCATCTGCTTGGAGAGATTACAATTAAGTTATAATCCTCATTGTGTTACCTGAAAACTCTAAGAGTGTAATATTAATAATAGGAAAACATTCATTGAATTATTAGATAAAAATAAAGAAAGATTTCACATTAGGTCTACTTTTTAATGTATGGAATGAAAGTATAGATACAATTGTTCTTATTCCTTGTATATTCAAAATATTTCAATTCATTTTTTAATAGCAAAATTTTCATTAATTATTTTCATTTTTTAGTTAATGTTTTTGAAGCTGCTTTTAATAAGTGCAGTTCTTCTGAAATTTTTTTAAGCTGGTGGCCATCTTTTTCCCTAGCTGATATTTTAAAGCATAATAATTGACAACTGATCATCACCCATTTGTACACTTTACTTTAAGACACAAGTCACCATTCTTAAGTCTATGGAACCAATTTGGGAAAGTACAGTCAGATATAATCTCATTTCTTTCCAATTCCCAACATCTGTGAGCAGTTTCATTAGCTTTGAGATTCAGTTTAAAATAATACCTCAAAAGTTTTAAGACCTCACTAATTTTATCTGCCAGTATTATATCTAAAACAAAAGGTACAACTGAATAGTCTTGATAATGATGATATCGTTGAATTTAATAAAGATATTATTTCACTCCTTCAGTTTTTCACTCCAGCTTTAGCTGGTGGTCTTTCACTGGAATCTGAGAGACAGCAGGTCAGTATTCTAGTGGATCTTAATGTTTTTGTCAGAATGGTTTCAATTCTTCCTCTGATTTCCAATTCCTCCAGTCTTTTTTGCACAAACTACAATTAATATCACTGTCACCCTCATGTTCCACAGCAGTTTGTTTGTTTGTTTGTTTTTTTAGTTCTCTGGCAAAAAGCTTAAACAAGAACACCCACCGTACGCAGATATGACCTTTGTGGTGGAGGCTGTCACTCAATATGATCTCTTTAATCACAATTTGTTCTAGAAAGAACTAAGATGTATGTCAACTATGGTTAACTTTGATTGATGGAGACTTACTGCTACTCAGACTCAGTTTCCTTTTCTTGGTTATTGTTATATTCACAACATATAAGCCATTGTACTCTCTGGGTTTTTTTTCAGGTGTCTGTCATAGTGATCTCCCAAATCTTTCCACACATGATCAGCCATACCTGATTTCATTATCATTCTTCTGTTATTGAATTACCCATAGCAATTTGACCCTTTTCTTTTATGAAAAATTTCTCAAGAGTATAAGTATCTTTTTTTTTT
>CM042166.1:59636544-59699044 GCA_023376005.1 Doryteuthis pealeii
TCAACTAGGAAATAACCAGTATATCTTTCTTTTAAATTCTTTCCCATTGGTTTTTATTTTCTCCTTTCTTTATGTATAAATTCTTGAAGCATTTGCATCAAGTCATCACAAAAGGCAAAAACATCCAATCAGATTAAATTTAAGTGGAAAAGTTTCAGTAAAAATTGAATTTTGTAAAAATGTTAACAAACTGAAATTCCTTACACGATTCAATGAATGATTTGACCATTTTAAAGGAATAAATGGAATAGAGAAAAATGATCAATCATGTTGAAGAATTGATGTTCCCAATTCTTCCGGATTCTGGATTTAATGTCACACTTTATTTACTCAGTTCATTAGCACCGAAAAAATGTGGCATTTGTTATTGTTTTCACACTGCATTTCCAAATATGGTAACATTTAATCATCATTATTTTATATTGATTATTACTGATTCCTCATATTTTCTTTTTTCTCATAGATTTTAATGCTGTCCCATAATAGTTGTACAATTCGTGTATGAAATACACATGTGCAACAGTCACAACTATTATGGGATGGATGCATTATAATTAATTGATTGAACCAAGAGAATTCATCTTAAGTCAGAAATTTCTCACTTTATTCAAAATTAATCATTCTCTTTTCTTAGGATTTCTTGATTTGTCTCATTCTATCCCGAAACTAAACTCTCTCTCTCTCAATTCTCCCCCTCTTTCTCTTTCAATTCTCCCCCTCTTTCTCTTTCAATTCTCCCCCTCTTTCTCTCTCAATTCTCCTCCTCTTTCTCTCTCATTCTCCCTCTCTCTCTCTCTCTCTCTTTTCTCTATCAATTCTCCCTCTCTTTCTCTCTCAATTCTCCCCTCTCTCTCTCTCTCTCTCAATTCTCCCCCCTCTCTCTCTCAATTCTTTCTCTCTTCTCTCTCAATTCTCCCCTCTTTCTCTATCAATTCTCCCCCTCTTCCACTCTCAATTCCCTCTCTCTTTCTCAGATTCTTTTTTCTTTACCTCCCTCTTTTTTCCTTTCCTTATATCTCTCTCTTTATCTTTTTTCTTTATCTATATACAGATGTGTGTGACTCATGATAACACACATTATACCAAATGATTTAAACCACTTTAATGACCCTTGACCTCATCTGCTGATTTATTTCATTTAGGAACCATTAAGTTCCTTAACTTTTTAAAAAGATCTATCTAATCTTTGGATATAATTTCCTAATTCAGTGATTCCAAAACATTAGTCCATCTGAGAAGTGTCATGAAAAAAGCAAATGCAAAAGAAATATAAAAGAAATAATGTCTACCATAGAGAATTAAACAAATTTCAAACAGAAATTAATCTTTTATTTTCCATCTATACATATATAAATACTGGAATACTCTTGAAAACAATTTTGACTTTATTTCTGTGATAATCTATACATATATAAAGGACAGTTGTGTGTATGTATGTCCGAATGGAATCTATACATATATAAAGGACAGTTGTGTGTATATGTATGTCCAGAGGAAACTTCAAAATTAAAACAACTAACAACAAAGTAAATATATATACACATTAAATATCACAAGGGTTTGGTTTTTGAGCAAAAATAATGAAGATTTGATTTATATTCTTGAAGATAATTAAAAAATAAAATTTAAATGATAACAACATTGATTTTTTTTTTTTTTTTTTTGCATTTACTATTTGAAATAGGAAACATGAATTTTTTTTTTCAGAGTGTCTGGATCAATGCAAGGTCTTTTTTTACATAGGAATTTTAATTAAGCATTCTGCGATGATCCAACTTGTGATTCAAAATAATGGATCTACTAGACTACCTTTGTTACCGCTCCTCTACCCAGGTGACACCGGGTAGCCACTTCTAGTCATTAATAGAGAATAGTATGATTGGGTTCAAAATCCTATCATAAAAAAATGAATTTGATATTTGTTTGAAATTATAAGAAGATAACATGGCTTCTATATCCAATGATTGGAGACTGAAAATCAAGCCTGAAGAGTTACTTATTGATACTTTTTTTATTTCTATTAATGAAGAGTATCCTAGTATAAAAAAAACAAAACTTTTATGATTATCCAATTTTCCAGATCCTATTTATGTACATTGGGATTTTTATCTTTTGTCTTATGTAGATCCTCACATTGAAAATGTTGCAAAAAAATATCAAACCCATTTTTAAAGTTTACCACAAGATTATTCAACATTTTCATTTTTATACTGCATGTATACACATATATAATATTAATTTAAATAAACATCACTTTGAACTTAAAAATACATTTCTAAATGCTTATGTTGAATTACATAAAAGAAATAGATTACCTATTTACATATTTTTTACACAAACTTACATCTCTCATAATTTTAAGTTGTTTTTTTTTCTCCAAAATTGAAACTGATATAAAAAATAATTCAATTGTTAAAAACACATAAAATATACCTATTTAGAAAGATTAATTTATCTTATTTCCAACCATATAAATATTTTTTAAAATTCCTCATTATTAGTTATTCTTAGGTTTGGTTTCTTTCTTTAATGGCATATCAACCTTCATGGATTATCAAATGCCAAAGCCATCCTTGCATAAAAAACAGTAGTTTAATTGGACCATATGACCTTTGGGTACCCCTTTTTGATCTCGATTCAGAAGGACATGTTTTTCATTTACACCGTCAACTGGTTGTTTGTTAGGGTTAGAGGTTAGTTTTATGATTTTAAAAAAAAACTCTAAAAATTGTCTGTTAACAAACAACTGGATATTGACAGTGTAAATGAAAAACATGTCCTTCTGAATCGAGATCAAAAAGAGGTGCCTAAAGGTCATATGGTCCGTTTAATTTAATCCATAGCTGGATTATACAAGATTATATAAATTTTATTAAGATTAGTTGACGTTACAAAAGGTCTTACAAAATCAAATTCCTTATGCAAAAACCCAGTAATACTATTAAGGGCAATACTCTACAGGGCATAAACCACAAAATTCCAAAATGATCTTTGCTTTATATTGTCTTTTCTCTTTCTCTCTCCCCTTCTTTATCTATTATACCTTTTTTCTCTACTTTCATCCTTTATTTCATTGGATTTCTCTTCTTTTTCCTTTTCTATTGCTCATTATCTTTCATTTTCTGAACACCACTTTTTCTTTTTTCTTTTCTTTCTACTTCTTTCACTTTTATTCTTGATTTACCCTTGTAGGTAACAGGTGATTGATTTTTCTGGTTTTTATCTGAATCCATGATTAAACTCTTTGATCTTACACTACATAACAAAGTCTTACAAGTAATAGTAATAGTAGTATCAAAGATGATAAACATGTAGCTAAAGGTATGATTGCTATAGAAGTGCAACAGGAGTAAAAGAGGACAGTGGGGGAAAAAACGATCAGAAAATGATGTATTTTCTCTTTTCATTTCAACATTCTAGTTTAAACAGAAACAATAAGAATTTTATATCACATTAAACATGTTTCATAATTAGCAGCAAATGATAAAATACAAAATGAGAATAAAATAAGACTTATGTTTCATAATGATAGAATAATGGTAAAATACAAAATGAGAATAAGATAAGACTTATGTTTAATGATAGAATAATGGTAAAATACAAATGAGAATAAAATAAGACTTATGTTTCATAATAGAATAATGGTAAAATACAAAATGAGAATAAAAAGACTTATGTTTCATAATGATAGAATAATGGTAAAACAAAATGAGAATAAGATAAGACTTATGTTTCATAATGATAGAATAATGGTAAAATACAAAATGAGAATATATATAATGATAGAATAATGGTAAAATACAAAATTAATTATGTTTCATAATGATAGAATAATGGTAAAATACAAAATGAGAATAAAATAAGACTTATGTTTCATAATGAATAATGGTAAAATACAAAATGAGAATAAGATAAGACATGTTTCATAATGATAGAATAATGGTAAAATACAAAATGAGAATAAGATAAGACTTATGTTTCATAATGATAGAATAATGATAAAATAAGATAAAATAAGACTTATGTTTCATAATGATAGAATAATGGTAAAATACAAAATGAGAATAAGATAAGACTTATGTTTCATAATGATAGAATAATGGTAAAATACAAAATGAGAATAAATAAGACTTATGTTTCATAATGATAGAATAATGGTAAAATACAAAATGAATGTTCATAATGATAGAATAATGGTAAAATACAAAATGAGAATAAGATAAGACATGTTTCATAATGATACAAATTAAGATAAGACTCATAATGATAGAATAATGGTAAATACAAAATGAGAATAAGATAAGACTTATGTTTCATAATGATAGAATAATGGTAAAATAAAAAATGAGAATAAAGAATCATAAATGCATGAGGTTCTTCCTTTTATAAAGTAATATTTACTGAAAGGAAAATCCAGATCAAAATATACTTGATTATTTATAATGCAAAAATGTTATATTTAAATGGTGAATGATGATAGTAAAATTCCTAAGATAAAATTGTTTCTGAATGTAAATTTCTTTAGTCATGTGTAAGATGACTGAGATAAGAGAGGTACTTACATGTTGTGTTCATATTTGAGTTGATATTAAAATAAGCATAATTGTTGTATATGTTAAAATGTAGCATATGATAAAATGTCTCTCTTATAGAGTGGCAAATATCAGTTATTTCCTATAATTCCAATCTAAAAAAAAACGGGAACCACTCTGAATGAATTTTATAAATTATTTATTTATTGATTGATCTACTAGGAAAAAAAGAAGTTAGGGTTAGGGTTTCAGGTTAAGGTTAGTTTAATGGGAAAATAATGGGTAGATTAATTACCAGATAAAATTCATTCAGAGTGGTTCCCCTTTATTTAGATTGGAGTTATAGGAAATAACCCAAATATCTTTATTCAAATGTAGTGTACTAATTAATGACTGCTTGTTTAGTTTTATTCCTTTTTTTTAGAAAGAAATTTGGTCAAATCAAATACAAATAGCCCCAAACAAGGGCCAATTTAATTTCTGATTTGTGATTCATCAATTATTTGTAATTTTGTTAAATCAATTTTATTATTTGAATTATGCGGATTCACTGATATCAATTTTTTGTTGGTCTTGTTTTGATCATATTTTTTGTGTTAAAAATCTTGGTTTTTAATTTTTGTGTGTCTGATATAGAGCCTGTGCATCTGTCTCATTTTCTTTCTCCCTTTCCTCTCTCTCTCTCTCTTTTTACAACCCTTTTTTTTTTCTTTTGTCCACTCTCCTCTCCTTCCTGTAGATTTTACCCTTGCAACTGAAACATCTTTTTTCAGCCACATTGACCAAACAGTAGCCAATCAAACCAGCCTTAATCAGCACTTTCCAGCCAATTGTTTTTCTTTTCCTTTTGTTTCTAGTGGCCAATTCACCTGATAAGTCTAAAGATGACTCCACTATTGGATCTAAAAATGGACAAGTTGCACGTAAGTCCTTCTCCCTTAATCCTGTTCGTCTCCTGTGCTTAGTCTGTGCACCATCCAAAAGACTTTTTAAAGAACACCAGGTTCTCAAAGTGGTCAATGGTAGAAAAAGTTCTTGGTTTTGGAAATAGCAGGTTTTGTTGAAATGTTAATTTTATTTGGACTGTATGCACATCCAATGTGAAATTGGTCAGAATTTTTTTTTAAATTTATATAAGTGTGGAAAGAAGAATTTTTATTGAGAATGAAATCCATAAAGTTTTTATATATAGATTATATGAATATAGATAGACTACATCCAGAATTAAATTGATTGCAAAAGTAACCATTATATGAAAAAGAATTTACTCAAAAATAGACAATGGACAAAATAAGGTAGAATTCATTTTTGGTGAAATATTTACTACAATTCATATAGAATATGAAATGGACCAAATTTAGTATGATTTGTATTATGCAGACTATTGTCCTCATCTTCATTTTATTTGTACAACGTTTCAGCCAATGTGCCCTCCGGCCTTCTTCAGGTATTTCTTGTCGGACTCGGGAACCTTCTATGGTTAGCAGAATGAGAACAGGATACCCCCGTGGACCAAATAAAGAGTTAGGTTCAAAGTTCCATGATGTCTACCAATTAAGACAAGAAGGTTCCAGAGTTTGACAAGAAATACCTGATGAAGATGAGGACAATAGTCTGAATAACAAATAATACTAATTATCAAGCCTCATCTCAAAAATTCAGAGAAATAGACCAAATTTGTCCAAATGATCAATAACCACAAGCCTTATCACCTTCAAGTAAAGTTTACAAACACTTAAGCTTTTATTTGTTTTTTTTTGTTTTTTTAACTTCTATTTCAAACTTCTTTCTGAAACTTTTAAACTTGTTTATGCTGAGTTAATATTTCCAGTCCAAATAAAATTAACTTTATATTTTTGTAGAAAAATTAGTCAATTTTTTTTGTCATATTTCAAGTATATTTTCTTTTCTTTTAGTCAATTTTCTCAATTTTCATTTTTAGTGTCTAAAATGTTCATCCTTTTTCAGAGAAGGAATTACCAAGATCAAAATAGTTTTTATTTTATTTTTTTGCTTTGTTTTGTTTCTTAGACTGGGCTTTCATCTTTGTTGTTGTAATTACGAATGTTTTTTTATTATTATTTAATCTATAATTTTCACACATTAGAAACGCTCGCTCATAATCATCGATTGAAAAAAATACATAGCATACTTTTTTTTTTCCTTTTATATGCAGTTCACTGATTTCTGACCAAAATGTCGCAGTTTATAAACACTGCAAAGATGAGAGGAACAGTCTGAAGAATCTTCTTGAATCTATTTTTAGTTCATTAATTGATTTTTAAACAGTTGTTGTTGTTGTGGTGATGGTTGTTGTTGTGATGATTGTTGTGATGGTATTTCTAACTGGTATTTGGTTCTCTAACGTTGTATTTGTTCTATATTATCACTTTGACATTTTTTCTCATCACATTTTGTTTTTATTTTCATTTTTATTTTTTTGCTTTTGTGCATTTATTTTTAGAGGTTTTTAATGTTCTCTGTGTCAAATTTCTGGTTTAGTTTTCTGTCATTGATTTTTGTAAAAATTTTGTGAGAGCAAAATTTAAAATTATTTTGAAATGTTAATTCCATTTGTCCTTGAGTTGTTGTAATTCAAATGGATTTAGTTTACAATTACGTAAGAAGTGATAACAGATTGTGTGAGTGCATGTATATTTGTGAATATGTACGGGGGGGGGGGGGTAATTCAATTTAGAATTCTATATGGATACATAATGTATCTATATATATGTCTATATATGGAAGTGCATGGGGTAATGGTTAAAGTCATGGGAAATGGGCTCGTCGCCTGAGTTCAAATCCTGGATGTAGTAATTTCATTTCACTTAGCACTTAAAAATAGAGAGTCAGACTGAGTTCTCTAGCCTTAGTAGGAGAACCAGTCTAGGAGAAGGAACAATTCTGTATTCAAAAACCTGAGGAGTTTTGTTCAGGAGAATCTGTCACAAATTGGTTTACCATTCTTTGGTTATTTCCTATAAGTCCAACATAAACAAAGGGGAACCATTCATGACTGATAAATTATTTATTTATTTTCCCATTAAACTAACCGCTAACCACGTCTACTTTTTTCCTAATAGATCAATAAATAAATAAATAATTTATCAATCAAGAGTGGTTCCCCTTTGTTTATGTTGGACTTATAGGAAATAACCCATTCTTTTGTTATCAGCTTATCCAAAAAGTGTGGTTGGTTCTACACAGGCCTTCGTAACGGTAAACAAACCATCAGTGTTGGTAATCTAGTGGTTCAAATCTTTAAGTAAACTGTTTGGCCCTCATATGTTGATATCAACTGAAGAGTCCATCAGTGACAACTCTTGGTCATCAATGTTAGTCAGGCTCATACTTGTAACATGGCCAGGTTAGCTCAGTTGGTAGAGCATTCAGCTAGAAACCACAAGGTTCCTCGTTCGATACCAGCCCTCGCCAACTCAGCGTATGAGTAGCATAGGGATCTGTGCAGTAAAGTAAAGAGCTGATGGTAGGTTTGGCGCTCCCTCGCTAATTGGCTGATAATTTAGAATTCAATTACATTTCTTCCTAAATACAATTCATCAAATCTGTGCAGATTTGCGTCACTGATACTCGACAACGGATCATTCTACAAAACCATTTTAAGATTTTTCTAAAAAAAATCATTTTTAAATATAATAATTTGACTGTTGAATAACTTATGAAGATCTTATTCAAATAATGACATCATTGTTTTTGCCCATCAAACTATTATATTCAAAAATGATTTCCCAAGTTGAATCATTGCTATACTCGGATAGACAAGGTACACCTGTAGAAGGCTGGAGAGTAAAATGGCTGAAACATTATGTTCTTATATATTACAATAAAGAGGAGGACAACAGTCAAAAAAAAAAAATTAAAATAATACATATCAAGCCTCATCTCAGAAATTCAGACAAATGAAAAAAAACCAACAATTTTGACAATTTCTTAAAATATACATGCCACTATGACAGCTGTCATAATAAAATCTAAAATCAATGTTATTGAATGAAGTCAAAATTAAACACACTTAATGTTATCTAACAACAAAGAACAAACTTTGATAAATAATAAATACACGTATTCCTATCAAAATAAAATTTTGTGATCTTCAGAGCAAAACTCTCTGGTAAAACTTGAAAAGTAATTAATCTTAGCCATTGGGATCCATCCTCATCACTGAACTTTTCTCTTTGAATTTAAAGATAATAATTTTGACATTACTTGATATCTGTGATTACAACTAATGTAGTGCAAGTATTTGTTTTTAATGCCCACATTTAAAATACCCTTGTGTTGCATTCCATATCATTCTTATCAATGTTTATATTTTCCCTTCCAAAATAGGTATCCCCTCACCCACATCTTATCCAACAGATATTGGGCATAGGGATGTTTTTTGACAAGGTTTAGCTCAGTCGGTAGAGTGTTCGCCTAGAAACCACAAGGTTCCTAGTTCGATACTGGCCCTCACCAAATTAGCGTATGAGTAGCCCAGGGATCTGTGCAGTAAAGTAAGGAGCTGATAGTAGGTGTGGCGCTCCTTCTCAGATGCTAAAATAATCTCCATGGTCTAACGTGAGTGAAAAGAGATAGACTCCCTCACTGTATGACTGATACTGACATTAGGCCACCCTTTCTGCATGAGTAGGATGAAACAAAAGGTCAAATTTTTCAGCAGAGTTTAACAGGCTTTGAATTCAGAGTTTTCCTTCTACTAGACTGGTTGCCTGAATAAAGTTAAAGAGCCCAGTCTGTCCTACTATTTACCCTTAGCTGGAGGGATAATAGTTGGATTCATACCTTTCCAAAGGGTATTAGCAGTATGTGAGATGAAAACAGCCTTGTCCATGATTTAAACTCATCTCACCATGCTTATTTCCTATGATGGTAACCATTGCATCATGTGCCTTCACCCACACTTGCTATACCATTCTTCTGTTATCAGCTTATCCAAAAAGTGTGGCAAGCTCTACCACAGGCCTTTACCACTATGAACAAATCATTTGTGTTGGTAATCCAACAGTTCACATCTTTAACTAAACTATTGGGGCCTCATATGTTGAGATTGGCAGAAATTTTAGCTTGAGATTAATGGCATGAAAAATAGAATAAATTATAATTATATCTATATAATTATTTTAAAATCTATATCATTATCTTATTATAATGGAGATTGTATGTTTTTCTGTCTGTAACCGAAACTATATTACTATACAAATCACAATTCCCTTTGTTATCTGCATCCAATTCTCCATGATTTTATATTTATTTAAACCTCAATTATTAATAAAATTGTTTATCATTAAGACTGTTGACCATATCTACATGATATTTACCGCGTACCCCACTTGTACGGGTCAGGCACAAAGTCCCTATTAACACACCCACAAACCGAAGCTCATGGAGTGGCTGGTGAAAAAATTGCGTCGATATTCCCCTCAAGGGGGCGCCTCAGGCACTGGCAATAAACCCAGTCCTGCCCCTTTAAATCAAGGGCAGGTGTATGGCCCCCTGGGATCGACGCTATTAACTCGTAAAGATCCAGGGCCGAAGCCACTGGACCCCGGTGTTGACCAGGTCTACATACAAATAACATGCAGCTGTATTTATATATACAACAAAATAGTGGTTTACAGTGTGAATGGGAAGGCTAATTTGCATATTGATCTTAAAAAATTTGATTTTAATAAATATGAGCTTAATATTATTGATTTCTAATTGTTTAGTTTTATCTTATTGAATATGAGCAAAATTCTCTTCAATAAATCTTAAAAGAAATCCCTTAACAAAAAGAAATAACTGTAATATTATTCTTTACTTCCTATTTTAACTAAATAGTTAAATTAGGAATAGGAGTAATTGAAAATGATGGAAGAGTTAGTTTCAAAGTTCTTCTATTTTTCAATCATCCCCCCTCTGTTCCAAATCATGTTATCTGCATTTTTATTCAGTTTCATTGGCCTTTCTAATTTAATATGATATTTTATTATATTAAAACTTAAATACTTGCACCAGGAGGGTGCATATATTTGCTAGTCTATATAATTATATATTACTTTTTACATCAAAGAATATTTTATATTAAAATAAAATTATAAGTTTGCATTAACTTTTTGCTAATACCTTTGAAAAGGGGAATGTGTAGGATGAGGTATAAGACCAGATTTATATTTTTTATATTTAACACATATATTATAAATATTATCATCTCATTATACTATCATAATCTCATTATATTATTATAATATAAATTCATTTAAATATAAATATAACAGATAAATATAAATATTATCATAATCTCATTATACTATCATAATCAATAATTATATTATCATAATATATATCATGACTTTAAGTCATATTTTAGCTTGAGATTAATGGCATGAAAAATCGAATTGGTAAGCCAAAAGTTCAAATTCCAACCAAGTTTGCATTAAATTTCTGCTAATGCCTTTGAAAAGGGGAATGGGCAGGCTGAGGTATAAGATCAGATTTATAGTAGGAACCCTCCAAACATGGAGGCATGGTGGCAAAAATAGCTCAAGCTCCACTGGATACACATAGATACAAACACACAGATACACACGAACACATACACACACACACATATATATATATATATTATATATAAAATGAAATTGTAAGTGAATCCGACGGTATGTTGAAAAAATAAATAAAGGAAAAGAAAGTATAGAATGAATAAAATAGGATATTTTAATCAATTTTACTTACACGTGTTTTGGTCAAGAGTTTATCCATGTGTATATTATTCAAACTATTATTATTATTAAATAACCAAATGAAATGAATATATATATATATATATCATGTGTGTGTATTGCAGACTGTTTTGAGAATCGGAAAGAGAGTACTGGAGTAAGTGTGTGGTTACAAGAGAAGTATTTTAAAGGGTTTAAAACTCACTGCCATATGTAGGCTATCTTCATTCATGCTAAATGAGTAGATGAACCAAACACACACACGACCATCTCACACACAGACACATCCTCCACTGGCAATTCCACTCAGGCATCAAAAAATAATCCTAATCCTCCCCTTTTTAGTGAAATTGGAGAGGTGTAACCTAGGGATGATATTTACCTAAGCCACTCACCACAGGTAGGATTTGACACAAGGTCACAACTATGGGGCATCCAGTGAGGATCAAACTCACTATTCAGTAGTAATAGATCTATGAGACTAGTTTGCTAACCATTTCATCTTGATTGGATGCCTAGGTGTTGTCTGGGGCTCTGCTGCTTGAAGGTGAGCCAGAAAATTATTCTTGGCCACAGAAGACTGGAAACTTACCAGGTGAGTATTTCTTTTACATCCAGTTCTGGGTAAAATAATATGGCAGACCAGCCTGACTATCATAGGTACAGCAATTATTCTAGAAGAAGGACAACATTGAATAGGGGTGGGGAGCACACTCAACTAATAGAACAAAAAAAACCCTCACCAACTTGGATTCTAAGGAAGAATGGTTTGGTTTGTTTGGTTTGTTTTGTTTTACGGCATATCAACCTCAGTGGGTCATTTAATGCCAATAAAGTTTTGAAAAATCAATTCTTAATGGATAATACAATTTTTTTATAAATACATTTTTCTATTTAACCCATAGATGGGACCCTAACAGGTACTACCACTCTGGGTCAGAGTGGACCAGAGAGCAATGGTGATGAAGGGGTGCTCCACATTCCCCAAACCTCCAAAACTGGAACCTCACCATCAGATAGAGTTTAACGTCATTCCCAGGACATGTAGACCCGCAGCCACCGCCTTTTAGCACCCATATGATAAAAAGGGGTTGGGGCTTGCCATAAGGGCAATAGTAAGTAAGAATGCCCAGTAAGTATACACATTGAGTTTTACCAATATACTCATGTGTGAACTATAGATTAAATGGTTTTGCTCTTATCTTTATTTGGCTTTAAAAGATTGGAAATTTAAAGGTTAAAAGTTAAAAACATTAAGTGGGAAGATGTTTGGCATTAGCAGAACAAAACAATGAATGATTAAATTATTGGGTTTGGACAGTTGTCAGATATGATATTGGTTATCTATATTTGTCACCAAATAATTCAATATATGTAACACTTAATATTGTATAAGCATATAGATAAACAGACATATACTGGTAAGTTTACACATACAAACACACACAAACATATATATATGTGTGTATGTATGTTTATGTACATATACATATATAGTGTGTGTAAGTTAAAAATGGAAGCAAATCCAACGGTATGTTGAAAGGAAAAATAACCAAAGGAAAGAAAATGTTGAATGGATAAAATAATAGATTTATTTTACTAACACGTGTTTCGGCCAGGAGTTTGTTCTTGTACACGTGTATTCTATTTATTATCATTTTAAATATAAAATAAAATAATAATATATTAATATATAGTGTGTGTGTATTTAGGCAGCAAATTTTTTTGTAGACATATTCTATTAAAGATGATAGATAAGGATTTAGAGTTAGCCTTTTCATTTTCGGGTGTGAGATGTTGCAACTGTGCATGAAACCTATTTAGTAATTGTCCCGAATCTCTGATGTTATAACCCGAGTACACATACTTTTCACCTTTGTTGGTCATTGTCGAGGATGTGGGTACAATCACACTATAGATTATAAGGTGTTTTTCGTGATCAATGAATTTTTTGAATGAGAGCATATATCAGATGTAGTTGATGTCATGTTTGAACACGCAGTCCATAAGTGCTGGTTTGAATGTGTAGAAATGATATATATATATATATATATATATATATATATATATATATATATATATACATATATTTTTAATACAGACAACACATTTTTTAAAAATTCCATCTTTTGACTAGCAGCGTTCTGTTTTTGCTAACGGTCATTTCATCCCGTCTTATTTTTGTTGAAGACCGATCTACGTGCGGTCAATGCAGATATTCCGAGGGTCCTCACATCAGTGAGGGGTCCGATGTTGCTTTTTAAAACCGTAGAGAGGAAGGCCCCGAAACGGTTTGCACATTCTCTCCTGATGATCCCATGCATTTGTAAACATCTTTTGTTTTTTCAATATATCAAATTCACACTGTCGGATTAAGTTCCATTTTATTTCATATATATATATATATATATATATGAGAGTAATATATATGTATATATGAGAGTCAGAGATTAAATAAGTACAATTGATGTTGACAAAAAGTATCAGAAACTATCTATATATTGATACTCTTGTTCCTTAATTCTATAACCATTATCATCTTGCAATGTCAATCTGCAGATATGCATCTGGCAGGTCTATTTTTGAAAAAAAAAAAAAGTTCTGTTTAATTTTTTTAAAAATATCTTCAGGTCGTAGCAGCATATATGCAGGAGGCAGTAGACTTTCATTAACAGTTTTATATAAAAAGTTAAATTTCTTCTAAACCAAAGATTTTTGGTATCAGCTGGACATCGAGGGAGTCTATACCCCTTTCACTAGTGCTAGACAGTGGAGATTTTTTTTTTCTGAGGTGGAGCATCACACCTGTCATCAGCTCCCACACAGATCCAAGCTGTGATACTCATGTGTTGAGTTGACGAGGGCCAATATCAAATCCGGAACCTTGCAGATGATTTACTGACCATTAGTGAACAGTGTACAATCAAAATGTATGTTATTAATCATCTATTATTAAACTCAACAGCAAGGAAACTATCACTTAAAATAAAGTTACATAAATCTTATTATAATGGAGATTGTGTGTTTGTCTGTCTGTAACCGAAACTATATTACTATACAAATCACAATTCCCTTCGTTATTTACGTCACATTCTCGATGATTTTATTTTTATTTAAACCTCAATTATAGATAAAATTGTTTTACATCATTAAGACTGTTGACCATATCTACATACAGAGAACATGCAATTGTATTTATATATACAACAAAATAGCGGAATAAAGTGTGAATGGAAAGGCTAATTTGCATATTGATATTAAAAATTTGATTTTAATAAATATCTGCTTAGTATTATTGATTTCTAATTGTTTGGTTTTATCTTTTTGAATATGAGCAAAAATCTCGGGGATAAATCTTAAAATAAATCCATTAACAAGAAGAAATAACTAATATTATTCTTTACTTCCTATTTTAACTAAATAGTTAAATTAGGAAAATTTACCAATGAAAGAGGGGAGTAATGGAAAATGATGGAAGAGTTACTTTCGAAGTTGTTCTATTTTTCAATCATACCCCCTCTGTTCCAAATCTTTTTATCTGCATTCTTATTCAGTTTCATTAGCCTTTCTAATTTAATATTTTATTATATTAAAATTTAAATACTTGCGCCCAGAGGGTGCATATATTTGCTAGTGTATATAATTGGTATATATAGATATTTTGGACTGCTATACATTGAAATCTTTGGTTATTTTTGCCCAATGTTCATGATGATAATTCCAGAAATAAAATTTAAAGTAAATCTTGAACAAATCAAGGTTTTTCAAGCCAGTAGAAATTGTTGATATATTTTTATATCTGTCTATGAATACTGAGTGAGTTTTCCTCCCTTTATAATAGTCTGTTTAAAGTTAGCCAAGATAGGTGACACTGGCACTTAATCAAGAAAAGAATGCTGATAGTGTCCATGTTGAAATAACAACTGATAGTAGGTTGTAATTAAGCAAAACGGCTTCCAAGAATTTCTTTGTCCCACCCTCATCTCTTGAATCTGGAAATTATGAAGCTTGATTTAAATGAAATGAAGTTCTGGGAGTTCACCACTAACATCACATCTGAGCTTCTACAGTGTTCTTATCATTGACTGGAAAAGCTAGAGAAGCCATTTTGGAGATGAACCCCAATGATTTAAAAATAGATGACAAACTTGTATACAAAGCTAAACTCACTTTAAAACGAGAGCATTGCATTGCATATGACAAGTTTAAAAGATATGTGAATCTATATATATTTACTAACCCCTCCACACTAGCAGGATGTGACACAAGGTCAATTTCTTAAGTGGAGTTCAACAGGTTTGAATTCAGAGTTTTCCTTCTTCTAGACCGGTTGCCTAACCAAGGTTAAAGAGCCCAGTCTGCCCTACTATTTATTCATAGCTGGAGGGAGAGTAGGATTCATACCTTTCCCAACGGTATTAGGTATATGTAAACTATGTCAGTGATGTAATGCCTTATAGAATTTGAGAAAATGTCTGCTAAACTAAAGAATCACAAAATATCACTTCCAGGACTTGTCTTGGCATATAGAGCATTGAGGAATCAAAATCTCAGGACAATGAAAAGCTTATCAAGGCAACATTTTTAGAGTTGACTTTCACTACAATGGCACAACGGCTAAAGAAAGTCATGATGGATACCATTTCTGAATCAAATTCTGTCTCAAATAATTCTAATACCATCAGAGCCCAATATTGTCTATTTTGAGAATGTCAATTTAGATAATGGTGTCAAATATTGCTCAGGGGATCATGAAGAAACCTATTGTAGCAATTAATCTACAAGATGTCATTCTGGTGGGTCAGAAGAAGGTGCTTCATCAGATAGGATATTGGTAATCTATATTTCTCACCAAATAATTCAATATCTATCTATATATCTATATATATATATATATATATGTGTGTGTGTGTGTGTGTGAAGAAGAAGTGGAAGTGAATCAGTATGTAATATTGTCAAAAATTGAAAAAACACAAGTTTATAAATGAATAATCTTTATTTCACCTACGCTGCAGTGTTTCGGTCTGTTTCAATAGACCTTCATCAGGGCTTTCGTTACAATATTACATACATACATATATATATATATATATATATATATATATATATATATATATATATATATAAATGTTTGATACTGTAGAAGCATAAAGGAATGTAATTTTTCACATAACACACACACACATAGAGAGAGTGAGTGAGACAGACAGACTAATACAAATATATGCATTACCAACTTCATTGTTTAGGCACAGTAAAATTGTATTTTCTTTTAAACCTTCACAATGTCTCCCTTGTGGATTTATATATCACTTGACCAGAGATTAATAACAACAAATTAAAATATTGTACTTATAACTTCTGTGAAAGAAGATCACATTTTAATATCCCATGAAAAATTGTCAACTGAAAAGTCATTGGTGGTTGAGACAATTGGAGCAATTTTGTTGGATTCAGAAAGAAATGTAACTGTTGCTGATATAACTATTTATAGATAAGGGAGTGAATCAGGACAACCTAGAATTATAACAAGACTAGAAGTGGCTACCCGGCATCGTCTGGGTAGAGGTATGAGAGAGAGATAGTCTCACAGATCCATTATTTTTGAATTGCAAGTTGGATCCCCGCAGGATGCCCCACTAAAATCCCTATGAAAAAAACAGAAACAAAAAAAACTTACATTGATGAAAAGAAAAATTAATGTCTCCTATTTAAAATATTAAATGCACAAAAAAAAAAAAAGATTCTATGCTGTTATCATTTAAATTTTATTTTTTTAATAAAATATAAATCAAATCTTCATTATTTTTTTATTTTTTATTTTTTTAAATCAAATCATCATTTAAATCAAATCTTCATTTAAATCAAATCTTCATCATTTTTTAATTTTTTATTTCTTAAAATCAAATCTTCATCATTTTTTTATTTTTTATTTTTTTAAATCAAATCTTCATTATTTTTTTTTTTAATAAAATATAAATCAAATCTTCATTATTTTTGCTCAAAAACCAAGCCCTGGTGATATTTAATGTGTATATATATTTACTTTGTCGTTAATTGTTTTATTTGCGAAGTTTCCTCTGAACATACATATACACACAACTGTCCTTTATATATTTTAGATTACATTCCAACATACATACACACAACTGTCCTTTATATATGTATAGATTACATTCCGACATACATACACACAACTGTCCTTTATATATGTATAGATTACATTATCATTCGACATACATACACACAACTGTCCTTTATATATGTATAGATTACATTCCGACATACACACACACAATATGTATAGATACATTCAGACATATGTTGAAGGAAAAGTAGAAATAAAGTCAAAATTGGTTGCAAGAGTATTCCAATACTCTCAGGATGGACTCACCAATTTGTTCTAAAGATTATTTCAGGATAACTCTTATTATTATAGCATCCAGTGTTTAGTCCTGTAAGATTAGTCCTTGGAGATCAACACTGCTTTCTTGCAAGGAATGTTGATTATTCACTTGATTCTACTCGAGGCCAAAAAGTAGCTGCTAGTAGACTTTGAAAATGACATTCTTATGTGTGTATGGTCTAATGCATCTCAGTCATGGTTAAACAGAAATTACTTGCCCTTGGTGATGAAGTGATTAAACGTGATCAAGCAATTTTTACTTTTATGGAAAATTATATGGCATTTCAACTTATGTGGATGATTGTTGTGGGGGAGGAAAAAAATGTTTCAAGTGGCTATTATTGATAAACTTAAATTTGTTGTTATATCTGAGGATTCAGTGAAGTTTTGTTGCATTGGCTTTGGTCTGAATCAGATCAGTGATAAAGTAATTATAAATCAAGATGAATATGTTAAAGACAGATTAAATGTTAAAACAAAAGACACGCCGAAAAGAATCTGAGTGACAAATAAATTATATATATACTAGCAGTGGCTACCCGGCATCGCCTGGGTAGAGGGGGATTTTTTAAAAGTTAGTCCTGCAGATCCATTATTACTGAATCATGAGTTGAATCTTTGTGGGATGCCCCATTTAGATCCCTATGTAAAAAAAAAAAAAAAATAGACATTGCATTGATCCAGCTACTCTGAAAAGAAATGTTAGTGTCTACAATCTAAAATATTAAATGAAAAAAAAAAATATGCTGTTATCATTTAAATTTTATTTTTTAATTCTCTTCAGAAATATAAATCAAATCTCTATTATTTTTGCTCAAAAACCAAGCCCTGGTGATATTTAATGTGTATATATATTTACTTTGTCGTTAATTGTTTTATTTTTGAAGTTTCTTCCAGACATACAGATACACACAACTGCCCTTTATATATATACTAGCAGCAGCTACCCAGCGTCGCCTGGTTAGAGGGGGAATTTTTAAGTTAGTCCCGCAGATCCATTATTACTGGAACGTGAGTTGAATCCTTGTGGGATGCCCCATTTAAATCCCTATGTAAAAAAAAATAGACCATGGATTGATCCAGCTACTCTGAAAAGAAATGTTATATATATATATATATACTAGAAGTGGCTACCCAGCATCACCTGGGTAGAGGGGGGATTTTTTTAAAGTTAGTCTCGCAGATCCATTATTACTTATTGCAGGTTGCCTCATAAAAATCCCCACGGAAATATATAACAATATAGTAAGAAATTTCCATTCAATGATTTACAATTTAAAAAAAAAAAGATACAAATGATGCAATTAATTCAATCAATCAATTAATATATTCAAAGCGGAAAAAAAACATACAAAAAAAAAAAAACAAACAAAATAACATGCAAATGACTTTCGCTTCTGTTACTTTTCAAATTTGAATTTTTAAATATCTTCCCAAATATAAATCAAATCTTCATTAATTTTGCTCTAAAACCGAGCCCTGGTGATATTTAATGTGTATATATATTTACTTTGTCGTTAATTGTTTTATTTTTTAAGTTTCTTCCAGACATACACATACACAAAACTGCCTTTTATATATGTATAGATTAGACAGTCAATTAGAAAAATAAATTAACTGGCAATGCAAACAAGGCCTGATCAGAGTTTTGATATGAGTTATAAATTGCTTTTTACGTTCTTACTTATTTGGAGGTGCATGGTGTAATGGTTACTGTCATAGAAAATGGACGTGGTGAAATGAGTTCAAATCCTGGACACAGCTGTTTACTTTTCACATAATGCTAATACCCTTAGGAAAGGTACAAATCCAACTATTCTCCTTCCAGCTATGGGTAAATAGTAGAATAGACTGGGTTCTTTAATCTTTGGTTAGGTAACCAGTCTAAGTGAAGAAAAACTCTGAATTCAAACTTGTTAAACTCCACATAAGAAATTAACTTTGAGTCTCATCCTACTCATGCTGAGGGCTTTGTGTATATGTATATATATATATATATGGAGGCGCATGGTCTAATGGTTAGAGTCATAGGAAATGGACTCCTCATCCTGAGTTCAATTCCTAGGCAAAGCTGTTTGCATTTCACATGGCACTAATACCCTTGGGAAAGGCATGAATCTAATTCTCCCTCCAGCTATGGGTAAATAGCAGGGCAGACTGGGCTCTTTAACCATGGCTAGGTAACCAGTCTAGTAGAAGGAAAACTCTGAATTCAAACCTGTTAAACTCCGCTAAATTAATTGACCTTGTTTCGCATCCTGCTCTTGCGGAGGGATTGGTAAATATATATATATATATATACAGATTAAAAAATAAAAATGTAGGTCATATTCAGATTAAAAGAATATTTTCTAGAGATTATAACCGCTACTTGGTAAAATTTAAAATATAAAAACACTTGATATGTATTACCAGATTAAGACAGATTATCAGTAATTATTGGCTTCTTCATGTTTTGTGTTTTGGAATGATAAGACAACTACTTCTGTTTATCTCCTACAAACCAGTTGCAAGGTTCATTTAATATTTTGTAAAAGGCTGACAGTGTCTAAAATGCTAGAATCATTTCAAAAGTAGTTAAACTTTTGAATATGCTTGGTTTATGCACTCTTAGTCAAAATGAAAGATGGATGTTTCATAAAGGTTTGTTTCTTTGCTTTTTTTTCTAAATGTTGGCATGGTGTATTGTATTTGTTTCTCAGCTCAAAGTTTGGTTTTTTTAACATGCTTTTACTTCTATTGTATACAATATGACTATTTATTCAGTTTGTTTTGTTTGAATTAGTTTCATTTTAATTTTCATTATTGATATCATTTTTTTATAGATACACAATTTTCTGGTCCACAGGGACCTCACAAAATATCTCCTCTGAAAATGTATGCATTATAAAATGACAGATATTGGTAAATAAAAACTCTTTAAAGATTACCAAAATATTAACAGTAATCAACAAAAGAAAAATAGTCTTAAGGAAATAATCAAATTCAGAATTTTGAAGGCATATATATATATATATATATATATATATATATGTGTGTGTGTGTGTGTGTATTTGGGCAGCATTCTTTCATTTATACATGTAGAATTAAACAAAAGGCACATCTCCTTTTTAACAATTTTATTGACGATCTTTTCGATTTTTCTGGTCAACTTTTTAACATTTGGATGGAATTTTTTTAGATTTGGCCAGAAAGCTCGAAAAGATTGTCAATAAAATTGTTAAATAGGAGATGTGCCTTTTGTTTAATTCTACATATATATATATATATGTGTATGTGTGAGTGCATGTGGGTTTTCTGAAAGGTTTTTGACTTACATGCTATTCCACAGATTCATCTCTCAGTTCAACACACTTAGCACATTATTATAAATTATTTAATGTTTTCCTTCATAAAAAAATAAAAACTCAAAACTTTAAAAAAAGGTATTTTGGGACAGGAGCTTTTCAGCATCCCTTCATATATATATATATATATATATATATATATATATATATATATATATAGCTATTTATCTATAAGTAAACAGTACTCAAAATGATTGATAGAGTATATGTATCTAAGTTAGGGTAGTGAACCCAAACGGCACTTGGTAACTGTCAGTTTCTTGCCTATGCAATTTTCAAAACAAGTGCAGTGTGTTTGAAAATCTGATATATATATATATAGAGAGAGAGAGAGATGTGTGTGTGTGTAAAGATAATAAGTGAAAGTGAAAAATAGGAAATGTGAGGATGATTTATTGATATTTGAAAAATATATTGTCAACATCTTATGTTTCGATTGATATGTACATATCAAACATGTATCTAAATGAAATATATATCAAATATACATATATACATATATCCTATCTTCTTGAGGACAAAACAAATATTGACTGTTGATGTTAGTTTTTGTTTAATGAATCATACATGAAAGAATATTCATACATAGGAAATTATATCATGACACCATTTCCTTTTTGAAAGAACATGATTGGCACAAAATGAAATTATTCAATGTTTAAGACTTTGTATGTAATTTGAAATGTTTCTCATATATATATATATATATATATATAAGTAAGATGAGGAAATTAATCTGACAGTATATGAAGAAAATTTAGAAACAAACACGGTATGTTATGATGAATGGAAATTTACAGTCGATACTCAAGCATTTCAGTTTACAATAGAAACCTTCATCAGGACTGTGAAAAAGAGAAGAAAACAAAGATTTACGTGGATAAAAGATGATGGGTGTTTTGTATGCATTGAATTAGAAAAATGTGGAAAAAAAGGTCCCTTACTGTTAGTTGTGTGACGTTTATAGTTGAATGTTGATGACGTGATGATTGCATGCGAAAGCAAAAATTAATATATATATTTAACTAGAAATGCCATAACAAGATGACTTCAGTTCCAGTGATCTTCTGAAAAAGAGATTTTATCTCGAAAATTCAAGAATGAATTACAGGTTAACACACAACACTATTGTTACCTTATTATTTTTTCTTTACACCTGCATTGTGATAGCCTTCAAAATCAACCTCCAAACTAATATATATATATATATATATATATATATATATATATATATATATATATAAAGTATAGGTACCATCATAAATTATAAGATTATTTATGTATAGATTGTTACTCCTGTTCGTCTATGGGTTAAATAGTTAAAGATGGTGGAATCAGTTACGCTGGCAAATTGAAAATACAGGGGTCATTATTTCAAATTACTTGTATAAACAGTAGAAAGAAACAATGAAAGGAAGAAAGAAATTATGGAAATTAGTGAATAACTTAGAAAAAGAGAAAAAGTACATTATTTTTTCTTCTCTTTCAGAAGGTTCATGTGTTGATCTTGTCCCTTAGAAATAATATTTGAGGAATAATCTGGTATCACAATCAATTGTGCAATCAAACGAGAAGATAGAAAGTAGTGAAAAACATGCAAACAAATAACAAAGAAAGGCTAAACTTGCAAATCGGTCAGAAAATTAAAACATATTACAGGGTGACCCATAAAAAACAGAACCCAAATTATTTATTTATTTTCCCATTAAACTAAACCCTTACCCAAACCTTAACCCTAACCCCCCCTAGTTAAAATTAACAATTTTATAACAAAATTTGTGGGTTCTGTTTTTTTTAGGGTGACCCAGAAAAAACAGAACCCAAATTATTTATTTATTTTCACATTAAACTAACCCTGAACCCCCCCCCTAGTTAAAATTAACAGTTTTATTACAAAATTTGTGGGTTCTGTTCTTTCTGGGTCACCCTGATTTTCCGACTGATTTGCAAGTTTAGCCCAAAGAAATTAGTCCAAACAAATTGCACAAAATTTTGTATCAAATCTGATTTTGTATTAAATCTTAACAATTTTTTTTTTTTAAACATTTATTTTACTCAATGAATCATGACCTCTAGAAGGTCAATATATAAATGACAATGAATCAAAATTACTTTAAAAATTAAAATTATGATTACTTGAAAAAAATACTAAAAGTGAATAACTCCTTTAATTGCTACTAATTGATTTCTGTTTGATTCTTTAAAGCAAATAGAATTTAAAGTAGTAATAATTGATTTTTAATCGGCTTTCTGTGACAAAGTTTAAAAATTTAAATTTACTGGGAATCCATATATTATGTAAAAATCAAAATACAAACATGATTACACACACACACACACACACACACACACACATATATATATATATATATATCCATGCATATATACATTTATATATATATTTATTTATTTATTGAATATTCACTTAATTGAAAGTGTAAATATTGCTCTGTATATGATTAATTTATTAATTATCTTACATTGAGCTCTCTTAGGATTTGAAATAATCCTTGTATAAATCTATAGATGTATAGCTGCATGGGCATGCATTGTGGATATACAGAGGATAAAGATGATCCCAAATGGAATCATCCCCAACTTACCTGTCTATTGGATTCTTTTATCTATCTATCTATCTATCCATTTATATATTATTACATAGTGTGTACAGAAATATAACACTGTACACACTATGTAATAAATCCGCTCTACTTACATATTGAGCACTTTATATTTGTTATAACGCTGACTTATCCAGGTAAAACTTGTACCAACCAAATATTGAGACGATAAGTCATTCCTTCATATATATATATATATATATATATATATATGTGTGTGTGTGTGTGTAGAAAGTTTTGTAGAAAAAACAACAAGATGTTAAGTTTTGCTGACAGAAATCTGTTTCGACATTATGAATATGTCTTTATCAAAGCAATATTGTAAGCTTACAATGTTGCTTTGATAAAGACATATTCATAATGTTGAAACAGATTTCTGTCAGCAAAACTTTTAACATCTTGTTGTTTTTTCTACAAAACTTTCTACACATATTGTCGGATTCAATATCCATTTTACCTTTCATATATATATATATATATATATATATATATATATATATATATATATATATATATATCCCAACCGGTTCACCATGAGTAGGATGTAACACAATATCTCAAATATCAAGTGAGGATCAAACTCACTGTTGAGTAGTGATAGATCTGCAAGACTAGCTTGCTAACTATAACACAACAATGGGATGCATGCATATATATATATATCTCTATCATTTGGGCCCTGATATAAGGAAAACATACTAGAGTGATTGAAGATCATCAAGAAGAAATATTCTGTGGTATTCAACCAAACCCGTTTAAAAATATATATATATAAGTATTGTGTGTGTGGACCGATTTTTTAAATTTAAGTTCTCTGTCAGTAATATATATTTAATAGTTTAGATGATGAAAGGAAATACATTAGTTTCTCAGAAAATGTTCTTTACTCACAAAAAAAAAAAAAAATTCTAACAAAATATCAATAATTATACAAGTGTTAAAAAACAAATTTCTGTGACTAAAGAAGAAAAATGAAAGTATTCAATTTCTAGAATAAAAAGGGGATTTTTTTCCAAGAATTTTCTAAAGAAGGAATAGATGACAAAAAGAAATAATGAAATGTGTGTATTTTTCATTGTTTTTTTTTCTTGTTTTGTTTTGTTTTTTTAAAATCCTGGTTTCCTGCATTTTACTAAAGATGTTTTTTTTGGCTAGTTTTATATTTTCAACTATGCATAGAAATAAAAACTTTAAACAATACTAACAGCTTTTAAGAACATAAAATATTTTTTTAAATAACAAATTATTTTTTTTTTTTTGTATAGGTAAATCTAAAGTTGCATATATAATTGTTACAATGAGAATAACAGGAAATGATGGATAGCAATAAAAATCATTTTATTGAATTTAATATTAAATAAACAGCTAAATCATATAGAAAACTAGTTGAAGTACTTATCTATAGTGGGCTTAGGGTTAAGTCCTGTTGAAAGCATTAATTCCCACTAGATTACCAGCAGCAATGTTATCCACTAAATTATGGGGACTATATATATATATATATATATATATATATATATAAAGTGTGTGTGTGTGTGCACATAATTATGTATGTATATAATCATATATAATCACATACATTAGCAAGTTGTATCTCAAAAGATACATGTAACTCAACCAGTTTATATTTTTTTTAAACATGTACATATAAATGAATATATAAATATAAATTTATTTAGCTTAATAGTTTTGAAACTTTTACATTTTTCAGATAATGTGGAAGCAATGTTTATATGCTTCATATCAGATTTAAAACCTGATTTATTCTATTTATTATTATCAGGATTTGAATATCAATTGCTCACAAAATAACAAGTATATACATATCGATGTATATGTTACATAAGGGATAGGCATAGCCTATCATTTTTGTAAGGAATTGTAGTTTAGATTGTTTATATGCTTCATATCAGATTCAAGATTTATTCTATTTATTATTATCAGGATTTGAATATCAATTGCTCACAAAATAACAAGTATATACATATCGATGTATATGTTACATAAGGGATAGCATAGCTATCATTTTTGTAAGGAATTGTAGTTAGATTTTAGAATTAATGGCAACTTGATGGAAAATCACTGAGAGTTTAATTAACAAAGTTTCACCTCAGGTTCATCTGAAGCTGGGCTCTCATTGGCTTAGAGTGTCACGTGATCAGAGGCTGGGAAAGAAAGAATAGAATTAGTCAAGAATTAAGCTAGGCAGCCCAGCTTGATGAGTATATATTTTGTTTCAGTTTCTTTCTACATGCATGCAAGTTAAGATGATATTGACAAAAAAATAAAAGTGTACACCAGAAATATGTCTCTGTTTTCTGAAATAACAAGAACAGAAAATGGAACAGAGAGAGAGAGGGGTCCAACCTGATAGGAAAATCTGAATATGGCCTGAGGGAAAGAGAAACAAAAGGTGTTAGTAAATGAAGTCATTAGAATACATAAGAATGTTGGTTGTTTTGTTTTATAGCATATCAACCTTTTTCAGGTTATTTAATGCCAAATCAAGTCATTTTGATTAACAAAGGAATCATTTTGTATATAGTACCTGCTGTTGCTTAAGTGGTCAATTTAGTATTGAACAAGTTCATTGCACTTTAACTTGAGTGATCTAGAGGGAACTGATGTTTTTAATGTCACTTGATCATAATACACATAAAAATTGAATACATAACAGGTTTGAATTTAGAGTTTTCCTTCACCTAGACCGGTTGCCTAACCAAGGTTAAAGAGCCCAGTCTGCCCTACTATTTACCCATAGCTAGAGGGAGAGTAGGATTCATACCTTTCCCAAGGATATTAGTACTAAGTGAAATGCAATTACCACGTCAGGATTTGAACTCGGGTGACGAGTCCATTTCCCATGACTTTAACACAACACACTTCCTAATACATAACAGATTTGTGTTTACAATTCATTGATAACTATTTTTCAACATTTTCAATTTTTTCTGTTTGTGTGAATTCAGGAAATCAGAGAATTAAGAAAGCATTTGATTTATTCTATTTCAATCATTCATCCATTATTTATTTGAAAACTATCACATATTTTATTTCATCTTGATAAACTTTCATTTTTATTTTTCAATATATTAACAAAAGTGGAAAAAGAATTAAATTCTCAACTTGACTCGCCATTTTTTTTCTCCCTTTTACTCAAGAACCTTGAAGAGTAATTTTCACTCTTTCGTTAAAGAAAAACATAATAATTGCATTAGTTTCTTTCTTTTCCCTTCAGTCATTTCCTCTTTTGCTAAATACAATTTTTCAATAAAGAGGCAAATTAAAAGTTAAAACAAAATTATCAATATCATTTTGGCACAAAAATAGTTAAAAGAGAATTAAAAGCTCGGTTTGCCTCAGGTGTCCCTTTCTACCATCTAATTTTCCTAAATATCCCTTCTTTTTTCTAAAAGAAAATGTTGCTTCCTTTTTTATCACCTTAAACCTTAAACAGTTCAAACTAGTGACATTCCATCCAATGACAGCAAATATTCAACAAAGATAAAAACTTGATGAGCAATCATTGTAAATAGAATAGAATAGAATCAATAGAAGTTTTCATTGGCTGATCTTTTGTTTGTTTGTTTGTTTGTTTGTTTGGTGATGATGGCGTAGTGTCCATTTTTTTTATTTATCTACAACTGCATGAGTGGCTGAACAGACCAATTTTTGAATGGCAATCTTGGTGCAGTGACTGTAAAACACACAGTGATGCTTGCTGGAGTTGCTGTTCTCTCTCCTTCCTTTTGGCTCTCTTTTCTGCAGCAGCTTTTTCCTCTCTTTTTCACTCCTTTTCGTTCCTTTTTTGACGAGGAAGCGCCAGGTCACACGGTCTTCTGCACAAGCCTCCCATGTGTTGGTGTTGAATGTCTTCATGTCCCTCTTACAGACATCTTTGAAGTGCAGGCGTTGTCTCCCTACTGGTCGGGTGCCTTCTACTAATTCACCATACAAAGGTCTTTGGGGATATGGCCTTTGTCCATCCTCCTGACGTGACCAAGCCAACACAGGCATCTCTCACATATGATGGCAGGCATGCTGTTCATGTTTGCTCATTCCAGCACGTCTGTGTTGGCCACTTTGTCCTTCCAGCATAGTTTCCAAATATATATATATGATTTAGAATAATAAAACATTAAATTAAAAAACTAAAAAAATGTACTTGTTACTCCATAAGTAGAGCAATATGCAATTAATATAAAACGTTAAAACTCACAAAAAATGTCCTACTACTTAAGTTTCCTGAATCTCAATCCATAACTTTGTAGCAAAATTAATAGAATTACTGAGGAAATAATTATTCTTCCTTTGTAATTCCATTCATTTTACTGCTTACTTGAGAATCAAGATTCGTGAAACTTAAGTAATTGGAACATTTGTATGAGTTTTAATATTGTATATTCTGCTGCCTACAAACAAAAATAGTGATACATTATCTGTACCCACCTACCAATATACACATATACACACATATATGTTAATAAAAAAGACTCTCCAAATTTGATAAAAACATAGATAAAAGAACTAAAAAAAATAAACTAAAACCAACTTATATACCCCATGATGACGACTGGCGAAACAGTCGAAAGCGCTCAGGATAACAGTATGGGAAATATTCTATATCAATTGGATCCAAACACCAAAAAGATTGCCAGACGAACTGGAAAAAATACAGATCCAGAAAATGAAGAAAGAGTACTCCGTGTTATTCAATAGCACATGCCTAAATATATATATATATGTATATATGAGAGAGAGAGAGAGAAAGAACGGCAGACAGACAGAAAAGTGAAGGTTCCATATCTGCTTCTTATATAGATAGATGACAATCAAATGGCCTATAAATTTAACTAACATAAATGATTATTTTTGATTCTTCACCTGATGAAGGAGTGAGGATGACTCTAAAATATTGAATATATCAACATTTATTTCTTATGCTTCATCATCTTCAAAAGTAAGTATATTAAATTTTTTCAATACTTTCTTTCATTTATATTAGTTAAATTTATAGGCCATTAGATTGTCATCTATCATATATACACACACACACACACACACACACATATATAGAGAATCAGAGATCAGTTGTACATTTGCACCAAAGAATTTCTATCTGATACATCTGTTGGGTCAGTAAAATGGTAATTTTGGGTGGACATAAGTCCAAATAGGGTTATCTTCCCTTGCTACAATGTTTGCCAATAGGTGGCATGAGTATTTGGCCACAAAGCGGGAATTCTGAATTCCTGTGTCTTCCCTCAGGCCAGCAATGAGTATACATGGGCTAGGTGCCTGACACCTCTCCCCTTTAGGTGGGGGGGGGGGGCTTTGCCCCCCAACCAGCTGCCAGTAAGCAACATTCCCTACAATGCAAGCCGTATGCCTATTTCCTCCATAATATGTTTATGTATCTGTTTTGTATATCTTTGCCTTGAATGCATTTGAATCCTTTGCTCACGGAATAAAAGTCTGTTATTGTTCTACATCTTCGTCGGAATATTTTATGTAACCTATGTACCCACTTGGAAGGTCACTTTAAGCCTTCCAACTTAAATATAACTTCTCCACATCCCACAGTTGTACTTCTGTTAGTTCTCATATTTACTTCTTACAAATATTTAAGGTTTAATTCCAACTACAAATAAAAATAAACAACAAGAGAGTATTAGGATTTTTATTTTAAATTACTAGTTTTATGTCCAGCAGTCAGTGCCAATGTCTAATATATATTCTGTATTGAGACTTATCTAGTCTATGGCAACTGGACTATCCATTGAAGATTTAACTTGTGCTAGAGTAATTTACCTATTATCGTCTGATGGCAGAAATCCAAATCTCTTAAAATTAGTATAAGTATGCACTTGACAACATAAGAGGTGATATTAAAATAAATAGGTTAAAATACACTATTACTTTTAATAGTTTTTTTTTTTTTCATGCAATCACATGTGAACTTATAGGGACTCATCAGATAGTTCAATGAAAATAATAGGAAATTTGAACTCATGTTTCCTATTATAAAAAGGTTAAATCCTACTTAATGAACATAAATTCCACCATCATATGTCACCCCGCCAAAAGAAAAAAATACTAAAAATCAAGGAATTAACCAAATTTAATGAAATTTTCAGTGTTGATACATTAATAAATAAAAGATATAATGCTGTAGTTATTTTATTTAAAAACCTTAAAAATTTTTCAGGTCAATTAACTTTGAACCAAGTATATGTTTGTGAATATGTGTTACACCTCAAAGATACGTGGTTCAAAGTTAACTCAGCTGAAAAAATGTAATAGTTTTCAAATAAAATAAATGGTGCATTATATTGTTTATTCATTCACTGAAAATTTCATTAAATTTGGTTAATTCCTTTATTTAAATTTTTTTTTTTTTTTCGGCGGGGTGACATATGATGTTGGAATTTATGTCCGTTAAGTAGGATTTAACCTATAGAAATTTGTTTGCTTTCATTCAAGCATGAAACAAACAATAAGCAAAAATAATTGGCAACAGAAGAGGATCAATATTTTTAAAGCATTCAATCAACTCTACTTAATGGAGACAAACTTCATCATTTAGTGTTTCCCTTTAGATTTTTATCTTTTTAGAATAATGAACAATATATGATCTTTGGGGGTTTTATGTTGTTCCAAATTAATATTCAGCTGAATATTTCCAACTGAAACCCTTTGACAATTTGTTTGTCAATAGGCTGTTTAATGACAGTCACTCTAATGGTGGACAATTGTCATATAGTAGTCAGTTGCCAACTAATTTTATAACTCTTTTGCCAAAGAGTTCCTTCAACTGAAACAATCCAAGGGAGATAACTCATAATCAACACTGTGACCAAGAGTTGCAAGTATAGCAATAAATTGAGCAAAAAAGCCATGATATCATTGGTATCTGTGAAATAAATGCAATGGTGAGATCCTCTTTCAGGAGAGTGAAAAAAGTCGGATAAAAAAAAAAATTTCTCTCCCTTTCTGTGTGTGTGTGTGTGTGTGTGTGTATAATATATATATATAATATATAATATATATAGTTAACTATATCTATGAATAAAGAGAGCTCAATATCATTGATAGAGCATTCATATCTAAGTTGGGATAGTGTAGACATAATCAACACCATCTCTGAAAATTGCATAGCAAGAAACTGTCAGTTACCAAGCACTGTAAACTTTATGTCTCATATATATTATATATATATATATATATATATATAGTCAGGATGGCCTAAGGTTGATATCAGCCAGACAGTGAGGAAGTCTATCCCCTTTTCTCTTGCGCTAGACCAAAGAGATTGTTTTTTAATGTCTGAGGTGAAGTGCCACACCTACCATCAACTCCTCACTTTACCGCACAGATCCCTGTGCTACTCCTACGCTGAGTTGGCGAGGCCCGGTATCGAACCAGGAACCTTCCAATTCCTAGTCAAGTACTCTACCAACTGAGCTAAACCAGGCCCTATATATATATATATATAGGATATAGGATAGGAGGGTTGGAGTAAATCCGAACAGAATGTGGTAAAGAATAAAGGAAAAAGTGGACAAAAAGAGCAAAACTCAAACAAGTAGATGTAGGAGATATATTTTGTTGACCAGGACATCCTGATGCTTTAATAAACAACTGAGGAAGTCCTGCTCAATGCAGAACGAAATATACCTCCTACATCTACTTGTTTGAGTTTTGCTCTTTTTGTCCACTTTTTCCTTTATTCTTTACCACAAGTAGTATATATATATTATATATATATATATAATATACTAACGTGTGTGTATGTTTGTATAATCATGTTTGTATCTTTTTTGAAATCATTAACAACATATGATATTTGTTGTTTTTTTTGTCATGTTCTAAATTAATGTATATTTCATTATTTTAATAGGGACGGACAGTTATTCTTTTACTATTTATCTATTTACTAGCATAAATTATTTCTGTATAGATCAGCATTTCTGCTGGACTCAGGCTTTAAGATGGCAGCACCATTTTTGTTAACAAAAGCAGAAGACATGAAATCCTTCTTAATCTCAACAGTAAACAAAAGAAAGAATGGAAAGTAGAAGAAAAACAAAGAGAGAATAATTTGGTAAAAAGAAATTTAAAAATTGCAAAGAGCATGAGGTGATGCAAAGATGAAAGAATACTGATGTAAAAAAAAAAAAAGAAGTTAAGATTAGAGTGGATAACAAAAGAAACAAAAATGAAAGAGCAAGAGAGAAAGAGATTAAGTAGTGTGGTCTACTCATAAAAAAAAAGAATCACAGATATACATCAATTTTTTAAATACCTTTTTAAATGGTTACATTAACAACAGAATTTTGTCATTACTTTGTTTTGAGATCAGCTTGTGTGACCAATAGATATTTTACATTGTTTTATTTCGAAGTAGATTTTTTCAATGAGCATTAGTTGACATTTTCCAACATAGGTCACTAATCTTAGAAACTAAAACTTATATATTCCTTATTTTTTATTCTTTTAGATTTACCATATTATCTCTCTTTCACTCTCTCTATACACACACACAAATATATATATATGTGTATGTATGTATATATATATATATATATATATTGTGTGTGTATGTATGTATATATATATATATATATATATGTGTATATATATATATATATAAGTTAGAGTAGCAAAAACAAAGTCAACAGCATTTGGTAACAATCAGTTTCTTGACAATGCAATTTTCGAACCAACTTGATTCGAAAATTGCATAAGCATAAAACTGACAGTTACCACTGTCATTACAACCAATAATAAACTACCATCCAGTGTAACATTCTGTATTTGTCTACATTTCTCCACACACACGTGTATATATATATATATATATTTATATATATATATATATATACGTGTGTGTGAGAAAAAGAAGAAGAGGGAAAAAAAAGAAGAAAAAAAAGAAAGTATCACCACGCAAAAAAAACAAAAAAACTTAAGCACGTCCATTTCTGATTTTCATCTCTGATGATAAAGTTTCTTTGAAATCGATAAAAAAAAAACATCTTTTGTTTTTATTTTTTATACGCATTGTATTGCTTCAAATTTTAATTTATTATAATATATATATATATATATATATATATATATATATATATATGAATTCTGTATTTGGATGGTATGGATTTTTCATAAAATTGTGGCACCAAAACAACCACAAAGTATCAGTTTTATTCTTATAGAATTAGCTAATTTGAATATTTCCCTCTAAAAATTGCTCAATAAAAAAAACAACAGGTTATTAGAAAAAAAAAAGAAGATTTAAGATGTTTTAATATTTATTCTCAATCTTATTTTTTAATAACATATTTTCTTTTTTAAATTATCAATTGTTTTGTTGATAGCTTTTATCATTATTCTCAGCCGTTAGAGTGCTGTCATCAACTATTCCCAGCTATAGGTTAAATAGTACCACTACTGTTCTTCTACAAGGATGGCTTTGGCATTAAATAATCCATGAAGTTTGATATGTTATTAGACAAAGAAACCAACCAAATCAACCATGACCTCACAAACTGGCAATGTTAGCATAAGATATTCACCAACAAAAGTCTGCTACTTACTTCCCAAAACGAATTCTTTCATTTTTCCATTTTTTTAAATATATATATATTTACCAACCCCTCCGCATGAGCAGGATGTGATACAAGGTCAATTTCTTAAGCGGAGTTTAATAGGTTTTGAATTCAGAGTTTTCCTTCTCCTAGAACGGTTGCCTAACCAAGGTTAAAGAGCCCAGTTTGCCCTACTATTTATCCATAGCTGGAGGGAGAGTAGGATTCATATTTCTCTCAAGGGTATTAGCGCTAAGTGAAATGCAATTACCACATCCAGGATTTGAAATCAGGGCGACAAGTCCATTTCTCATGACTTTAACATTACACCATGCGCTTCCTATTGATATGGTATTAAACTATTTTTTTTTAAATATATGGTCATATTCCATTTATTTTTGTCTTGTACATGTGTTGTTATTGATTCATCAAACTTTAAACTAGAAATAGAAATTGACAATGCTTTATCTCAGAATGTTATTCATACTTTAAATTCCTGATATTATAATAAACATACTCTGTAGAATATCCACAGGTGCTACTGGTATTTAAAAAAAGAAAAGCTAGCTAGTTCCTTATGTAATTCATAATATCATGGACAACAAATAAATGAATTAAAACTTATTCTAATTCTAATTTATTTACTTAACAACGAAACAATGACTATCAATATAAATGTCCATCCTATATATAGAGTCAAGTTTGAGAGACTTACCAGTCTGATGGAGGTTGGAATTAAAGATATCTGGTATCTTCTATAAAGTTAATTATTCTAGAGATAATTTCTGGTCGACTGCACGTGGAACTGGTTTGAATATATCTATTGAATATTGGCACCAAAACTTTTGAGTGCATCATGTGATTGCTATGTCTAATCAAAGAAAGACTCTCCCACATTCAACTCCATACATAGAAACAGATGTATTTTACTGACCCAACACTACCACCAACTCAGACTAACTTCATGAAATTTTAGTATCTAATGAAACTGTCTTTAAAATATCATTATTCACATTCTAACATTTACTCTCAAGTTTTATTAAACTTTGAACTTGTGTATAAAAATTCATCAATTTGTTAATATTCATCTATATATATATATAAAGGGTATTTAGTGTGTATATATGTATGTCCAGATGAAATTTCGAAAATAAAACAATTAACGACAAAGTAAATATATATACACATTAAATATCACCAGGGATTGGTTTTTGAGCAAAAATAATGAAAATTTTATTTATATTCATAAAGATAATTAAAAAATGAAATTTGAATGATAACAGCATGGAATTTTTTGCATTTCGTATTTTAAATAGTAGACATTAATTTTCTTTTCAGATTATCTTTTTTACATATGGATTTTAATGGGGCACCCTGTGAGATCCATCTCGTAATTCAACAATAATGGATTGGGAGACTACCGTTGTTACCCCTCCCCCTCTACCCAGGCGATGCCGGGTAGCTGCTTCTAGTATAAAACTAAATGAGAAATTGGGTTCCTATTTTAATTTTGTTCCATGATAATATTGATGCCTTTATTTAAAGAATGAAGTATTCAAATGAATACAAACCCCCCATAGAATTAGCATTCAGCTGAAAATTGTTTTATTCTTTAAGTTAGAGAATTTTAAGTATATTCCTCAAATAATAATTTCATTATGCTGTATTCGCTATACATTTTTTCTTGCTTGTTTTTTAATTGGCAGTCATTTTTTTTTAAAGATACAAAACATTATTTATTTGATTGGCAAAAGTTTTTATAACTTTGGTAAGAATTGGTTAAATTAGAAGGAATGAACTGATGATTAAGAATTGTTTTTGGTCACGACAAATTCTATTATTTTGAAAATTGTTCAAATTGGTTAAATGAAAAATTATGAATACAGGTTGTTGACATTTAGAAGAACTCAGTTTTAGAAGTGACATGCAGTTGGCCTTGCCAGTCACAGTGGATATTTGTTTTGTTTTTGTTTTTTGTTTTTTTTGGGGGGTGAAGAAACTATTTCTAATTCTAAAATTTAAATGAAGATATCTAAACAGATGAGCAGTTTATAGAATCAAATGCTGTCCCTTTCATAAAGAATTCTTCATTCAAAGAACTGATAAATTTTTATTTTAAAAAACTCATCACCCCTGATGATGGCACTTCGAAGTGCCAAAAATACTTGGGATAAAAACTTTGGTGGACTAATCCACAGATTCCATCCAAATGTAAAAAAGTTGGCCAGAAAGCTCGAAAATATTGTTAATAAAATTGTTAAACAGGAGACGTGCCTTTTGTTTATTTCTACATGTATAAATGAAAGAATGCTGCCCAAATACACACACACACACACACACACACATATATATATATACTAGCTAATTGTCATCAGGGTGGATTTTTGTTGACATAATTCTAGTTGACATAATTCTAGTAATGTTTTGTCACAGATAAAATATCTAAATTAGCCAAATTTTACTCTAAAAGAGAGGTAATTTTTTTTTTATTGATTTACATTTAATAAATAGAAAAATCCTCTGATAATAGAGGTTCCAATACCAAGTTATGGGCTTCCAAAGAATTCACTATAGGGAGATTTAACTCCCATTAGGATGTTTTAATATTATAGAAATTTGCTGAATAGGCATCATATCTTGTCTTTTATCTATGGTTTAAATTTCATATAAATTGAAGGGAAAAAAATTTCAGCAGGGTTTTATACCACCTGGGGATCTCCTTTAGATTAAAATGAAATATACTTCTCAAAGTACCTTGGTAAATGTTTCAGAATATATATGATTGTGGGGGTTTATCTCCAAAACCCTAGGAGGAGTTTGTGAACAGATAGGAACTACAATTTTATGTATATATATATATATATATATATATATAAGGGTAGATTGAAAAGTTTATATGGGGATGCCATTGCTGTTGATGACTTTTTTATCCAATGGGATCCAAGAACTCTATCACCAATGGAGAAGTGTATCAACTACAAGGTGTACTTGTTGAAAAGTAAACCATTTACTCCTATTCTATGCGAGTGATTTGGTCAGCCTCTGAACTCTTCAACCAACCCACACACATATATATATATATACACCAAACCCTTCCACTCAAGTAGGATGCAACACATAGTAAATTTCTTAACTGAGTTTAACAGGTTTGAATTCAGAATTTTCTTTCTTAGACTGGTTACCTTAATCAAGATTAAAGGACTCGTCCACTCTACTATTTCCCCATAGCCTGGAGAGAGAATAGTTGGACACATACCTTTCTCAAAATAATAACCATTACACCATGGCCGCCTCCACTATATATATATATATAGAGAGAGATGTTTTTATTCAACTGAAGAGTCCTATATATATATATATATATATATATATACCTCTGACTATAGTTTCACGCAGTGTAGCAAGTCCTCGGGGACTGTTATATATATATATAGAGAGAGAAGAAAGATGTTTTCATTTATTAAAGAGTTACTTTTTGTTTTGTTTTTTTCATAAAGCACAATGCCAAGTTACATTAGATTAAAAAAGATAAAATGATTCTGTAATCTTTTTTTTGTGTGTGTGTGTGTGTGAAAAAAATATAAGAAAAACAAAAGAAAATAGTGTCAGGCAATAAAGCTCTCAGAAGTGCCAATCCTGATTTTGACCCAGGTAGTGCCAAGTCACCTTGCTTAAATGGTTGTATACTTAAAAAAAAAAGAAAAAGAAATTGGTGGAGTCAGATAGTAGAAGCTGCCAACCTTGTCATTCTTGTTTCCTAACAACCAGCAAACAGTAGATGTGCAGATGTTTTATAACATTGATTTATTTAGTGGTTCTCACCTCCCTTGATGGGTTATGTATGGATCAGTAGATCCATAAGTGTTTATATCATTGATCCAAAGTGTAGAAGAAGAAGAAGAAGAAAGAGAGAAGGACATTGTCTTGGCTACTTTGCTCCTTTGCATGGAAAGGTGGCATGGCACATCTACTATTAATTTTGTTAAAGGTCATAGCATTGTTTTTTTTTTTATTGGTCACTAACTGTAGACTCTTAGTACTGTGTATACATCTATTTTGTTTGTGTCCTTTATGTATGTGCTACTCTGTATTTATATTGACTAGCAAATATATGCACCCTCCGGGTGCAAGTATTTAAGTTTTAATGTAATAAAATATCATATTAAATTAGAAAGGCTAATGAAACTAAATAAGAATACAATAAAAATTTGAAACAGAGGGAGTATAATAAAAGATTTGAAACAGAGGGAGTATAATAAAAAATGGAACAACTGAAACTTACTCTTCCATCACTCTCGTCTTTCATTGTTATTTTTCTAATTTAAGTATTTAGTTATATGAGGAAGTAAAGAATAAAATGACAGTTATTTTATCTTGTCAATGGATTTCCTTTAAGATTCATTGAAGAGATTTTTGCTTATATTCATTAAAATAAAACCAAACAATTAGAAATCAATAATACTAAACACATATTTATTAAATTTGATTTTTTAATATTAATATGCAAATTAGCCTTCCCGTTTACACTGTAAACCGCTATTTTGTTGTATATATAAATATAATTGCATGTTGTCAGTATGTAGACAAAGTTAACAGTATTAATAATGTAAGACAATTTTATTAATAATTGAGGTTAGATAAAAATAAAATCATGAAGAATGTAGCGTAAATAACTAAGGGAATTGTGACTTGAGTAGTAATATAGTTTCGGTTACAGACTGAAAAACACACAATCTCCATTATAATAAGATATGGTTGTATATGTGAATGCCTCTACATCTAAATGTATTTGTGTGTTAGTATCTGATTATTGTGTGAATGTATATACTCATATCTCTGGCCTTGTGCCACATCTAAGCTCTAATATATAAGTACATCTTAAACAGTTTTGAATAAAAAGTTAAATTTCACCTAAACCAAAGATTGTCAGTTGAACAGCAAAAGAGTTTATCTCCTTTTCACTAGTGCTAGACAAGGGAGATTGTTTTTTCATCTGAGGTGGAGCACCACACCTACCATCGGCTCCCCACTTTACTGCACAGATCCAAGCTGTGCTACTCATATGCTGAGTTGGCGAGGGCCAATATCAAATCCGAAATCTTGTGGTTCCTCGGCTGATGTTAATTATATAAAATAAAAAAGTAAAGTCGCCTGGGTGGCCTTAAGTTGGTATCAGCCAGACAGCGAAGGAGTCTATCCCCCTTTCACTAGTGCTAGACCAAGGAGATTGTTTTGGTGCCTGGGTTGGATCGCCACACCTACCATTAGCTCCTCACTTTACTAAAGTAAAGGAATTGGTGAGGGCCGGTATTGAACCAGGAACCTTGTGGTTCCTAGTCGGACTCTCTACTGACTGAGCTAAACTACAAAATAAGGGTTTATACATTTCTATAAATATATACATGTTGGCAAATATATTCTCAGATGTTTATTCCTATGATAATGACTGATAGATTTGAAGACATTCCTATGTAGTCATGGTGAAGTGGTTTACAAGTTATTACTATAAGCCATTGTTGATAAGTTTTGTCCTCCCTGGATCACAACAATTTGACAATATGCCAAAGTTTTCCCAGAATCCATGGAAGAGGGACTACATCAAATAGATCACTGAATTATTTATTAACAGAGGTACCCAGCTTTTTTTTTTTTGGGGGGGGGGTAAGATAGGAGATAAAATGCTTTGACAGACTAATTCAGATTAATTTTAACAAGATTCTATGGATACAGTAATATGAACATTGCCAAAATCCACAAGAAAAAAGAATTTTAAACATAAAGATTTATTAATTTCTGAGAGCCTCTTTTCTATTGAATATTTCTTATTCCTCCATCTTTGCAAATATGTTGTCTGCACATATAGCTGGCCATGTGGAAAAAATGAATTTGATTTAATTCATTCTACCATTTATGGGGTCAAAAACATATGGGGTCGGAAAATTAAAATGGAAAGTTTTTTGGTGGTACCCAATGACAGTTTAACTACAGTCTATGAATTAACATTTTGCGAATTGGGTTATGGTTTTAGGAGATTAAGGTTGTTTTTAATTACGTATTGCTTAAAAAAAAAAAACAACAAAAAACCCAAATTACTATACATTTAATGTTGAAAAATATTTTTTTAAACTAAGTTTAATTGAAATAAATACATTGCAATATTAACATAAACAACTGTCTCAATAATAGATTCAATAATTAATTTCAATGGTTAATTAAATGTATAGTAATTTGGGTTTTTTGTTGTTTATTTTTTAATTAAAAACAACCTTAATCCCCTAAAACCATAACCCAATTCGCAAAATGTTAATTCATAGACTGTACTTAAACTGTCATTGGGTACCACCCAAAAACTTTCCATTTTAATTTTCCAACCTAAATCAGAAGTCAGCCATATATATATATATATATATATATATATATGCCACTGTAAATGAAACAACAGCTGTGCAGCCAACAAAGTTTTCATCAGATGCTGACTCTGGGGTCAGACATGGTTTTCATGCCAATACATTACCACCAACCCAAAATGTACCATCAGTTTTTTTACAATACTACTTTATTGGTTTTCAGTCTCCTCATTGCAATAGCAGATCAAGATGCAGTCATTTCATATAATCCTAATCACAACTTTCCAGTAATGAAGCATTAATTCAGTGATGTAAGATTTTAATTAACAGACATGTCACTGAACTGACAATGAGATGACAATTTCTATGAAATTCAAATGTGAAGTCAGTGTACAAGAATGAATCGGTAATTCAGTGATGTTCATTTGAATTGTATCATGAGTTAAAAACGTCATTGGAATGTCAAAATACTGTTCTACATAGTTCAAGTCTAAATGACTAATTATATATATATATATATATATATATATATAACTCTATCAGTGATACTCTACTAATAATACCACAAAAGAACTTGGTCCACCATTACCTCACCAAGGGAGCTAGGGATAACCATGTATGTATGTTACATTTAAACCGATATGCACACCTAATTCATTTAGTTATAATTAATTAACAAAATTAGGTATGACTTTAATTAAGCACATAATCTCCCACAAATTGTCAGTCTTCACCATTTTCAAACACACTGTTTGACTACTTATATATATAAACACATTTTTTCTTTAATGCTACTATAAAATCATTTGTTTATTTCTGATAACACCAGACCTATGTAAAAGCATATAAATTAAATTTTCCAAAATGTCTTTTACTATTTCATGTGTATATATATATATATATATATATATATATATATATATATATATATGAAGTGTTCAAACGATGTGTTTGAGAATGGCGAAGGCCGACAACTCTTAGGGAGATTATGTGCTTAATTAAAGTCATATCTAATTTGTCAATCAATTAATTATAATTAAATGAATTAGGTGTGCATATCGGTTTAAATGTAAAGCATAAACAACTCGAGAAAAAGTCAATCTCTGTATGTACATTTCAGCCCATTAGGCCTCATCAGCAGAGCTATAGACAGGGCAGTGCTTTGTGCGCGATTCGAACGTGTGTGAATAAAGAGTGCTCAATATCAGTGATAGAGTATATATCTGTAAGTTAGGATAGCATAGACATAGTCAATACTGCTTGGTAGCTATCAGTTTTTCGCCTATGCAATCTTAAGACCAATGCTATATCCCAACACACATATATATATACACACATACACACACATGTATCTCTGTGGATATGTATGTATATGCATGTATATATGTATGTGTATATACGTATATGTGCATATAAAATATAGATTATACTATATCTATAACATAAACCAAACAAATACTTTGGACTCAATGTATGAGCAAGAAAGTAAATATAATTATGTAAATGGCTGAGTAGATGCAAAACAAATGAAAATATTGGCAAATACAGTATGTTCATTATATTTGTCAGTTTTTCTCATTAAATATTAAAGTTGTCTTGTGTTGACTTTCAGTTGTTTGATATGTGCAAATTTAATTATCTGCTTTGGGTGCCCAGGGATATCATTTATAGAAAATTAGGGCCCCTTAGTTGAAAGAGTTAATTGATATTTCGAGGATACAATTAATTTGGATAATTATTATCTTATACTTTTGGGGGTGTTTTTCAAATTATTTCTGAGGAGTTCAAGTGAATTAATTCACTTTCATACAGATCATTTTTATTTTTACAGTAATTTCTTAGATGAACTGTATTTAGTTTAAGCATAAGAAGTGTGACTTGGACACAATGAATTTCAAGATTAATCAATCGTTTAACAGGAAACTTAAATTTCATATAGTGATCGGTAATTTTCACCTTTAGTTGGCTAAATTCCTAGCAAATAAGGCAATTAGAGTAACCTCCCTTGACTTTCACTTTGAAACAAGCCGGTAGCTATTTTGAAATTCTCCCTGTGCGAAATAAACAAATCTTAGAAACTTTTTTGAAAACAATACAACTGCATGCTTTAACACAAAAATATCATAAAATGTGTTCTTAATAACAATTAAGTTCATTTCAGATAATGCGCGCGCACAATTTTATGCTAGGAATTTAGCCAACTAAAGGTGAAAATTACCTAGGGATCAATATGTAAATTAAATCAGTTTAATCAACTTTTCTTCTTTAATTATATTCTTTTAGTTTGGTTTGTGTTGTAACTTGAGTATCAGAGTTAACAGAGAAATAATAGGAAGAAACAAAATAAGTATTAATGTTACGATTTTTGTGGCCATCCTTTAGGCTTCAAGTAACAGATCCTTTATGAAGAATCCTTTGGGTGTTCCTTGGTGCTCCCCAGTCTTGCAGGTCCTTCGTAAATGGACATATCTCAATATCAGCGATTGAATAGTTAACCAGCCATGTATTCAGGCTGTTGATTGACCGAGGTTTAAACCACGTGACCTTGCTTAGTCTATAAATTTAAGTGGTGTATTGTAGCACACCTTATCATAATATTCCAACAATTAAGAATAGGGAAAATAAAATGTTCACTAAGTAAAGATACAAGGTGAACATAGTAATTAGTAATTACTAGTTTGAATTTACAAGTCCCATGAGATCTCTTCATTTCTCTATTCCAAGGTTTTGTCAAACATAATTTATAGGAAAAACAGATGATTCCATTGTCATTTAGGTACTATATGACAGTTTGGTTACTATATTTAATAGCATATCAACCTCATGAGTTATTTAAAGCCGAAGCCGTCCTTGTAGAAGAACTGTAGGGATAATATTTAACCATAGCTGGAGGGTGAGATTTCATACCTTTCCCAAGGTATTAGTCTGAAAGTAAATGTAATAGTGCAGCTGGAGTTCAGATTTGTGTACTATGATGTTACAGTCCAGAATGTTAGCCAATAAACCAGAGGAACTTCCCCATTATTTTTTTTTAATAATAGATACTTATTTTTTTTTAATTCCTAATCAGAAATTGTTTTTCAGTAACATAGCAATTTGGTGATCTGTCTTTTCTTTAGTCAACATTGAAAACTATTCTTGAAAAAAAAAAAGAATCATTGAATTTGATGAGACTGAAAAACAAACTTTAGCTTGCTAAGAAAGTGTCCTGTGTATGACTCCGGAACTGGAGCCTCACTATCAGATGTATTTTAGAGATCTGGTGAGTGTGGAGTACCCTCTCATTGCCATTACTCCCAGATCCACTCTAGGTCAGAGTAGTAGTACCTGTTAGGATCCCATCTATAAGTCAAATAAATATGTTAGAAACTATAACTTCACAATTAAAACTATTTTGCAAATACTAATTTCATCTTTACTTGTGTTAAAAAAAAATGTACTGCACTAAAACAGCACAAAAGGACATGGTGACAAGACGTGGCCGAGTGGATTAGGCAGTTAAGTTAAGACAGTTCTAAGTGACAGTTATCTCTGGTTTCCGAGTTCAATCCTGAGTGAAAGCAGTTAGAAAAATAATTAATTAATTAACACAACTCCTACCCCAGCTATGGTTAGCAGAATGAGAACAGGATACCCCCGTGGAATAAATAAAGAGTTAGGTTCAAAGTTCCGTGATGGCTCCCGAATATGACAAGAAAGTCCCCGAGCCCGACAAGAAATACCTGAAGAAGACCGGAGGGTATATTGGCCGAAACGTTGTACAAATAACAATGAAGATGGGGACAATAATCCGAATAATGCAAATAATACTGATGGTGACAAGAGTTAAAATCCTGGATGAGGTTGGTAGCATTTCACATAGTGCTAATATCTTTGCAAAAGGTATGCATCCAACTATTCTCCCTCTAGCTATAGATAAATAGTAGGGCAGACTGGGCTCTTTAACCCTGTTATGGCTACTGATCTAGGAGAACTTTGAATTCAAACCTGTTAAAGTCCACTTAAAAATAGAACTTGTGTCACACACCGCTCATGTAGAGGGGTTGGTAAGTATATGCAGCACCAAAAGAGAAGAGAGTAGTGGATAGGTTTAAAAGGTTAGATTTATGCTTCTATGAACCAATGGTTTCTCATAATTTCATGGTTAAGAGCAGTGTTAAGGGGCATTTAAACAGGTTTCCCAAATGCAAAGGTTATGTGAATTTGAATCTCACTAAGTGCCTATCCTTTATTATTGCTGATCCATAATGTTCTCCATTGCTATCAATTGTGACAACAACCTAGGGGATAAAAAGCAACAAGAAAATTAAGAAGAAAAAAAATACTTGCCAAGCAAATATTTTTTTTTTTTCTTAATCAATAATAAATTTCATATTAAGTAGTTGTTTTTGTTTTGTTTTTTTTTTTTTTGGGGGGGGCAGAAGAATTAATTTCCTGGCTTTTAAACAGTAATCCATTTAAAAGAAAATGTATGTATTTACCATGCAAGAAAATTCCTTATTACATTTGTCTATCATAAAATAATCTCCTTTTCTAAAGAGCTCCACTAAAACAACTCAATTTGGATGGATTTTATAGTTTTGAAAATATGTTCATTGTTTCATAATGGTTTATGAGAATAACATCCCAATTATCAAGTGCATTGTAGTATATATCAGACATATATATATATATATATATATATATATATAAGTTATTACAACTGTTGTATTAAGCTGTAAATTGTATTTAAGAAACCCAAAATAATAGTTTTATATATTCTCTGATTAATGCATTCTTTAAAACTATCAGTAAAAAAGAACATTAAAAATAGCAGTGGATACTTTTTTCCTCTTTTTTTTTTCCTTTCTTTGGAAATAGCTGCTTTTAGTTGTACAGTCAAAAGAATCTTCAGAATTCATCATCCACATTCCATAATCTTGCACTTCAGTCCAGGAAGTCTCAAAAGGATTTCCTCTTATACCACTCTCCTCCTCCTCCTCCTCTCCATCTTTTTCTTTAATATTCCATCTTCATACTTTCTTTTTATTTTCCTTCTTTTTTTTCTTCCTCTGCTGCTTCTTTCTTTATTCTATTTTCATTCTATTTCTTATATTTCCTTCTCGCAATTGCTCATGTTTCTTTTACTCTTTTACTCGCTATTCTTTTTTCATCTCTCTCTCTCACTTTCATTTTTCATTCTCTCTTTCACTTCTTTCATATTTCTCTCTTTCTTCTTTCTATTCTAAATTCTTTTTCCTTCTTTTTTTTTTGCTTTTTCTGACTTCATTCTTGTTTTTATTTTCATTTCTTGATTACATTTTCCTTCTATTTTCTATATGTTCTTCTTTTCTCTTTCTTTTTTCTATCTTACCCTCTCATTCTTCTTTCATTTTTCTTTCTCTTTTCTAAATACTTTTCCTTCTCTATTATTATTTTATTATTTCTATCCTCTGCTTCTTTCTCTAATTAATTTATTCCCTTCACCTCCATTTTCATCTTCTCTCTCTCTCTCTTTCTTCCCATTATTTCCCCACTCTCACTCCTTTCTTCAAGATCTCTCTCTCTCTCTCTCTCTTTCCTTATTCCTTTCTTTTCCCATTATTTCCCCACTCTCACTCCTTTCTTCAAGATCTCTCTCTCTCTTCCTTATTCCTTTCTTTCGCCATTATTTCCCCACTCTCACTCCTTTCTTCAAGATCTCTCTCTCTCTCTCTCTCCCCCTCTCTCTCTACCTTTCATTTGTCTTTTCCCCCCCTACTCTTTCATCTTTATTTCTTACATCATTTTCTTCTTACCTTCTCTATCCTCTTTTCTAATCTCCTCTTTTCAGCACTCTCATCTTCTCTCTCATCTTCTCCCCCTTTCCTTTGAGTGTTGCTTTATGTTTTAAAAATTCCATTATAATTCTATTACTTTCTTGTTCATTCTTCATTCACTGACCTAAAAAAAAAAAAAAAAAATCAGAACGATCGAATTGGATATTTTCAAGATAAAAATCTACAAACCAAATGACAACAATCAGAATAAAAACAACATTACGCATAATAAAAAAAAAAACTAAGTATTTGATATTAAAATATAAGTTGCTTGTGAAACACTGAATTTGTTCTAGATTTTCTAGTCAGAGGGCAAAAATGTCTGACCCTTTAATAACCAATAAAGACTTTTTTTTTAATACTTTGCTTTGCTTTGCGTTTCATTTGCCTTCTTTTGATTCTTTAAGATCTGTTATCAGATCAACATTAAAAAGAATATCATAATAGTTTGCATTAATTATTATTGATCGTGCATCATCGTGCTTATTCAGCTATAAAATAAAATATGTTTGATGCATTTTTGTTATTGAAAAAATATGGAAAGCTGCTCATTGGGAGAATGGGATGAAATTGGGGAAAATTTTATCATTATTCTCACAACTTGCAAGTTTTTCACAATAGTCTTAACTAGTGATCTTTCACTGAAGTTTGAATCTCCAGGAATCTTCTGAGTATTTTAGCTGATCTCAACACTGCTGTGGTCTAGATAGTCTCAATTCTTTCTCTGATTTCCAATTCCTCAAGTCTTTTTTCCAATCTCACCAACTACAATTGGAATCACTACCTTCATGTTCCATAGCCGAGCTCTCTGGCAAGATCTTCTTTTTCTTCTTCTTCTGATGGTGATGATAGTAGTGAATGCTTTATTAATATGGAAGATCAATATAAACATATAAAGCAAGATCTAAAGTATAAGATGAGTATGGAATTTTTTCCGAGCCAAAGTCTTCAATATTTTTAGATGTTATCATTGTTGAATGAGGCCATTCATAATCATAATAGAACACAACACCTTTGTGATTGATCAAACTGAGTATTTTTTTCTTTTTTCTTCAAAGAAAGATTTAACCATGAACTACCAAGAGTTTGGTTTGGTTTTTTTATTTAATAGCATATCAACCTTTATACGTTATTTAATGCCAAAGAAGAACTGCAGTGGTATTATTTAACCCATGTGGGTATGAGTAGGTTCATAGCTTTCCCAAGGATTTAATCCAATGGGTTATTTAATGCCAAAGCCATCCCTGTAGAAGTATATTAGTGGTACTATTTAACCCATTACTGGGGGATAAGAGATTCATATCTTTTCCAAAGGTGTTAGTCCTAAAATGAATAGTGAGACTAGAGTTTGAACTCACTGTCATAGTCCAGCACATTAGCCACTACACCATAGGGAGTTCCCAACAATAGACATTTTGTGTTATCATAACATTAATTGGTCAGGTGCAGTCCCACTAAATACTTATCAAAACTATTCTTGAATGGAAGTCCATTTTGTTTTGTGCTTTAGCCAGTTCACCTCCAAAATGCTATAGTCAGTATAATTTCATATTATAAAACTAGAAGTGGCTACCCGGCCTCGCCTGGGTAGTGGTATGGGGAAGAGATAGTCTCGCAGATCCATTATTGTTGAATTGCAAGTTGGATCCCTGCAGGATGCCCCACTAAAATCCCCATGCAAAAAAAAGAACTTACGTAGATCTGAAAAGAAAAATTAATGTCTCCTATTTAAAATATTAAATGCAAAAAAAAAAAAAAAATTCCATGCTGTTATCATTTTAATTTTTTTTTTTTAATTATCTTCATGAATATAAATCAAATCTTCATTATTTTTGCTCAAAAACCAAGCCCTGGTGATATTAAAAAATGTGTATGTATATTTACTTTGTCGTTAATTGTTTTATTTTCGAAGTTTCCTCCTGACATACATATACACACAACTGCCCTTAATATATGTATAGATATCCATTTTTCATCATCATCTATATCTGTCCAAAAATGACAAGATACATTCACACAAGCGCAAAGGTTAACTCTTGCTTTATAAATGGCTTCTGTCAAATTATGGAAAAGACATTTTTCAAGTTTATGCATGTTTCCAAGTTGTTGCAAAGACAACCAATGAATGGTTTGACTTCTTTTGTTGTTTTTTTTGTTTTTTTGTGCTAATTCTTCAACCATAACAGAATTATTTCTATTGAGGTCAGATAAAATCAAGGGTTATTTTCTATAAGTCCAACATAAACAAAGGGGAACCACTCTTGACTGATAAATTATTTATTTATTTTCCCCATTAAACTAACCCTAAACCAAACCCTAACTCTGTCTTCTTTTTTCTTAGTAGATCAATAAATAATTTATCAGTCAAGAGTGGTTCCCCTTTGTTTATGTTGGACTTATAGGAAATAACCAAATCATCAATAAACTCAGCATCTCTCAAAATGAAATCATCTTTCTAAATTTTTCCAACTATTTTCAACCATTTGTTTCATTAAGAATCAATCCCATAAACACAATGAATATTTTGGGTTATTTTTTGCTGCCTTATTTGCTTTACTGGACCATATTACCTTTAGGCACCCCTTTTTGATCTCGATTAAAAAAGGACATGTTTTTCATTTACACCGTCAATATCTGGTTGTTTGTTAGGGTTAGGGTTATGGTTAGGGGTTAGTTTTATAATTTTTTTTTTTAAATCTAAAAATCATATGTTAAAACAACTGGATATTGACGGTGTAAATGAAAAACATGTCCTTTCTTAATTGAGATCAAAAAGGGGTGCCTAAAGGTCATATGGTCCGCTTTACTAAACTCATAAAGCATAACATTCCTTATGTCCTCTGTAGATATATTCATCTCTAGGATGGTCACAACTCAGTAACTAAAGTAGATTATTTATACTCTGATGATGTAATTTATTTATTAAAAACTCTATAGACATGTACTAGCATGTATTGGTATCATTTAGACAGTTTTAAATAGTGAAAATTATCACTACCATCAGCTCCTTTACCACAAAGATCCCTGTGCTACTCATATGCTGAGTTGGTGAGGACCAGTATTGAACCCAGAACTTTGTGGTTCCGAGCTAAGCCGGCACTAGTCTTTCCAAATGATTGCTAGTCTTCCCTAGCATCACCAAAAATTTCTTGGAAATCTCTAGTAAATATAATCTGAACCTCATCAAATATATAAAGCTTTCTGCTTTGATCAGACTTATTGGATTTCCCAGTAAAAATAAATACAAATTAGAAATAACATCTTTGACTTTTTATCTTTTTTTCTTTCTTTTTTAATAATCAGAAAACATTTCTTAGCATAAGGTTACCAAAGGTCATATAGTTAGTCATAAATGTCATTATTGTATATTGATAACCAAATTAATAATAATAATAGTAGAAGTAGTAGTTGATTATGATCATTATTATTTTATTTTATTTTCAGCTTTACTTTTGGTTTCTTACAATCCTTCATCAGATTGTTACCCAAGACCTAGTATGAGGGAAAGTAGTGATTATATATATTATATATTCCATCCATACTTTAGGTGTTTCTTTTCCAATCACACTGATAATACTCTCCTAAGGAGATTTCCACAAAGTGCATTTTTTTTTGTATTTCATATAGACTGGGACTGACAGGAATTTTGTTAATGTGTTTATTTGTCCCTTACTTGATCATACACAGGGTTACCACTATTATTGTCATGGTGGTAGTTTTAAAGTGGCTCATTTTTTTTTTCAGTTTCTATTTCTATGTCTTTGTATTTACTTTACTCTTTGAATGATATGCTATTATCTGTTGGCACTGACATATCAATTAGAAGGTATGTATTTTTTATAGTTGTCAACCATTATATCTTATCTAGTCTATTGCTCTTTATTTTTCTATCAGTTTGGATAGCAAAGTCCCAGAATAATAGTTTCTTTGGCTTCTGTTATTGGTTCTGGCTGGTGTTTAAACCATTTTTCAGATTTCAGTATTCCATTGTAGCATGTTTTCCAATGAATATAATGCCCTATTTTCTTTGACATTGCCCCTTCCAGCTGGGAAAATTTGAATGGTTTTATGAATTTGTTGGCTGGCTCTTATTTTTAAAAGTAACTCAGTCTGATATTTAATTAATAATTGTTAAAATTCTCAGTAATTTTTTCTAATGAAATATATATGAAGTAAAGAAATACTTGGTGTTTTGACTTTATATCTAAGCACATTAATTGCAGCTTTAGTAGAAATGTGAAGCTGCCAGCCTCAAGCCCATTTGGTTTTGGATTCAGAGTTGTCCTTTTCCTAGACTGGTTGCCAATCAAGACTAAAGCCTAGTCAGCCCTACTATTTTTCCCTTAGCTGAGAAGAGAAGAAATCAATTCCTGCTTTTCTTAAAGGCATTTAGTGCAAAGTAAACAAAAACCAGAATATTAATGTAGCTTACCAATTCCATTCTGTTAACATTGAGCCTACCCACACATCTTTGTGTGTATAAATAAACTGAACAATATTAGAAATTACATTAATATTAAAACCTGAAGTCCTTTTTAGAGTTTAGAAAAGAAAACAGTAAACATTTCTTAGTTGATACATGAAGTTGTTTCAGCAACAAGATTATTTTTCCCACCTCACCACCACACCTTTTTTTAAAATATGAAAATCTATTTTTACTCATAGTTTAATATATCTTGTCAAATCCCTTTTAGCATTCCACATCTCTCTTCTTTTTTTTTATTTGTTTTTCTTCTCTTATTTTGTCTTCCCTTTTGTTGGCAAGATGAATTTGTATCTTGTATGTTGTTTACTTCTCTATCTCAGACTCTTGAACCAAGCATTTACCATTATTCTGTTTGCTTTGCAGTTCTCCCATTTCCTTTCACTATTGGAGCTTGTTTTTTTTTTAGTTCCCAAACTATTTGTTGTTATTTTTTTTTCTTCCTTTCAATTCTCGACCATCTTTTTTTGCTGTACTGTATTTATTTGTAGCTCTCTAATAAAAGAGGATGTGATTGCTTGAATGACTTTCTTAGACTTCAATGTCCCTCATACCATTTATATATATTTTGTGTCTTCTTACAGATTTACTATTATATGAGAAAAAAATTATAGACCGGATATATAAGAAAAATATGGATTTAATCAAATTTGTATAAATAAAGCAAAATGATGAAATATGAATTCTTCAAACTATTATTTATGTTTTTATTCTTTTTATTTTTAGGCGGAGATTTTTATCAAATGACCTTAATATTCACCTGTTGATGATACATAAAAATATTACTGAACAATTTTATCAAACTTTAATGTTTCAAGAAATGAAAAAGTATCAAATGTTTTAGTTATTTACTATAAAAGTCAAACTACAAACTTCACCGTATTATGTTACTGCTAATGTGATAACATTGTAAATTAGTTTTTCTCAGTCAGTAGAGTGTTCGGCTAGAAACCACAAGATTCCTAGTTCGATATTGGCCTCCGCCAACTCAGCATATGAGTAGCACAGGAATCTGTGCGGTAAAGTAAGGAGCTGATGGTAGATGTGGTGCTCCACCTCAGATGCTAAAATAATCTCCTTGGTCTAGCACTAGTGAAAAGAGGATAGACTCCCTTGCTGTCTGGCTGATACTGACATTAGGCCGCCCCGACGACTTTACTTACTTACATATATATAAGGAGTTGGATGGAAGGATATTTAAAACATTATTCCAACTACTCATAATTTAAATTAAACATTTATTTTCTATTATTAAACATTAAGATTGGGTTTGAAAATTAAGCATGAAGAGTTACTGACATATATTAGATTAGCAGCGACTACCCAGCATCACCTAGGTAGAGGGGGATTTTTTTAAGTTAGTCCCGAAGATCCATTATTACTGAATCATGAGTTGAATCCTTGTGGGATATCCTATTTAAATCCCTATGTAAAAATAGACCTTGCATTGATCCAGCTACTCTGAAAAGAAATGTTAATGTCTACTATCTAAAATTTCAAATAAAAAAAAATCCATGCTGTTATCATTTAAATTTTATTTTTTTAATTATCTTCACAAATATAAATCAAATCTCTATTATTTTTGCTCAAAAACCAAGCCCTGGTGATATTTAATGTGTATATATATTTACTTTGTCGTTTTATTTTTGAAGTTTCCTCCTGACATACATATATACACAACTGCCCTTTATATATATATAGATAGATTAGTTTGAAACCAACACTAAGTTCTTAATGCATTAAGGTATCTATGGATGCCCTAACACTGAACATTCAGTAAGGAAAGATAAACAATAAACTCTTATTAACAATGTACATAAGAAGAATGTTTAATTAACATAACATTTAATAACAGATACAAGATAAACATGTACCAAACAAATAAAATGCGCTATATATATTTACCCACTCCTTTACAGGAAAAGAAATTTTTTATATATATATATTTACCAACCCCTCCGCACGAGCAGGATGTGGTACAAGGTCAATTTCTTAAGCGGAGTTTAACAGGTTTGAATTCAGAGTTTTCCTTTTACCTAACCAAGGTTAAAGAGCCCAGTCTGCTCTACTATTTACCCATAGCTGGAGGGAGAGTAGGATTTATACCTTTCACAAGGGTATTAGCGCTAAGTGAAATGCAATTACCACGTCCAGGATTTGAACTCGGTGTGACGAGTCCATTTCCCATGACTTTAACCATTACACCACACGCCTCCCAAAATAAAATGCACTATATATTCCCTGAACAAACAACAGGAATTAATCATAAGAGACTTAGAGTGTCTTCCAGATTGAGGTGTGACAACTGTGAGAAAGTTGGAAACTAATTATCTCTATTCAGTTCAATTAACAAAGCTGGGAAAATATCTCCTTCGCTCAATGAGCGAGGACCAAAACAAGATAGGTCTCCAAGAAAGAAGGTGAAAGAGAGTTTAAAGGAGCTGAAATATCATGTGATCAATGGTCATGTGACGTGGGAGGCCACACCTATAATCCAAGGGATAATTTATTGAACATGTCAAAAGAGGTTTAGAAAGTTTTGGGCTGACAAGTTCCTAAATGAGAACATTTTGAGCTGACAAAATAGGAAAAGTTTATTAAACTCAAGTTGGAAATAGATTATTTAATTTTGTAGATCTTTCACAAATTTACTAAAGATAATTCCCAAACATAATTTCATTTATGAGGCTAAGTTTATTAAAATTATAATTATACTGAAATAATCATAGCAATAGAAAACAATTTTAAGTAAATATAGAGGATAATCTTATCAAAGAGATCAGATAATTGATAATCTGTCAATTGTAGCCTTCAAAGCTGTTGCCATTTCAGTACTATTGTATGGCTGCACCACTTGGACTCTAACAAAACACTTAGAGAAAAAGCTAGATGGGAACTATATAAAAATGCTATGTGCTGTCTTGAACAAATCCCAGAAGTAGCGCTATACAAAAAAAAAAAAGCATCTCTACTACCACTCAAACCATCCAATTAAGACAAACAAGACATGTTATACACTGCTGGAGACACAAGGATGAACTCAAAAGTGACATTCTCCTGTATACACCTACACATGGACATACCAATGCAGGCCAACCAGCAAAAATCTACACCAATCAGATCACTGCAGATACTGGATGCCATGTAGAAGACTTGCCTTTAACAGGTTTGAATTCAGAGTTTTCCTTCTCCTAGACCGGTTGCCTAACCAAGGTTAAAGAGCCCAGTCTGCTCTACTATTTACCCATAGCTGGAGGGAGAGTAGGATTTATACCTTTCCCAAGGGTATTAGCGCTAAGTGAAATGCAATTACCACATCCAGGATTTGAACTCGGTGTGACAAGTCCATTTCCCATGACTTTATCATCTCATAGAGATGGGGGTATTCCTACATCTCGGGATATAAAAAAAATAAAGGTTTATTATTAACTATAGAATATGCACTGTCAAAAATAGGCTTAAGTATAACATAATTGTATCGTTATGTTTAAAAAGAGACATACAACTTTAAGACAAAAAAAAAAACATTTAATAAAAAACAGGGATTTCTGAAAAATTCTAAAGTGATAAAGAAGATAAAGTCTTCTTAAGAGGATTTAAACTCAGTATCAAAAAGTATGAAAAAGAACAATTTTGCAGTTTATCTTGAGGAATCAGCCAGAGGAAAGTGGGTGTTACTTGGAAAACAAGAGATTTTATATGTTTCTCTTTGACCCACTCTTACTTTCTCAATAGATTAGATGACTTCACAGAAATTTGTCTCCACAATGTTCTAAAAACGGCAGATAACCTAGTGAGACTTTTCTTCTTTTTTTTTTATTCCAAAATACTAATTATGTGAAAGTGAAAGTGAAAGTAGCAAATTATTTCATTCTACTGTGGCAATCTGTCTTGCTAATTTCACCTCATTAAAGATATTTACGGCCCAAAATGTTGATTTTGCATTCCACTGTCTTGGTAATAACACTTAACAAGCTTTTCTTTTAATTCAAGTTATAGGATGATATTAACGCTAATACTCCAGCTGTTACCAATTCTGCTCTTTGAATAACAATAGTAAAAAAAAGTAAAGTTGACAAAGTGGCCTATTGTCAGTATCAGCCAGACAGCGTGGGAGTCTATCCTATTTTTCACAAGTGCTAGACCTGGGAGATTGTTTTGAATCTGAGGTGGAGTGCCACACCTACCATCAGCTTCCCACTTTACCAGACAGATCCAAGCTGTGCTACTCATACCCTAAGTTGGAAAGGGGCAGTATTGAACCTGAAACATTGTGGTTTCTAAATAGATGACCTACCGAGTTAAACTGATTATTTTAAAGTTGACATTTATAAAAAAAAAAAAATTAATAAAAAAACAATCAAGTCTACCCTCAATACTTTTATGGTTATGTTATTATCTCATTCTATTTAGTATTTTACCTTGAAGAGGGGCCCACCTAAGTCATTATTATTGAAGTCAGTTAGGAATGGAATCACCCAAATCAAGAATGATCCATTCATGCATTTGGGTGATTCCATTCCTTGAGTTCTGATTGGCTGCTTGGTTTTAATGATATTGTGGAGTTTTATAAATACCCTGTTATTCTGCAGTAGAATAGCAACAAGACGGGTTTGTATTAAGTTACAACCGCTTGTTGCTGTGTCTTACCAATTCGACGGTAATTGGAACTTAGCTTGATTATTCTTCAATTATAAGGACTGAAGAGTAATTTGATTTGGGTTACCTACACCCCCATTGCTGCAAATAATATTGATTATTGTTAAAGCTATAATTTTTCATGTCATAGATATACTAGATGATATAATAAATCATGCATAATAAAACATTTTTTTTTAAATAAAACAATAACTCCTGAGCCCCAAACAACCACTTATAATTCTTATACCTCATACCAACAATGATAAGTGCTATTGTTAAGTTCAGTATAATTAAAATGTGTTGTAACTGAGCAACAGCATAAGTTCAAGCAAGTAAATAATAAAATCAGCTATTTGTTCATGTTTGTTAATCAAACATTTATTTTCTACAAATATTAAGAGACGGATATTGCAATTTTTTATGTTTAAAAGTTGTCTGATAAGCAATAACAAAAAGAAAGGAACATTTTTGTGAAAGTAAATAAATAGGAATTGTATGGATTTGCATGAGACAGTTTTGACAATTTATTACACAAAGGAACTGAAGGGGGGCTTCTTTTTTTTTTTTAAATATTGAAAAGGTTACACTGTTGAAGAATGTGCTCAGGTGGCTTGACCATTCTTCAGCTACCTTTCTAGCTGAGTGTATAACAAAAATCGCCACTTATATCACAAAACAACCACAAGAAAAATAATAGAATTTTAAAATCAGAAATTTCTTTTTATTATTTGTAGTTTATTTAATAATTCTCAGCGAATAATTTTATTTAGCTCAGTAGAGCATCTGTTTAGAAACCGTTCGATACTGCCCCTTTCCAACTTAGGGCATGAGTAGCACAGCTTGGATCTGTGTGGTAAAGTGAGAAGCTGATGGTAGATGTGGCATTCCACCTCAGATGCAAACCAATCTCCCAGGTCTAGCACTTGTGAAAATGGAATAATGATGTAGAAAAATGATAGTTGGTTGAATATCATTTCCTTGTATTGAATAGATGTGAACACAATTCACAATAAAGAAATAACTAAGATATTATATTGACTGAGCAAACTTAACAGAAGAGAATACAAACATACCAGGAGATACAAGGAAGAGCTTATATAGTTGTATGAGTGAAATGTCCTAATAGGAAAATATCATTTTAGTAGAGAAAATCTTGAAAGTGCTTGTAAAATAGGAAACTGTACACTTACATGTTGAGCATGATCTCACGTAACATGAAAATACTGGGGGCTCAAAGCCCACCCTGTTCATAGACAAGAGAAATAACTGGCGTATGTTCTCCCAAGGCTAAAATGTAACAAAAGGGTTTGACTTTGTTACTTCCAGTTTTATAATGCTGCCCACTACACCACCTAGCACCTACTGACAGACACGGGAGGTAATTACCTCATGCCCCCTAGCATCAAATAAGAGAATTGGGGCAAGTAAGGAATGTAATTACTACAATAAAATTGCAATAATAATTGGATTTTAATTAAATTTTTTGTGGATTTTGTACAAAAAAAATTTGAAATGTGAAAATGATTTTAAAATCAATCAACTGCCTCTTTATTTTTTTTTTTTTCAAAATTTCTATAATAATTTAAATACTTAAGATATTTCCCTGTTCCTAACCCTAAGTAATAGCTATCACCAATGACTTTAGTTTTTGTTATGCTTTAATTCAACTAAATGTGTTTTTATAATAACATTACAGTTTAAGTTTACTTTCCAGCTTATTTTGTCATTGGTCATTTTGTTTATTTGTGGTTGGTTGGTGGTTGGTTGGAATAGCAACTCCAGTTGGGTTATTTTATCCTATAGTAAATTTAACAATTATAATCTCCAATATACAGTACAAAAATGTATCTTCACAATCATTTGAAACTGTAAACACTTTGTTTATTTCCTAGTTGAGTAACATGATATTACAGAATGACCCACAAAAAACAGAACCCAAATTATTTATTTGTTTTCCTGTTAAACTAACCCTAAACCCCAACTCTAACCCTTGTTGGACTTAAACTTTAAAAAAAATTAAAATTAAAATTAACAGTTTTATTACAAAATTTGTGGGTTCTGTTTTTTCTGGGTCATCCTGTAATATTATGTTACTCAACTAGGTGGGGTTGGGGTTTAGGGTTAGTTTAATGGGAAAATGAATAAATAATTAGGGTTCTGTTTTTTCTGGGTCAACCTGTAATATCATGTTACTCAACTGGTTGGGGTTTAGGGTTAGTTTAATGGGAAAATGAATAAATAATTAGGGTTCTGTTTTTTCTGGGTCAACCTGTAATATCATGTTACTCAACTGGTTGGGGTTTAGGGTTAGTTTAATGGGAAAATGAATAAATAATTGGGTTCTGTTTTTTCTGGGTCAACCTGTAATATCATGTTACTCAACTAGGTGGGGTTGGGGTTTAGGGTTAGTTTAATGGGAAAATGAATAAATAATTTGGGTTCTTTTTTTTCTGGGTCACCATGAAATATCATGTTACTCAACTAGGAAATAACCAACACTTCTTTATCTCAATTTTATCTATTTGACCCAAAGATGGGACTCTAACAAACAAAGTCAGCCTAGGTGTAATGGCAACAAAAGTGTGACTGCATACTCATCAAAGCTCCAGAACTGGAACCTCACCACCAAGTGAGTTTTGTTTTGTTTGGACCCAACTCTAGTAACACCACTAGTGAACAAACCAAATATTATCATATCTATCTTTTAAACTTTTTTTTTTTAAATATATCCAACAGGTTGTCAATTCATCTATAAACTCATTTTAGATTTTTTTCAAGTTTTTTCTTGAATTTATCTGATTTTTATTTCTTGCTATCTTAAACACTTCATGCTTTGAATAATTCTTATTATCTTTCCAAACAGCATCTCTTCTGATGTGTAATAGAATTTAAAACTTGAATACGTTTTTTTTTTTCTATTGTTATTTTCAATTTCTGCTCTGTTGGTTTTTTATTAAAAGTTTCTAACAAAAGAGCAACATAAATTACTTTCAATCAGAATGTTTCATAAATATTAAAAAGTTCCAAAATATTAACAAAACCAACAATGTTTTCTTAGTTGAATAGTTACAAATAGATTATTTATTAAAACCTCGAATTATTCTCATCCACACATAAGTAAATAGTATTATTCACAATATATATATATATATATATATATATATATATATATATATATATGCTCCCAAACTTGGTAGAGTTCTCTAGGGGTGACTTAAATTAACTTTCACTGCCAGCATATATAAAGCAATGATTGTCTGTATACAGACTGGATCTCTCTGGTGATCGTAAAATATATAAACAAATGTATGTATTTAATAGTTTAAACACCACCCCATTACGGTAGCTGTCAAATTTATCTTGACTGATAAATTATTTATTTATTTTCCCATTAAACTAACCCTAAACCCTAACCCCAACCCTAACCCAATCTTCTTTTTTCCTAGTAGATCAATGAATAAATAAATAATTTATCAATCAAGAGTGGTTCCCCTTTGATCATGTTAAACTTATAGGAAATAACCGATTTAGAAGTCCTGGATATGGCTAATGAAAGAAAACCTTAAGAAAGAAACTGAATCTCTTATAATAGCAGCTCAAAACAATACCCTATGGACCAAATATATGAAAGTGAAAATAGATAAGACACAACAGAATAGCAAGTGTAGGATGTATGAAGACAGAGATGGAACCCTTAATAAGCAAATGCAACAAACTAGCACAAAGGGAGCACAAGACTAGATACAACTGGAGGGGATTCACTGGGAATTGTGCAAGAAATTTGACCATACTACAAAATGGTATATGCACAAACCAAAATCCGTCCAAGAATGAGACTCAATTCTCTGGGACTTTGAGATAAACATGGATCACCTAATCCTAGTCAGAATACCAAATCTAGTATTAATTGATAAGAAAAAACCCTTATCTGGTGGATTTTACCTTTCTGGTGAATCACAGTAAAAATGAAAGAAAAGAAAAGATAGACAAATACTTGGATCATGCCATAGAGTGGAAAAGGCAGTGGAACATGGTGTTATTGTAGTTGGTGCCCTTGGAATGGTCACTAAGGGTTTGGAAAAAAGACTGAAAGAATTGGAAATCGGAGTAAGAATCGAGATTATCTAGACCACAGCATTAAGATCAGCTAGAATACTCAGAAGAGTCATGAAGACCTGAAGAGACTTGCTGTCAATCAGACTCCAGTAAAACGCAAACAGTTAAGGTTGTTGTGAAAAACTTGCAAGGAGTCAAATAATAATAATAATAATAATAAAAGAAAGAACTTGTCAACTGGCGGATTATGCAGTTCCAGCAGATCACAGGGTGAAGATGAAGGAAAACAAAAAGATGGACAAATACTTAGACCTTGCCAGAGAACTGAAAAAGCTATGAAATATGAAAGTCAAAGTGATATCAATTGTAGTTGGTGCACTTGGAATAGTCCCAAAAAGCTTGGAAAAAAGCTTGGAAAATCTAGAAATCAGAGGAAGAATTGAGACATCCAGAATTACTGCACTGCTGCATTCTGCCAGAATACTCAGAAGAGTCCTGGAGATGTGAGGAGACTTGTTGTCACTCAGACTCCAGTGAAACACCATCAGCTAACACTGATGTGAAAAACTCAAAAGGAGTGAACAGTAATAATAATAATAATAATCACCACCACCACCACCTTCTTCTTCTTCTTAGCTAGCAATATAAATTATACCCAAACAAAAATTATATAAAACAATTATTTAAACAACCATATTGCAAGAAAGGAATCATGCATTTAAAACAATGGTTTAATTTCATTTGGAGAAAAATATATGGAACAGGATTATGACAAAATATCCTAATTATATTATGTGACACATATGCATTAACATTTAAAGCAAATTTATTTGTGTGTTTATCATAATCATGGGAATAATGCAATAACATTTATTATTGACGATCTATAGAAATAGGTTTATTTCGTTTTGGACAAAAGGAATGGCTCCATTTTTATGAAATGAAGCAAAAATTAAAAATAAAGATAACTGAATAGTAATTTTTAAGTAATAAATTTCAAATTGGTGTTAGAATAAATCTGGATACTGGCCAGAAAAATACGAGAAGTATTTATTTTTGGGAACTGATAAAAACTTAAAAAGCAGTCAGATTTATATGGCATTCATAAATGACATAAAAATATAAGTATTTAGATCTTTTTCTTTTAATAAAATCTCAATTTTCCCTCATAAAATGGAATCAGAATTATTTTTAAAGTTAATTTGTACAGCATGGTCCGAAAGTCTTGTCACCCCTACATATAGTTTTAACTTTTTTTTTAACAATATGATATATAATAATAATGATATATAACATCATTAATTATAATGATAATATAATTTTCTCTTTCATTTCAATCAGCTTATTTTATGTAATTATAGTTGATTAATTAAGAGTTATATTTAGATAGGGGATGACAAGTCTTTCGGACCACCATGTAAACATCAAATGTGAGAAAAATCCTACTTTTCCTTGAAAATAGTACAAAAAAGATTTGTTCTAGACACAAAAAAGTAGAATCATGGTCATACAGTCATTTTCTTTTTTTTTTTTTTTCCAGTAATTATTTTCTTGAGATATTTGTTTCTACATAACTTCTAATTTCTTAATTATATTGGCCATATACAATCCAACTGAATTGATCCATATCCATTTTGATTTTAGTAGAATCCTGGAAATTAATATAATAGAAAAAATGTTATAAGAATTAATGATATAATTTATCTTTAAAAATTGGGAGAATACATAATCTGAAAAGATTGTAAAATGATTAATTATTTAAGATAGAAATGAATATTTCAAATGTTATTTATTGATCCCAGGAAAATTCCAGTGAAATCCTTTCCATATTAAAACATAAAACAAGAATGGAAAGACTAAGGAAAATATGACATAATACGATTAAATTAAAGTATGAAATTGTGCAAACAATGGGGGTTGAAATAGGATTGAATTCGAATTTAGAGAAAAGATTCCATTTTCTTCATTTCTCAATTCTTATTCCTTGCTTGTTTTAAATTGGATTTTACCAAAAGAGAAATGTGTATTTCTCAAAGAAATTCAAAGTGTGATTATTTCTTTTGAAGATAAAAAATAAGTACTTCCCATAATGAGAAGAATTTCAAAAACACCAATTCTTTATGTATGTACATTTATATGGTGGACTCTCCTATCGTGAACGATAGATGAGGGTCAGTAGTGAGTAATTTGATTCCTCCCATATTGTGCATGAAGACATTTTGTTTCCTTGAGTGTGATAGCAGCCCAGCCTTGCTGCAAGCTATGAAGCCACACTGACAGAAGTTATTTCCTAAAGCGGAAGTCGGATGTTTTTGTTTTAAAGTTAGACAGAGCTGATCTCAGTGTTTCAGTCTATTTTCTTCAAAGCTCATAAATTTAGCGAAACATGTCTTATGCCATTCTTTCCGATTTGATGCTAGATTTTCCTAAGCACTCAGGTAATATTGAGGTTTCAAATTGTCCTTATAGTGTAAGAGTGGACGTCCAATAGAATGCTTAGCATTTGGTAATTGTCCGTATAATATCTTCTTTGGAAGCCTGTTCTCATTCATTCTGAGAACATGACCAGTCCACCTAAGCTGAACCTTTGCTTAGTAAGGTTTCAATGCCAACAATGTTACATTTTTTTAATATTGTGCTATTTTTTACTCTATCATCCCATTTTATATTGTACATATATATAAGAGATATAAAACAGATTCATATATGTATGCTTATGTATGTATACCTGTTTAGTTATTGATATTGCAAACACAAGCATGTGCACACACAAACACACTACCTTAAAAGCAATTAAGTTAGTTATTCCCAAATTAATTTCTAATATATGAATATTGTGTTATCATACAAAAAGATTTATTACAAAAAATCATGGAAAACATCACCAAAAACAATCGCAGTAATTAAAACTTTGGAATCCTAAATTTCAGGGTTGTAGTCTGGATTTAGTCCAGAATATTTTTAATTTGCTCATGGAGAAGACCTGATTCCGAAATGGTATGATATGTTGAGCTACTGTCTCTAGGAGCAAAGTTGAAAAATATGACTCACTGACATTCACATTTATATATATATATATATATATATATATATATATATATTTGTGTGTGTGTGTTGAAAGGGAAAATAAACAAAGGAAAGAAAATACTGAATGGATAAAATAGATTTATTTTACTAACACCTGTTTTGGCAAGGAGTTTGTTTATGTACATATATTCAGCATTTTCTTTCCTTTGTTTATTTTTTCTTTCAACATACCGTTGGATTCGCTTCCATTTCCAACTTATATATATATATATATATATATATATATATGTAAGGAATAGAGAATAAATGAGAAAAGTATTGTCATATAAAGGTGCTCAATGGTAAAATAGCAGAGCAGTTTTACAATCAATAATATATTATATCATGGATATTGATATCTCGTTACTATTAGTTTCATGCTTACTGCACTCATCAGACGAGAGTCAAAAGGTTGAGATTTTTAAAAAATATATATATATATATAAGTAAAAAAGTAAAGTCGACGGGGCGGCCTTAAAAATATATATATATATAAGTAAAAAAGTAAAGTCCACGGGGCGGCCTAAGTCGGTATCAGCCAGTCAGCGAGGGAGTCTATCCCCTTTTCAATAGCGCTAGACCAAGGAGATTGTTTTTAGCATCTGAGGTGGGGCGCCACACCTACCACCAGCTCCTTACTTTACCGCACAGATCCCTGTGCTACTCATACGCTGAGTTGGCGAGGACTGGTATCGAACTAGGAACCTTGTGGTTTCTAGCCGAATGCTCTACCGACTGAGCTAGGAAATGGGGTGTATAGAAACATTTAAAATCCATTTTACATAATATTCCTTATCAATTTTACTTAATTTATAGCTCATTGAGTCTATAACAATGTCACACCATAAATCATCAGTCTTGTAAAATCCATAAATCCTTTTGAAAATCTTTATT
>CM042166.1:59704044-59710411 GCA_023376005.1 Doryteuthis pealeii
GGATTAGGGGGGGGGGCAAGAAAAAGAGAATGAAAGATCAAGTGAAAATGTGAATGGCATACATTTTATGAATTGGGGGGTGGGAAGGAGTGGGGGAGGGAAGTGGGAACTAAATAAATGCAATGTTATAAAACTGTCTCTCTCAGATTCCATGTTAACATAAGATTTAATAAGAAAATAGACTAATCAATATAAAGAAAGTAACTTCGAAAAAAAAAAAAAATCCAGACTAGTCGGTAGTTAATAAGTAAAAAAGTAAAGTCGTCGGGGTGGCCTAAAGTCAGTATCAGCCAATCAACCAGTGAGTCTATCCTCTTTTTGCTAGCGCTAGACCAAGGAGATTGTTTTTGCATCTGAGATGGAGCACCACACCCACCATCAACTCCTTACTTTACCGCACAGATCCCTGTCCTACACATACGCTGAGTTGGCGAGGGCTGGTATCGAACTAGTAACCTTGTGGTTTCTAGCTGAACACTCTACCAACTGAGCTAACACGGCCATTTTTAATTATAAACAAGCTGACTTTGTTGATATTTTCAATTTTATCCATCTCATCCTTCAAATTGGAATTGTCTTGTGTAGCTCTTTTATAAGCAATACATATATTTACCAACCCCTCCACACAAGCAGGATGTGACATAATGTTAGTTTTTTAAGCAGAGTTTAACAGGTTCGAATTAAGAGTTTTCCTTCTCCTAAACTATTTACCTAAACAAGATTAAAGAACCCAGTCTGGTCTATTATTTACCCATAGCTGGAGGGAGAGTAGTTGGATACATACCTTTCGCTATGTGAAATGCAAAGAGCCTCATCCAGGATTTGAACTTTGGTCGACAATTCCATTTCCTGCAACTCTATCTGTTACACCACATGTCTTCTCATAAGCAATAAAAGGTATGCTTCATAGAATATTGTGATCCTTATTTTTTTTTGTAACTAAGCTTGACTTAGTATGGCACAAAGCTAAAGTTATTTGATTGAATAGTACTATTAAATAGGGTAAAAAATTATAATGATGAATTGGAGTCTAAGATCTAGGCACATTAAACAAATACCAAGTGTTAAAACATTTGCAATAAAGAGAAAGACTTGGAAGTTCTAACCATATGACCTTTAGGCACCCCTTTTGCGATCTCGATTCATAAGGTCATGTTTTTCATTTACACCGTCAAAATCCGGTTGTTTTTTAACAGACGATTTTAGAGGGTTTTTTTAAATTATAAAACTAACCCCTAACCCTTAACAAACAACCGGATTTTGATGGTGTAAATGAGAAAAGTGTCCTTGTGAGTTGAGATCACTGAAGGGGTGCCTAAAGGTCATATATGGTCCAAAGTTCAAATAAAATACAGGAAGCCATTTTACATCTTATAAAAGACTGCCTCTAGTATTTACTAAGAAATTTCAGGTATTTCCTAATCAATGTTCTGAAGAAAATACTCATATAACTGTTCCAATTGAATTGGTTAACTTTTTTTCACAAGTTCTTCATATAAAAATTGAAATGGATCCTGTTTCAAATCAAATTAATGATTGCAAAAAATCACTAAGTAGTTAAAATCAACTGTTTATTACTTATCAAGGAACAAGTTTATATCTTATACTAGACAAAAGTGTTATTCTTATTTGATAAATTTATACACACACACACACACACATACACACAAGAATGGATATGGCTATGTTATGACTTAATATTTTATTGATTCTCCTAAAGCGTATCAACTGTTTTAAAAACTATTCTAATAACTTTATAAAAAGATTTTTTTTTCACAAAAAAAAAAAAAAATCTCATGACGATGACCAAAGGTCAAAACTAGTAGAGAACAATAAAAAAAGTGTAAATAAATATTCCTGTTTCATTCATCACACACACACACACACATGATTTTTAAATGTATTGCTCTAATAAAAAAAAACTTTCTGTCATGTGTTGTTTTTGCTGGCTTATACATACATACAAATATGAGAATTTTTGAATATATAGATGAGAAGTGTATATATATATATATATATATATATATATATATATGTGAAGAAAAGGAAGTGAATCTGACGGTATGTAGTATATTAAGAAAATTGAAAAAACACAGGTTTAAATGTTGAGTGGTAAGTTTATTGGCCGACGCTGCAGTGTTTCGATCTATTAATTAGATTATCTTCAGGGCATTTGTTGTTATAGGGAAGGTGATAAAAAAATTTTTATTCTCGTTATTCTGTGATAAAATTTTTTTATCACCTTCCATATCCCAACAAATGCCCTGAAGATGATCTAATTAATAGATCGAAACACTGATATATATATATATATATATATATATATATATAATGTTAATATGATAAATAAAATAAATTGTTGAAAAAATATGATGTACTTACAATCATAGTCTGCTGGAAATGAAGCATCAGAAGAAAAAAAAATGATTTTCAATATTTTGGGAAACCCTATCCCCTTCAACTGGCAATAAAAATGAAGTTGTTGCATTCTCTTCAACTGGAAGTAATCCTGAATTGAGGTGTTGATATTCATTCATGTTTTGTGATATCTGGGTTGTTAATATTTAAGAAGCATACATGGAATCCACACTTATATATGTGTGTGTAGTTTGTGTTATTCTGAAGATCCTTTAGGTGAAACCTAGATAGGTAGTATATGACTCAAATTAGGTTATATATATATATATATATATATATATATATATATATATATGTGTGTGTGTGTTATTTTTCATTTTTTTTCTTCTCTGTTTATAACAAAATTTCATCACCCAATTTAATTTAGTATGAAATGCTTTTATGAATCAAAATCATTTTTATTTCCGGCTTATGAAGAGATGGTCCCAAAATAATGCAAAAATTGTTACTCAATGCACTTAATCCATTTCTAAGTGACATTATACCATATAATGTTCCTCTTGGGACCATCTCTTTAGACAAGTTCTAAGGATTGACTATGTGCTATTTTAAAACTATGCTACATATATATACAAGGCAATGCACGGTTAACATTTTGAAACATTGTTACTTTAAAAATGTTTTTATTAGTTCTGAAAATGTATTAGGGTTTAAATTCTAACTAAAATATATGCAAGTATGCTATAATAATGATTGATATAGCAACAATTTTAAAAGTAATATAACGTATCTTCGTTGACGTTTGGTGATCATTTCTTTAAAAGATTTGATCAAAATTTTGCCTGGTATATTGTCTTTTCACGGATTATTTAGAAAGAGAAACACACTTTCCTATGGTGTTGAATAACACTGAAAACATATCTAAACCTTAAATAAGTGATGACCATGTAAAAGTATGTCATAGACCTTTTAAGTGGAGTAGAAAATGTAAGAGACAGAGAGAACTTCCCGGAGATGTTTGAAAAAGAGAGAAGTGAAAGTGAAAATAAAAGAGGAGAAAAAGTTCAAATCAGTTCACACTTCATGAAAGAAAGAAAAAGATACATTAGTTGAATAAATAAACAAACATCAACAATGATAATACTGTACTCGTATCTACATATTTCATGCATACGTCGACCCTCGATTTATGGGCATAAAATAAAAATACGGGAGTAGTACAATAACAAGCACAACTGAATGGGGAATGTGAGTCACTGTTAATGAAGTTTGTAAGCGACTTAAATTTTGACTATACATACAAATGATATATGCACAAACCAGAAACTTTCCCAGAAAATAAAATTCTTGTAATAAACAAAAAGAAACGAATATGTCAACTAGTAGTAGGTTTGGCTAAAATTTCGTTTTTTTTTTTTTTTTTTTTTTTTAACCAATCCCATGAATCAAAATTTAAGAAAATACTGAAAAAAAATGAATGAAACTTACGTAATTTTTGTTGTATTATGTAGAGGAAGTATTTTTTAAAAGTCACATGTAAAAATTATTTGTTTTACAGTCAAATACGAAAATGGCGCATTTTTGCCGTTTTTTTCTCTCTTGAAGATGTGCTCTTTTTAACGTGTTATAATTAAGAAATTCATAGAAATAATTTTTTTTGTAAGTTTAGGTTCTGTTTTTAAGAGAAAAAATTAAAATAAGTGACAATTTATAATTTTTTTTAATATATAAAAGTTTATTGTAGTGAAATTGTGGCCATACGTAACAAGTAGACTTCGTTGTTTCGGCAGTTCACAGATTTAGAATAAAATAAAACGAAAAACTTGAAAAATATCTGCCAAAGAGTTATAAAAATAAAAATTGTGGTATAAGAATGTGACAGAGTTGGGTCACAATCCTCAAGAAACTTGAAAAGAAAATGGGGGAACTAGATATCCGAAGAAGAATTTATTTTAGACTGTCCAGACCACGGCTCTCCTGAGATCAGCAATAATATTTATAAGTTTCGGATAACTAAAGTCAAAGAGCTCTGCTGTCACTCGGACTTCAGTGAAAACCACAAGTTACAACAACTGGTGTGAAAATTTCGTAAGGAGTCGTGTAGACCTTTTAGGCTAAAAAAGAAAGAGTTCTGGAGATCTGAGGAGACTTGCTCTCACCAAGATTCAAGTAAAAACCAACTAGTTAGAGCAGCAGGTGTGAGAACTGGCAGAGTAAAAATAATTTAAAAAACGAAATAATTAAAATCAATGTACGTACGTACGTAAATAAATAAAGACGTATTTCATTCCACTAATGAAATAAATAAAATATAAAGACTCAGTAGACAATATGCATAATTAATAATAAAGGGATTATAAGAACGCATGCCAACAAAAAAATTGACACATACTAAGAAAAAGCATTTAAAGTTACTTCAAGATACGCACTCCCGCATTTCCTCTACATCTTTTTTCTTTTATGAATGCTTCCTTTAAATTGGCAATAGGAGCCAGTTTTTCATCTTAATTCTAAAATAATTTTCTTTTATAATAAATTATTTTGGGCAATTTTCAATAAATATGTCTGGATTAACTTTTTTAACAATGGAGTAACTTTTTTTTTTTTTTTTTTTTTTTTTTTTTTTCAATAACAAGGTTTGAAAACTCGAAATAAAATGTCCCAAATGATTTAGTGTAAAAGAAAATTATTTTAGAATTCATATGAAAAACAAGTTTATTTTCCAAAAAAAAAAAAGCAGATCAAAAGAGCGTACAAGGCTCCATCCGGCTGTTAATTTTTTTAAAGGGAGCATTCCTTTTAAAAATAAAAAAATTTTAAATGCTGAGAAAATTCGGGAGTGCGTAACTGGAAGATAGTTCGTTTAATAAAATTTCATTAAGATATGGCTTATGTCTGCTACTTTATTTTTTAGATTTGTTTTTTTTTTTTTGTTGTTTTTTTTTTTTACATCATCAGAAAACATGGAAACTGTTTAAAATATTTCCTTTTGATAGAAGAAAAAATTGAATACAGAACGATTTTGTTGTATAAATGGAAAAAGTAATTTTATAGAAGATTTTTCTTCGGAACATTAATTAAAGCCATTAAACTATTCTTTGTAATTGTGAATTCATTTTTATCAATGGATATCAATTTATCGATAAGTACGTGGTTACTGTTGAAGAAGTGATAAGAGAAAAAGCTGATGATAGGTTAAAAAAAGAAAAAGAAAAGTTTTTTGGGTTTTTTTCAGATTGACCTTAAAAAGGAAAAAAAGAAGAATAAAAAGAAAAAAAAAACAGTTGATTTTGACTTTAATGAGTTTTTAATACACTTGTTAAAAAAAACAGTAAATGTTACTAAATAGTAATATTTTTATTACCATTTACTTTATTTAAAAAAATTTCTGATTTAAAAAAGAGAATGAAGAAGGCAAAAATAATTTTAAAGAAAAATGTTATGCATAAAAACTTAAATGCTTCTAAAAGAATTGTGCAACCTTTAAAGGTTTTTATTTGAATGCGAAAGAACAAAGAAACGGTCCCAAAAGCCAAGTTAAATAATGTGAAAAAGAAAAATCCCAGAGCTCGAAAGAAGAGGTTGGAAAAGTTGTTGCTAAAATGAGGTATTACGATATTTGAAGAGAGAGAGAGAGAGAGAGAGAGAGAGAGAGAGAGAGAGAGAGAGAGAGAGAAGGATGGGGGGTGAGGTACCTGAAAAAGAAAGAAAGCAACAGAGCGTAGCGTGTTTTAGTATTTGCTAGAGCCATGCTTCATCAAGACCTGTTTTCTAAGACGGGGAATACCGTACACTACACGGTACAGCACATCACAACACAGATGAACAGCCTGTTGATGTAACTGCTACATGGGCTGCTTACTACTTGACGCTTCTCCTATCACTACAACTCCTCAGCACGCTACCTTACCTATTAACCCCCATCCATCACCCACATCGATGCCTCCTAACCCCTTGCCCTCCTTCCCAGCGAACAAAAGCCACCTTCCACCAAGCTTTGGTGCCGTCG